>CM032231.1:138605000-138777500 GCA_019009955.1 Riptortus pedestris | reverse complement strand
TGTAGAACAGGAAAGTAATAATTTGGATCTTGAAAATCTATCTATTGAAAGTGAACCGTTAGAGGGAACACAGACCAATAATATCATATATAAAGATCAGGCTAGACATATAATTCAATTAGAGGATTCGGGAATACCGTTATCTACTGAGATAGCAAATTTGAGCTTTTTGGGTTTTGAACAACCGCGAGGTACTTCTACCAGAATAATAGATAATTTAAACGATTTAAAAGGACAAAAAGAGGTCAGTAGGCCTATCGAATTAGATCAAAACATGCTGGAAGCTATAATGAACTTAATAAAAGCAGGAAATACTAAGTTGGAAGCCAAACTAGAAGAAAATAATAACAAACTAGAACAAAATAATAACAAACTAGAACAAAATAATAACAAACTAGAAGAATTTAAAGAAGAAATTAGAAATAGTATTGAATCATTGAAAATAGATATCGAACAAACTCGAGTAGATGTATCAAACGTGAGAAAAGAATTTCTGAATGAGATAAATAATCTTAAAAATGAAAATGAAATAAACTTAAAATCTTTAGAGAATAGGTTAGCAGGTGAAACAGAAAATTTAAAAAAAGAAACCGTTGAGACTAGAGAACTTCTAAAAACGGAATTAATGGATGAAATGGATGCCAAAATAATAGAAACCCGACAAGAATGCCATCAACAGAAAAACTTAATTCGGAATGAATTAAAAGGGGAAATTGAGTATGAAAAGATTATTCAAGGGAAGATAAATGATCAAATAAATCTAAATATTCAGAAAATTACTCACGAAAATAAACAAATAATTAAGAAAGATAGATCGTTAATACAAATAGAGAATTTATTAGAGACAGATTTCAAAATAGGAGGTATAGCTGATGAAATGGAAAATATCCGGCAAGAATTAAAAAAAGTTCAGATAGGTCATTTGCCCAACTATAAAGAAATTAGAGTCAATCCTGAAGCGAGATGTCCTAAATTTAGTGATAGTTGACAGGCGAGCCCTACTGACTTTCTGTCTGAATTAGAAAATTATTTTAACATTTATGGAGTAGATACATGGGGAAAACAAGAGTTTATTTATTTATTTGGAGCTTCGCAGCTGTGGCGATGTTGCTCTGGGGAAAAAAAAAACAACATAAAAAAAAAAAAAAAAAAAAAAAACGAAACGAAACAAAATTAATTTAAACGAAACATAAAACAACATAACAGAAATGTAACATGAAACAGAATAGTAACACAAAACAGAAATGGAACACAAAAATAGAAATAAAACAAAAACAGAAATGGAACACAAAACCAAAATGGGAAATAAAAACGGAAAGGGAACACAAAATAGAAATAGAACAAAAACAGAAATGGAAAACAAAACCAAAATGGGAAATAAAAACGGAAATGGAACACAAAATAGAAATAGAACAAAAACAGAAATGGAACTCAAAACCAAAATGGGAAATAAAAACGGAAAGGGAACACAAAATAGAAATAGAACAAAAACAGAAATGGAACACAAAAACAAAATGGGAAATAAAAACAGAAATGGAACACAAAAATAGAAATAGAACAAAAACAGAAATGGAACACAAAACCAAAATGGGAAATAAAAACAGAAATGGAACACAAAAACAAAATGGAAAACCAAAAACAGAAATGGAACGCAAAACAGAAATGGAAAACAAAAATGGAACTCAAATAATAGAAATTGAACAATAAATTGAAATTGATCAATAATAGAAATCGAACACAACAAATTGACAAACAAAATATAGAATCCAAAACAATTTAAAAAACCGAAAAGTGAGAATTGAAAAAATAAACTTGGATAATAGGAAATAAAAAAAATATATTAAACAAAATATAATAAAATATATAAATTGTTGAATAAAAAGGGGAAAAAAAACAAAAAAAAACTCCCTTATTCAAACTCAATGTGAGTTACTGACAACGATAGTCATGAATTGCATTATGGCGGGAAGGGGGAAAACCTTCAGTTTTGCTAGACAAAAAAAAACGATGAAATATTTACTTTACATAATATATTAAAAGAGTTTATAAAGAGCTCAGGAAACATACAAGCACACTAAGCACACACACACACACAAACACACGCACGCACGCACTCACACACACACACACACACTCACACACACACGCTCGCACACGCACACAAAACATTCACACAAAGACTAGAATCGCATACATTTATTAGAAAATTATAAAATCTCTTTTAAAATGCAAGTATTAATTTTCAGTATTGTATATTCAAATTTTTGTGTATATGTTAATGTCTTTTAGGTGTTGTAGTTTAGTGGGTATGTATGGACACCCTTCTGCGAGTAAGTCATGTAGGTCGTGGGGTATCTGTAAATGATCTCGTCTCTTGCAGTCTGTCAGTATGTGTTTTATTGTAAGAGTCAAATTGCATACATGGCATACATGCAAAGTTAATTATTTCAGAGTGCATGAGGGGAGTTCCAAGAACTTGGTGGCTGATTGAAAAGGAATTTATTAGAAATTTCATTCATTTTAAAGAAAGATTTTTAAATAAATATTGGGGAGAAGATAGGCAGGATGAATGTAGAAATCAAATTACCAATGGGAAATATCGCCCAGGAGAAAATTTAACTATGGATGATTATGCCAGGAAATTATTTAAAGACTGTAAATATCTTAATCCACCTTTTCCTGAGTCTTATCAAATAAAATGCATAATAAAACACTTCCCATGGCAAATACAATGTATCTTGGGGGTCGGCCAAATCAGTAATAAAGAGAAATTTCTTGTCCTTTTACAAAAATTACCAGCTCAGGATATCATAAGGGGAACGGGGTAAATAGATTACACGGTAGCCGATAGATTCATACGGGAAGTAGCCGGTAAATAGATTAAATTTATATAATAATAATTTTCATTAACCTTTCATTAAAATATATATATATATATATATATATATATATATATATATATATATATATATATATATATATATAAGTCATGTTGCCTCTTTTTCTCTGAAAAATACCACATCCAAGACTGGACAGTTATGGGGCTTCTGTTTGGTTCAAGAGGAGTCCTCCATCAAAAAACCGTCAAGACCTTAATTGAATATGGGCTGACCAAAGATGACCTGAAGGACTTGTCCACCCTTATCCTAAAATCATCTATAAAAATTGTGAACCATCATTTATATAAAAAATAAAGCTGAAATATTAAGCTGCACTCTCACCTGAGGTGCCTCCCGAATTTCCTGCATTCAATTATCCAAATTCCCATGTACAATATAAACAAAATAAAATAAGAAATAATAATAATATTACCAAAACTGGCAGATTAGGAGGCTGACCATACAGGTACCCTCAGAAAGAGGGCAGCTTAATTTGTTTGTTTGTTTATATATATATATATATATATATATATATATATATATATATATATATATATATATATATTGAGAGAGAAAGAGAGAGATTTAATTTTTAAATAAAATTAAAACAAAAATGTTTGGTTTAATTTTAAATTTTATTTAAAATCAATTCATTTGAATATGACTTACGATGTTTCCTCTTCTGATGCATCGTATTAAAAAAATGTCATTGGAAGTAATTAATAAAAATTGTTGTCCTTTACGAATTATTATTTACTCTAATAGATAGGGAGAGATTTCCAATTTTTGTATTTACCTCCCTCTAAACCCCTGATACATCCCCTTAGTTGATCATGAACAATTGTAGAATAGGAATAATTTAACAAGAAGGTTATATGAAAATTTTCGGTCTGAAAAACCAAATATTGATTTTTCGAACCCGCCCCCCTCTGTACCGCCTCTAATTCTGGTGTGATTTCTGTTATTGACGAATATGGATAATAAAGTTGAATTAAATGGTTAAATACTGAGTATGATATAGATCGAATAAACATTTCCGAGTAACATGATGCAACAGGTGATTGGTAGGAGATTACTGAAGGCTGAAAACTAAAAAAGTCCGTCACGCAGGGCCGCGTAAACTAAGCAGATTTCCAACGTGAAGTTTTACAATAGAGAAATTCTGCCTAATAATAACAATAGCAGTAACCTATTCACGACGTCGAATAGTTACGGAAACGGCCGCACTAGCTCTTGGCGGAAACTCCCGAACATTGCCGACTCCTGCCGACCATACACGCAATACAAATGCAAATATCTCGGTTAATATTTAAGATACAGTATAAATGTATAGAGCAATATGTATAGAAAATTTAATTTGCAATATGATTGATTCTATACAATTTTTCGATCCGACGCATAATAACAGAGATATTTTGAATTTTCAAAAATCCACCCTCTAACCCCCCCCCCCACTGGTCGGATTTCAATCATTAACGAACTTGGTCAGTCTTTTTACATAAAACGGTTAAATATCGAGTTTCGTAACGATCAAACAAAAATTGCGACCGCTAGAGCGTTAACAGACATATATATATAATTTTGAACGGACCTCATTTTTGTCATCTCCTGGGTAGGATCGATGGACATTTCAGGAATTTTTTTCAAAAATCGCGTCATGAGTTCGACCTCAATTGCTGATTTCCCTCAAGGGAAATCTGCTAAAATGTAAATATCTTGGATCTGGATCATGGAGATAGCGAAAACCCATATATGGGACAAGAAATTAGCATAAGACACTTTTTCGATCCAAAATATCCCACTCGCCCAATTTCAGCCATCAGTCTCTATTTTTACATAAAAAGTTAAAATATTGGAACTCATTTTCGTCATATCCTGGGAAGATGAACATTTGAGAAATTTGTCGAAAGTTGCAACATTAATACGACTCCAATAGTAAATTTCCCATGAGGGAAATCTGCTAATATATTTAGTCTAGAACTCATGTTAGACTAAGATTTCTAATTAAACCATATGTAATTTATGTGCACATAGGTTTCTGTATTCACCATTTCGTAGGTGAGATGTCACGAGGTAAACACGTTGGATAACACAACAAATCATTTTTAGACCTCTGTGGAGATTGTCGATACGTTAAAAAAAAAATGATTACCATCGATAGCGTAGAAACCACAAGGCTGAGAATAAACCACCACAATGAGCGTAATAATGTTAAATTACTACAAAGGAATCTGGAATGATAGGCCTGCCCTACATTTTTTTCCACATAAATTACTGTCCGAATGTCAAGGATTATTCCAAAACACGAATCAAGTTTGGCAATTTGATTTCCTCACGAATTTATAATTTATTATTCTTATTTCAATAGTAAATTTCAAGGACACTCATTCCTAGCAGTATTTTTTGCTTTTTAGCATACTTCCCCTTCAGGGAAATCAGCTATTGACGTCGTACTCATGACATGCTTTTCGAAAATTTTCTTCAAATGTCCATCGATCCTATCTAGGAGATGACGAAAATAAGTTCCGTTCAAAATTGTATATGATATGAGTGTCTCTTATGGCTCTAGCGGTCGCAATTATTACGACGGATATTTACAAGTTTGCTAAAAGAAAGGCCAAGTTCGTTAATGAGTGAAATCGGACCAGTAGAAAGGGGAGGGAGTTAAAAAGGGGATTATCGAAAAAACTGGGTTACTACAAGTCGGATCGAAAACTTGTATAGAACCAATCTAATTCCAAATTTAATTTACTACAAATATCGTTATATACAATTATTCTCTATCTTGAATATTAAACAAGATATTTGCTTTTTTATTAAGTGTGTGTGGGGATAGCGGACGAGATGAGATCGGCTATTGTCGCTACTGTTCGTGAGATTCCGCCGAAATCTGTTCGGCCATTTCCGTATCTTTTTTTTTTTTTTTTTTTTCTTTGAATGACACCCGAGTCATTGCCATTTATTATGCTGTGGTGGGTATAGGACTAGGATATAGGTTATTTAGTTTCCGGCTTTATTGTTTTCAATCAGTTTGTTTTATGCTCCTCCATTCCTGCACGAACTCTTTAATGGCAGCAAAGTTTTCAGGGCTCTGGACTATTACTTCTGGATTTGGGTCGCAACTGCAAATGGTGCGCATCATCTTGAGCCCAGCTGCATCGTACCGGACACATCTCAGAAGAACGTGCGCGGCTGTTTCTTCTGCTTCGCCGCAGGGACACAATGGGCTCCTTTTCTTTTTAAATTTATAAAGGTATGAGGCGAAGTTGCCATGACCTGAGAGGAACTGAGTGGTCCAATGGTCGGGCTCTAGCCAGTCCTTGGCTAATCTTGCCTGCACGGTTTTGAAGAATTGCTTTGCTTTTCCGACGTGCTCCATCGGCTCTCCCATTGATTCTCCACCCAGTGCCATTTCCGTATCTGTTTGGCTCTCGTGAAATTGGTGTAGAGACTCGCAAGCTTCTACTTTGTGAGATATATGCAAACACGTTCTGTTAACTTCTCCCCCACCCCTTCTTTAGTTCTTAGACTACTAAAATTTGAGTTATTAAAATATAAATTATTCTGATTCAATATAAATTACAGTACTAGATATAGTAAATAGGTAGGCTATAAAGTTAATATGGTATATTCAGATAAATATCAGTAATTGTTTTCTTTCAGGTGAAGAATAGTATATCTATCTATTCAGCTCTGAGTGGTTGTCAGACTTGTTTGTTTACAATTCAGATGCCGTTCTTGTTGGGAGCTTATTAAAATTAACTGAAAGATTTCTCACAACCGTTTGTATTTACTCACGGTAGTGTTAAGTGTTACTAGTGAGCAAATTTCTCTATTGTAAAACTTCACGTGGGAAATCTGCTTAGTTTTGACAGCCCCTGCGTGACGGACTTTTTCGTCTTGTACTAGGTAGGATGGATGGATATTTGAGGACATTTTTCGAAACCCCTCGAACACAATGTCGATAGCAGATTTCCCTTTAGAGAAATCTGCTATGAATGTTACTGTTGTAATACTATGGTTAGAAAAGTCCTTATAAAAATGGTCTAGAAAATAATGAGGCAGGAGGCTAATTGCCTCATTTGGAGAACTAATGTTTCTTCTGGGTGTGATGTTCTAGAGCTGTGTGTCGTCCATTTTCTTGTTCCTTGTCCGCTTTTCTTAACGCAAGATACAACTTGTAATGGTTGCTTAATACACCAAAAAGGCATCTATAGCAAACTTGTAACCTTGTCTCACCACACATTCTCTATTTATATGGAAAAGTTCCGTCACGCAGGGGCTGCGTAAACTAAGCAGATTTCCCGTGTGAATTTACACAATAAGTAAATTAACATACTGCTAACACTTAACAACGATGTGAATATTACAAACGGTAATGAGAAATCCTTGGGTCAATTTTAATAAACTCCCAACGGAAAGCGTTATTGATGACATTACAAAGCGAATTTTCACTTATATATATATATATATATATATGTGTGTGTCTGTTACCGCTCCAATATAACCAATCTTATTGCAAATTACATCTACTATAATTTTTGTTATATACATTTATTCGCTATCTTGAATATTAACCGAGATATTTGCATTTTTCAGTTTCAGCCTTCAGCAAATCGCCACTTTTACTCACGTTACATATAGAATACTCTGCTACATAATAAATCACATTATTGGAAGTTTAAATACCTAATAGTAAATATCTCAAGAGATAATATTCTGATTTACATAACAATTAATAAAAATTGAAATTTCTTGGTTAATATTCTGATAGAGAATTAATTATGAATACAATATTTATAGTAAATTAATTTGCAATAATATTGGTTCTGTACAATTTTTTCAATTCGACTTTCAGGATGAAGATATTTGAAATTCCCCTTCTGAAACCCATTCCTCTCCTACTGGCACGATTTCTTCGATATATATATATATATATATATATATATATATATATATATATACATACATACAGGGTGTCATGCCTTCCGTGCCACCCCCCTTAAAATTAAAAAGGTGTGTCATAATTGGTACCCCTGTAGTATCCTTTCAGAGACTCATCATACTCTACCAAAAGTCCGTCACGCAGGGGCAGCGTAAACTAAGCAGATTTCCCACGTGAAGTCATACAATAGAGAAATCTCCATACGAGAGAGGAACAGTTACGGCAAAGGCCCGAACTAGCTTTTGGCGGGAAAGTCTGTCATCCGTTATCGGCCCACAATTAATAAAAATGCAAATATCTTGGTTAATATTCAAGATAGAGAATAAATGTATGAAACAATATTTATAGTAAATTTAATTTGCAATAAGATTGGTTTTGTACAATGTCTCGATCCGACGTATAGTAACGGAGATATTTCGAATTTTCGAAAATCCCTCCCTCTAAACCCCCCTCCCTCTGGTCCGATTTCAGCCATTAACGAACTTGATCTGTCTTTTTGCATTAAACGTTTAAATATCGACTTTGGTAACGATCAAACAAAAATTGCGACCGCTAAAGCGTTAACAGAGAAATATATATATATATATATATATATATATATATATATATATATATATATATGTATATATATATATATATATTATTTTGAACGGACCTCATTTTCGTCATCTCCTAGGTAGGATCGATGGACATTTGAAGAAATTTTTCGAAAATCGCGTCATGAGTACGACCTCAATAGCAGATTTCCAAATCAATAAATAAAAAATATTTCATTTGGGGTTTTCTCGTCTCCATACATTCTTTATCAGCTGGTTCCAGAATCCATCCCAGCATATGACGAAGTGCTAAAATTCTTTAAACTCCATTAGCTGTTGCCTCTGATGCATCCAAATATGTGGGAGTGAGCACAAATGGGAATTCCAATGATGGAACTGAAATGAACTTGGAGATTAAGTGGTTCGAATTCTTTTTAGATCGTGTGGAATATATTATAATTAATTTTTCGTTTATAATTAAATATTAGTGTTGTTAGTCCGATTTTTTAAAAAAATATCCTTTATTGAGTTATTATAAAAGTCCGATAACAAATAACGCGTCAATAAATATAATTCACAAAAAATTTCGTCAAGCTGGAGCTGTTTTAGCAGATATTCCTTAAGAGAAATCAGCTATTGAGCTTGTACTCATGATGAAATTTTCGAAAATTTCTTCAAATGTCCATCGATCCCACCTAGTAGATTACGAGTGTCGCAATTGATTGATGTTTTATCGTTACCAAACTAATATAAGTGTTACATGCAAAATGTTATGTAAAAAGGAAGATTAAGTTCCTTAATGGCTGAAATATAACCAGTAGGAGGAAGGGTTTAGAGGGTGAATTTCAAAAATTCGATATTTACATATCTTGTTTAAATATCTCCGTTACTAAACGTAAGATAAAAAAAAAAAAAAAAAATATAGAACACGTAGAGCAGTATGAATAAAGTCTGCGTGGAACAGAGGTTTTTAATTGGTGACCCTTGCCATGAAACTATAACGAATCACTGTTTATTAAACGACCAATAGGAAACGAATTATTCCGATATTATTCCATTCATCAGAAAAGGATATATGGTTGTAAAGTATTCTTATGTTTTCTCTGAAATATGCTGGATGGTAGAGGAACCAATTGATAAGGATCAATAAGAAGGCCTAGTCCTCAGCTGTTTTTTAATGTAAATTTTCTAATGCTCCACTGAACTTTCTTGTCTTTTTCTCTCATAAGAACCATCTCCAGACAATAACAAAGGGAACAAAAAAGAATTAGCGAAATTGGAACAGCGCTCATGAGTGAAGAATGAAATGAGATTCATTTATATATACATCTGATGTGAATGGGACTTCCATGTGACTTGTGATCGTCTTAAGTTAAATTAAAAAAATGTTTTGCTGCATTTCAATAGAAGATATTTCTTTTGAACCTGGCATACGATATTTCCGTTTCAATTCTACAGATTTTAAACAAAACAATTTATAGATAATCGTATAAAAATATTTAAAAGATCCTGAGGTTCATTTCATGTTTGACAAGGTGCACGTGGTAAAAGGGGTTGACGTAACTAAATGCCAGCGAGGTCAGCGGACTAAACATCAATTAGTATACAGAATTTCGCTAATTAACGAGGTTGCCAAATGACGTCATTAAAACCATAACATGTTTCTATTAGAGTTAATAATTTGAGCTACCCTTTGATGTGCCGTATCGGGCTCTGAAAGTGAATGAACTACACACCAAATAACTCCACGTGGCGGCCCCTGAATATTAATGACTACAACCCAATTCATTATTTATTTAAACCTATCCTCATTAATATCTGCAACTTATGCTTATCCGTTTTTTATTTATTCTTTTTTATTTTTATTTTGATAAGTAACATTGGGGCGTGAAATTAAAAGTTCACTTCCACTAATGTTAAGAGCAGGTGTAACCAAGCTATGTATTGTTATGTTTATTACAAAATCAGTAGTAAACGTTGTTTATTAGATTTCTTTTGGATTGCAAAATTAAACACTCACAAGCTTCACAGTTTTTACCACTGTACACTTGGTTAATTATTCTTAATTACTACTCACAATATTCACAGATAGCTTCAATGTTCTTTAGATCACACAGTCCAATAACTCACTCACGATCACTGAAGTTCACAAAAACACGGCACTTTACAGTTCCTTACAGAGTCACGGTGCAACACTGTTCTTCACATAAAAACACTTTACCGCACTGCAACTAAGTAGCACTGTTGCACTGAACGCTCTGATCATCGCTTGAAGACAGCTGAGAACAAACTAAACAAACTAGCGGCTGATAGATTCTTTTATAGCTTGTCGGAAAACATCAAAGGGGAATTGTCTGGGCTCTTCACGATCTGGAATGGTATTGCCTAGGAAAAGAGGGACCATATGGCGGCACCCTTTGATCTCCTCCGTACTTCCAAATACTTGACTATCGCTGTTTAATTTTTCATGTATTCAATTTTTGCAACAATATATTCAATTGTTTAAATTTTCCACAATATAAAAATTTAAAAAAACAATATTTAACAAATTCAACACTACTCACCTCTATCAAAAAATCAATTAAAATAAAGAATTAGATGTTTTAAATGTTGCACTGATCTTCGCAAAGATAATGGCACTGCACTATCCTATACATAGACGCGGCACTACACTGTTCTTTACTTAAACACGGCACAACACTGTTCTTCACATAAAAGTGTTTACCGCACTGCAACTAAAACGCACTGTTCCCTAAAGCTGCAATCAACGAACTGTTATTTACTTGAAGAGAGCTGAGAACAAACTAAACTGTCTTTTTTTTATATTTTTTTTTTATCATAGATCCAGTAGGGAATTAGATGAAGGTTAGGAGACAGAGTGACCTGCCGTGGTTGTTATGACAGTTCTCCTTTTACTGGACACTAAGGCTTTTTACTACTGAAGTTTAATTTTAAGGGGGTGTTGTGAGTTGATAAGGCGGTTATAGAACTAAGGTTGTAGGTTATCCGGCAGCTGGAAGTGCCGGGTGGGTTGTGAGGATAGGAGAAAAAGAAAGAAAAGAGGATAGGGATAATAGGAGAGGAGATAAGAAAGAAGAGAAGAAAGACTTATACTAAAGATAAAAGTGAACCTAGCCTAAAAGAGTACACCGCAAGGCGGTCGCTGTGAGTGAGGGAAGAAAGGAGACGCCGAATTTTAACTAAACTAACTAAACCTAAGTATCCTAAATTAACATATCATAAAACTTAAAACTAACTATCCTAAATATCCCAACTAACTCCGGAGAAGCCCGTTTTGAAAGGATTGAAGGTTGGAGAGGGAGGTTTTGGTAAGGTAGCGGAGGACAGGAGATCCGAATAGGAGGGCGGGTTGGATGACGCCTTTGAGGATAAGGAGTTTCAGGCGGAGGCTGAGGACACGGGAAGTGAGGAGGTAGTACAGCGACCGGAAATTGTATTTAACGAATTTGATTTTAAGGTCTATATGGGTGGAGAAGTTGAGGTGCTTGTCGAGGTGGATACCTAGGTAACAGATGGAACGGGAGGTTGGTGTTCTTGAGCTGGAATTGGGGATGAGTGCGTGTTGGTTTTGGTACGAGAAAACCAGGGCATCTGTCTTCCTTGGGATTCACGAGGATGTTAATGGATTCCAGGTTATCGGAGATTGTTTGGCATGCTGATTTTGCCAGGCGAAGGGCGAGGGCGGGATTTAGGGAGGTGCTGACGAGCACCACGTCATCTGCGTATGCTACTACCTCAGTGATGTGAAACCGCTGACTGGCCACCTGGGCGGTGTATACCGTGAAGAGGGAGGGAGAGAGGGGAGAGCCCTGAGGCACTCCCACTCGGGGAGGGTAGGATGAGGATAGGGAGTCGCCGACCCTTACTTGGAAGGTTCGGCCGTGTAGGAAGGAGCGTAGCATGGCAAGGAGTTGGCTGGGACAGCCATGTTTGCTGAATGTGTTTAAGAAACTAAACTGTCGGGGCAGGCTGGGCCCTTTTATAGATCGGCGGTGAACATCAAAGGATGCTGTCTAGACACGTCCTAGATCCCAGACGGGTATTGCCCAGAACAGGATACAACATCGATCGGCTCCTTACATCTGCTTCGCACTTCTTAATTTTGTGATTAACTCTTTAATTTTTCATATACATAGTTTTCGCAACACATATGCCTAAGGTGCCTACCTCCGTCTGTGCATATTAACTATTATGTCTATAATAAAATACATATATTAAAATATCTAAGACAGCTGAGGTATTTATAACATTATACCTAAGATACTTATCTCACGGCATTTCAAAAGAGATATCAATACTTCTACCTAAAATCTAACTCAAGTGAGATATTACCTATACCATAGATACCTACCTCAGAGTATTTCGACCCACATATGAAAAGTATTCTTATCCTTAAAATACCTATCTCAACATAGTTAACGGCAGATATCTGTGTCCGTTGAGTGTTTTAACTGAAGAAGATTGTTGGATATCCAAGAGAAATATTTGGACAAATCGTAGTCCTTCATTACACAAAACATTGGAAAAAATGACTTTTTAAACGATGATATTTTCGGCTTTGGGATTGAGTGGCACCTTGAACGAAGACACGTGTAGGTTCAGTGTATATCGATTGTTGATTCGATTCCATAGAGGTAGGAGAATGATCCTTGAGGCAAGAGGTATTGGAATCAAGGCGATTGGGAAACCTCTCTGGATAGCAAGACTAGCTGTGTATCCTCTGTCAGGCCTATATCATATCAAAGGGCTATCTATCGACCTCTCACTCTCTTCTAACTCTATACCTAAACAGCTGTTTCTCTCTTGTAGACGCCAACAACAGCTGATCAGGTTCATCCTGTTTCTCAGAGACGTTTCAATGAGAAGAGCATTATACGAAGCTTACCAGTCCTAGCTGAAAGCATGAAAAAAAAAACAAAAAAAAAACAAGATTTCCCTCGACCTTTTACATACTGTGCTAATGATCTCAACTCTCCATTAATTCCTTATTTCTCCCTTAATTAGAAACACAGCTAGGTACAGAAAGCAAAGTCCAGGTAGATACGAGATGTCTGGTAACCCAACTACTTAGTGGAAATCGTATACGTAAATTAGAATGTGCTAAAGTTTTGGTTTGCTGAGACTGAATGCTAAAAAAATGTAAATATATCGATTAATATTCGTGAAAAAGGAAAATGCTTAGACCAACATAATCAGGAACTTAAATTAACAATAAGATTGGTTACGCAAAACTTCTTGATCCCATTCATAATAACTAAGATACTCCGAATATTAACCTTAGATACCTTAGGGTATTTCCACAGAGATATCTATAATGCTTTTATGATGCTTACATGGAGAAATTTGAAAAGATGGCACTGGAAACAGCAAGACTCAAACCGAAAACATGGTTCAGATATGTGGATGACACGTTCGTCATATGGCCACATGGAGAGGAGACCTTAGAAGAATTTCTGGAGCAACTTAACTCAATACACCCCAACATTGAGATCGAGCGTGATAGAAAGATACCATTCCTGGATGTTCTGGTGGAAAGGAAACCAAACGGATAGCTGGGGCATGCGGTTTACAGAAAACCAACACATACCAACAGATACCTACACGCTGGATCTCATCACCATCCAGCACAGAAGAATGGGATAATTCGCACTTTGGTCACTAGAGCTGAGAGAATATCAGAGCCACAGAACCTCCCAAAGGAAAAAAAGACACCTGATGACTGCTCCGCTAAAGAATGGCTACGGGAAAGAAGAAATTAGAAATCAATTTAAGAAGAAAAAAGAAAATAAGACAATATCAATTGAAGATGAACCCCGGAAAACAGCCGCAATACCTTTTGTTAAAGGTACAACAGAAAAGATCTCTAGGATACTCAAGAAGCAGGAAATAGAAACAGCATTTGGCACGGACAAGAAAATAGCACACATGTTACCCAGCTGCAAAGATCAACTCCAGACAAAAATCCCAGGAATATACAGCATACCCTGTTCTTGCGGCTTAGAATATATTGGATAGACCGGTAGATTGATAAACACCAGGATCGCCGAGCATATCAAGAGTTTAAAAAAGTTTCGGACAGAAGAATCAGCAATAGCAGAACACTTCTGGGAAACTAATCACAGTATCAAATTCGATGAAGTTAAGGTGCTGGCAAAGGTGGACCGATACCAAGAAAGACTGGTTCGAGAAGCCACAGAATTCGCGAAATGCCCATTCAACATCAACAGGGAGGATGGATAGAGACTCAGCAAACTCTGGAAGCCCGTCATTCTACAGAGACCACGGACTAGAAACATAAACAACGGTATAGCGGGTGAACGACCACTGGAAGAAGTACCGTAGACACCTGGAGGGGACGACTCAGCCCAAGGAAACCGGACAAGGCCTACATATATACCTGAGGTGAACACACACTCTTCAGTCTCAGAGATAGCCCTGAGGAAGCTAGAAGGATGTCTAGCGAAACGTTGGCAACTAAAATGCAGACACGGTCAATACTCAAAGACCTTAACAGTATTACATGAATAATCCTTCAGAGAGAGAGTCGCGTATTTGGGAAGTGCGATGTAGATCAAAGAAGCCGACAGAGGGTCTAGCTCCTAATAGACCCGTCCAGACCAGACGTTGAAGGGCCCAGCCAATTCCCCTTTGATGTATGCCGACGAACTATATAAAGAGCCGGCCAGCCGCGAGCTAGTCAGTTTTATTCTCACCTGTCTTGATGTTCACATCAGTGCTGCAGTGCGACTTAGTGCAGTGCGGTAAAGTGTTTTATGTGAAGAACAGTGTTGTGCCGTGACTGTATGTAACAGTATAGTGCCGTGTTTAAGACAGTGCAGTGCCGTCTTTTTGTGAATTTCAGTGACCGTGAATGAATTATTGGACTGTGACTCATTGAAGAACATTGACGCTATCAGTGCATACTGTGAGTAGCAATTAAGAACAATTAATCAAGTGTATTATCCATTGTTTAATAAATTGTGCAGTGATAAAAACTGTGAAACTTGTGAGTGTTTAATTTTGCAATCCAAAAGAACTCTTATTAGCAACGTTTATTACTGGTTTTGGTAATAAAAACGTAACAATATAATACCTATATCTAACATACCTTCCTCAGTGTATATGGACTGAGATATCTATAATTTAGAATACCTATATCTAAGATACCTATAATAAAATGACTACACCTAAGATACACTAATAAAATACCTATACCTATTTATAATATAATACCTATATTAAGATGCCTACCTTAGAGTATATAAACTGAGATATCTATAATATTATTCTTATACCTAAAATACCTGCCTCAGTGTATCTTCACTACGATATTTATAATATAGTACCTATACCTAAGATACCTACAGTATAATACCTATTCCTAGTACCTAAACCTGAGATATCTATCTGATTTATGTGAACTGAGAAACCTATAATACAGGTACAATACCAATACCTAAGATACCTTCCTCAGGGTATTTCTACAAAGATATCTAAAATAATGTATCAATACACCCTCAGGATATTCGTCCGAGATATCTATACTGTAGTATTAATACCTATTATATGTACAACGGAAGGATCAAAAAATGTCAAACACCTCCACTATTAATACTTCTTTTATTATAGGCGAAGTACTTTTGGGGTGAACCGTCCCATCATCAGTGCTCTAGAGTTGGTCCCTATTGAGCACTAATGATGGGACTGCTCGCCCCGAAAGTGCTCAATAGGGACCAACTCTAGAGCACTGATGATGGGACGGCTCGCCCCGAAAGTGCTCAATAGGGACCAACTCTAGAGCACTGCTGATGGGACTGCTCGCCCCGAGCGTGCTCAATAGGGACCAACTCTAGAGCACTGATGATGGGACGGCTCGCCCCGAAAGTGCTCAATAGGGACCAACTCTAGAGCAGTGATGATTGGGACGGCTCGCCCCGAAAGTGCTCAATAGGGACCAACTCTAGAGCAGTGATGATGGGACGGCTCGCCCCGAAAGTGCTCAATAGGGACCAACTCTAGAGCAGTGATGATGGGACGGCTCGCCCCGAAAGTGCTCAATAGGGACCAACTCTAGAGCACTGATGATGGGACGGCTCGCCCCGAAAGTGCTCAATAGGGACCAACTCTAGAGCACTGATGATGGGACGGCTCGCCCCGAAAGTGCTCAATAGGGACCAACTCTAGAGCACTGATGATGGGACGGCTCGCCCCGAAAGTGCTCAATAGGGACCAACTCTAGAGCACTGATGATGGGACGGCTCGCCCCGAAAGTGCTCAATAGGGACCAACTCTAGAGCACTGATGATGGGACGGCTCGCCCCGAAAGTGCTCAATAGGGACCAACTCTAGAGCACTGATGATGGGACGGCTCGCCCCGAAAGTGCTCAATAGGGACCAACTCTAGAGCACTGATGATGGGACGGCTCGCCCCAAAAGTGCTCAATAGGGACCAACTCTAGAGCAGTGATGATGGGACGGCTCGCCCCGAAAGTGCTCAATAGGGACCAACTCTAGAGCACTGATGATGGGACGGCTCGCCCCGAAAGTGCTCAATAGGGACCAACTCTAGAGCACTGATGATGGGACGGCTCGCCCCGAAAGTGCTCAATAGGGACCAACTCTAGAGCAGTGATGATGGGACGGCTCGCCCCGAAAGTGCTCAATAGGGACCAACTCTAGAGCAGTGATGATGGGACGGCTCGCCCCGAAAGTGCTCAATAGGGACCAACTCTAGAGCACTGATGATGGGACGGCTCCCCCCCAAAGTGCTCAATAGGTACCAACACTACACCAATGATTTTGGGACGGCACGCCCCGAAAGTGCTCAATAGGGACCAACTCTAGAGCACTGATGATGGGACGGCTCGCCCCCAAAGTGCTCAATAGGGACCAACTCTAGAGCACTGATGATGGGACGGCTCGCCCCGAAAGTGCTCAATAGGGACCAACTCTAGAGCAGTGATGATGGGACGGCTCGCCCCAAAAGTGCTCAATAGGGACCAACTCTAGAGCAGTGATGATGGGACGGCTCGCCCCGAAAGTGCTCAATAGGGACCAACTCTAGAGCACTGATGATGGGACGGCTCGCCCCGAAAGTGCTCAATAGGGACCAACTCTAGAGCAGTGATGATGGGACGGCTCGCCCCGAAAGTGCTCAATAGGGACCAACTCTAGAGCACTGATGATGGGACGGCTCGCCCCAAAAGTGCTCAATAGGGACCAACTCTAGAGCAGTGATGATGGGACGGCTCGCCCCGAAAGTGCTCAATAGGGACCAACTCTAGAGCACTGATGATGGGACGGCTCGCCCCAAAAGTGCTCAATAGGGACCAACTCTAGAGCAGTGATGATGGGACGGCTCGCCCCGAAAGTGCTCAATAGGGACCAACTCTAGAGCACTGATGATGGGACGGCTCGCCCCAAAAGTGCTCAATAGGGACCAACTCTAGAGCAGTGATGATGGGACGGCTCGCCCCAAAAGTGCTCAATAGGGACCAACTCTAGAGCACTGATGATGGGACGGCTCGCCCCGAAAGTGCTCAATAGGGACCAACTCTAGAGCACTGATGATGGGACGGCTCGCCCCGAAAGTGCTCAATAGGGACCAACTCTAGAGCACTGATGATGGGACGGCTCGCCCCGAAAGTGCTCAATAGGGACCAAATCTAGAGCACTGATGATGGGACGGCTCGCCCCAAAAGTGCTCAATAGGGACCAACTCTAGAGCAGTGATGATGGGACGGCTCGCCCCGAAAGTGCTCAATAGGGACCAACTCTAGAGCACTGATGATGGGACGGCTCGCCCCAAAAGTGCTCAATAGGGACCAACTCTAGAGCACTGATGATGGGACGGCTCGCCCCGAAAGTGCTCAATAGGGACCAACTCTAGAGCACTGATGATGGGATGGCTCGCCCCGAAAGTGCTCAATAGGGACCAACTCTAGAGCACTGATGATGGGACGGCTCGCCCCGAAAGTGCTCAATAGGGACCAACTCTAGAGCACTGATGATGGGACAGCTCGCCCCGAAAGTACTTTGCCTGTAATAAAGAAGTATTAAGAGTGGAGGTGTTTGACCTTTTTGATCCTTCCGTTGATGATGGACCTCCACCAGCCAGCCCAAATCCAGAGTATTATATATACCTCATTTTATTTTGGATGAGATACCTATAGTATATAAAAATACCTACACCCAAGATACCTGTCTAAGGATTTCTTAAAGAGATATCTATACTATAATACTTGTTCTTAAAATACCTATCTCAAGCGAGATACACCTATATCAAGCGAAATACCTGTCTAAAGATTTCTTAAAGAGATATCTATAATATAATACTTGTTCATAAAATATCTACCTCAATCGAGATACCTGTCTAAGGATTTCTTAAAGACATATCTATACTATAATACTGGTTCTTCAAATGCCTATCCCGAGCGAGATACTTGTCTAAGGATTTCTTAAAGACATATCTATAATATAATACTGGTTCTTCAAATTCCTATCCCGAGCGAGATACACCTATATCAAGCGAAATACCTGTCTAAAGATTTCTTAAAGAGATATCTATAATATAATACTTGTTCATAAAATATCTACCACCACCGAGATACCTGTCTAAGGATGTCTTAAAGAGATATCTATAATATAAGTCTGGTTCTTCAAATGCCTATCCCGAGCGAGATACCTGTCTAAGGATTTCTTAAAGACATATCTATACTATAATACTTGTTCTTAAAATACCTATCTCAAGCGAGATACACCTATATCAAGCGAGATACTCGTCTAAGGATTTCTTAAAGAGATATCTATAATATAATACTTGTTCATAAAATATCTACCTCAAACGAGATACCTGTCTAAGGATGTCTTAAAGAGATATCTATAATATAATGCTGGTTCTTCAAATGCCTATCCCGAGCGAGATACCTGTCTAAGGATTTCTTAAAGACATATCTATACTATAATACTTGTTCTTAAAATACCTATCTCAAGCGAGATACACTTATATCAAGCGAAATACCTGTCTAAAGATTTCTTAAAGAGGTATCTATAATATAATACTTGTTCATAAAATATCTACCTCAAACGAGATACCTGTCTAAGGATTTCTTAAAGACATATCTATAATATAATACTGGTTCTTCAAATGCCTATCCCGAGCGAGATACTTGTCTAAGGATTTCTTAAAGACATATCTATACTATAATACTTGTTATTAAAATACCTATCTCAAGCGAGATAACTGTGTAAGGATTTCCTAAAGAGATATCTATAATATAATACTTCTTTTTAAAATAGCTATCTCAAGCGAGATACCTGAGTAAGGATTTCTTAAAGAGATATCAATAATATAATACTGGTTCTTAAAATGCCTACCTCAAGCGAGATACTCGTCTAAGGATTTCTTAAAGAGATATCTATGCTATAATACTTGTTCATAAAATATCTATATCAAACGAGATACCTGTCTAAGGATTTCTTAAAGAGATATCTATGCTATAATTCTTGTTCATAAACTATCTATATCAAACGAGATACCTTCCTAAGGATTTCTTAAAGAGATATCTATAATATAATGCTGGTTCTTCAAATGCCTATCCCGAGCGAGATACTTGTCTAAGGATTTCTTAAAGACATATCTATACTATAAACTTGTTATTAAAATACCTATCTCAAGCGAGATACCTGTGTAAGGATTTCTTAAAGACATATCTATACTATAATACTTGTTATTAAAATACATATCTCAAGCGAGATACACCTATATCAAGCGAAATACCTGTCTAAAGATTTCTTAAAGAGATATCTATAATATAATACTTGTTCATAAAATATTTATATTTAACTAGATACCTGTCTAAGGATTTCTTAAAGACATATCTATAATATAATACTGGTTCTTCAAATGCCTATCCCGAGCGAGATACTTGTCTAAGGATTTCTTAAAGACATATCTATACTATAAACTTGTTATTAAAATACCTATCTCAAGCGAGATACCTGTGTAAGGATTTCCTAAAGTGATATCTATAATATAATACTTCTTTTTAAAATACTTATCTCAAGCGAGATACCTGGGTAAGGATTTCTTAAAGAGATATCTATGCTATAATACTTGTTATTAAAATACCTATCTCAAGCGAGATACCTGTCTAAGGATTTCTTAAAGAGATATCTATAATATAATACTGGTTCTTAAAATACCTATCTCAAGCGAGATACCTGTCTAAGGATTTCTTAAAGAGATATCTATGCTATAATACTTGTTCTTAAAATACCTATCTCAAGCGAGATACCTGTTTAAGGATTTCTTAAAGTGATATCTATAAAATAATACTTGTTCTTAAAATGCCTATCTCGAGCGAGATACCTTCTGATATCTAAGTCCGTAGACCTTAGAGTATTTTAATCCAGAATACAATTGCTGTGAATATCTAATTTGCAGATATCCAGAAGAAGTTTGCTGTATGAGTAGATGAATCTCTGTAGAATATACGAAGATACAGCCAAGACGTGAATAATTGATAATCAATCACATTGGTTCTCAAAGTCTCTGTGAAGATCAGTTATATGAAAGGTCCATATTTAAATGTGCTATGACCATTTCAGAAAAAAACTAAGAAAAACATTTGTAAATGTATCTGAGGAAATAATGAAAATAAAAGCGATGTCTGGGGAAAGCAATTAAAATTTCTTCAAATTGTAAATAACAAAAAAAATGTTGAAATTGAAAATATCCAGTTTGGCCATGCTATGAATCGGTTATTGACATATACTCAGTCATTTTTCCTTCTAACTTTCATTTTATATTACCAATTGACAAGGAATTATTCACTATTATTGTTATGTAGATTTGGGTAACATGGTAGAAGACGATGACCAATGCTCGCCGAGGTCAAGTCGTTACGAAACAATCAGTGTAGAGAATTTTGCTGAATGGGAGATATTTTTCAATGACATCATTAAAACCTGTTGCTAATGGGGTTAATAACACGAACTACACTTAAATGATGTGTCCAATCGTAAGGAAATTAACTAATACTGCCACGTGGCAGCCATTGAATATTAATAAAGCTAATATATTATTTATTTAATTGTATACTGAATATCGAACATAATTATGTTGATCTTTTTATTGAGATGATCGACCGTCAAATTAAAATTACAGTGTCATCAATACAGTTCTAAATTCATATTAACAAATATCAGTAAATAACATGATCGTAATTAAAAGAGGCGAAATATCAAGTAATAACAATATCGTACTTAAAAGTGATACAAATAACAGGCGATAACAAAATCGTAATTAAAAGAGGCAAAAATGTCATATAATAATTAAATTGAAGTAATCGCAATTAAAAGGGGCAAAAATATCATGCAATAAAAGTCCGTCACACAGGGACAGCGTAAACTAAGCAGATTTCCCAAGTGATGTTTTACAATAGAGAATTTCACGAGAGCCACGCCAGTGAAGGACGGAACTAGCTTTAGGCGGGAGAGTAACTCTCGTCCGTTAGGCGCCCCGATATAATAAAAATTCAAATATCTCGGTTAATATTCAAGATAGAGAATAAAAGTATAAAAAAATATTTATAGTAAATTTAATTTGCAATAAGATTGGTTTTGTACAATATTTCGATCCGACGTATAGTAACGGAGATATTTCGAATTTTCGAAAATCCTCCCCTCTAAACCCCCCCCCACCCACAGGTCCGATTTAAGCCCTTAAACAACTATAAATTTCATTTTACAAAAAACGACTAAATATCGACTTTGGTAACGAGTAAACAAAAATTGCGACCGCTAGACTGGTAAGGGACAAATATATATATATATATATATATATATATATATATATACAGTTTTGAACGGACCTCATTTCCGTTATCTACTAGGTAGGATCGATGGACATTTCGAAGAAAAATTTCGAAAATTACGCCATGAGTACAACCTCAATAACTGATTTCCCTCAAGGGAAATCTGCTAATAGCTTAATAAAGTCACAAATATTAAGTAATAATTTTATCGCAATTATTTGAGACACATATAACAAGTAATAACAAAATCGTAGTCAAAATAGACACAGCTTTCATGTAATGACAAAATCGTAATTAAAAGAGGCAAAAATGTCATATAATAACAGAATGGGAATTAATTGAGGCACAAATATCAGGTAATAACAAATAGTTATTAAAAGAGAGAGAAATATCAGGTTGCAACTAAATCGTAATTAATAAAGAGACAAATATTAGGGAATAACAAAATGGTAATTAAAAGAGGCAAAAATGTCATGTAATAACCGAATGGGAATTAAATGAGGCACAAGTATCAGGTAATAACTAAAAAGTAACTAATAGAGAGACAAATATCAGCTTGTAAATAATCGTAAATAATAAAGAGACAAATATTAGGGAATAAGTAAATCGTAATTAAAAGAGGCAAAAATATCATGTAATAACAGAATGGGAATTAAATGAGGCACAAATATCAGGTAATAACTAAATAGTAAATAATAGAGAAAAATATCAGGTTGTAGCTAAATCGTAATTAATACAGAGACAAATATTAGGGAATAACTAAATGGTAATTAAAGGAGGCACAATATCATGTAATAACAGAATGGTAATTAAATGAGGCACAAATATCAGGTAATAACTAAATAGTAAATAATAGAGACAAATATCAGGTTGTAACTAAATCGTAATTAATACAGAGACAAATATTAGGGAATAACTAAATCGTAATTAAAAGAGGCAAAAATGTCATCTAATAACCGAATGGGAATTAAATGAGTCACAAATATCAGGTAATAACTAAATAGTAATTAATGGAAAGACAAATATCAGGTTGGAACTAATCGTAATTAATAAAGAGACAAATATTAGGGAATAACTAAATGGTAATTATAAGAGGCACAATATCATGTAATAACAGAATGGTAATTAAATGAGGCACAAGTATCAGGTAATAACTAAAAAGTAACTAATAGAGAGACAAATATCAGCTTGTAAATAATCGTAAATAATAAAGAGACAAATATTAGGGAATAAGTAAATGGTAATTAAAGGAGGCACAATATCATGTAATAACAGAATGGTAATTAAATGAGGCACAAATATCAGGTAATAACTAAATAGTAAATAATAGAGACAAATATCAGGTTGTAGCTAAATCGTAATTAATAAAGAGGCACATATCAGGCAATAACAAAATGGTAATTAAAAGAGGCAAAAATGTCATGTAATAACCGAATGGGAATTAAATGAGTCACAAATATCAGGTAATAATAAATTGGTAATTAAAAGGGACAGAAATATCAGGTGGTAACCAAATCGTAATTAATACAGAGACAAATATTAGGGAATAACTAAATGGTAATTAAAGGAGGCACAATATCATGTAATAACAGAATGGGAATTAAATGAGGTAAAAATATCAGGTAATAACTAAATAGTAATTAATGGAAAGACAAATATCAGGTTGTAACTAATCGTAATTAATAAAGAGACAAATATTAGGGAATAACTAAATGGTAATTAAAGAAGGCACAATATCATGTAATAACAGAATGGGAATTAAATGAGGTAAAAATATCAGGTAATAACTAAATAGTAAATAATAGAGACAGATATCAGGTGGTAACCAAATCGTAATTAATAGAGAGGCACATATCTGGCAATAACAAAATGGTAATTAAAAGAGGCAAAAATGTCATGTAATAACCGAATGGGAATTAAATGAGGCACAAATATCAGGTAGTAACCAAATCGTAATTATTAGAGAGACAAATATCAGGTTGCAACTAAATCGTAATTAATAAAGAGACAAATATTAGGGAATAACAAAATGGTAATTAAAAGAGGCAAAAATGTCATGTAATAACCGAATGGTAATTAAATGAGGCACAAATATCAGGTAATAGCTAAGTTGTAATTAATAAGGGCACAAATATAAAGTAATAATTTTATCGTAATTATTAGAGACACATATATCAAGTAATAACAATATCGTAATTAAAAGGGGCTTTTGCACTTTAGGGGAGCCAGTGACTTTTTAGGAACAGTTGTTATCATAAAGGTTATTTCTGAGTAACTTAATGAATTATATGGCATTTATTAAGGAATTATTTGTTAACACGTATCAGTGCTACTGTTTTACTAAGAAGAAAATGAATTTGTTTGAAGTGTATAACTTGTGCAAGGACGAAGAAAATGCCGTCGCATTTCTTCAGGAAAAGCGCCTTATCCCCAAGTTAAGGATGTGCAGTGAAGGACATTTTATGAATTGTGTTGCAAGGAGTGGGAAGTGGACCTGCCACAAACGTAGCTGCCGAACCAAGAAGGGGCTTTGTGTGGATACATGGTTTGAGAACGCTAGATTACCTCTTAATAAGGCTGTTTTAATAATATACTGCTGGTCACAAGAGTACACCTCCACTAAGTTTTGCACCAAAGAATTAAATATCAGTACAAATACTATTACTGATTGGAAAAATATGCTACGAGAAATCTGTGCCAACAGTTTACTTAAGACACCAACAGTGATCCTCCTAAAATAAATATACTACTTTAATAATTTAGAATGTTTATCTTGATAACCAAGAGCAATGTTGAGGTTACCACCACATCATGTGTTTATCACTTGTTCTAGGAACAGTTGGTCTTAATGCAATCACTGGCTCCCCTAAAGTGCAGAAGACCCATTAAAAGATACACATATATCTGCCAACAACAAAATGGTTATTAAAAGAAGCAAAATTATCAGGTAATAAATAACAAATTGGTAATTAGCAGAGGAAGAAATTTGTTTAGTAACCAAATCGTAATTAATAGAGAAACAAATATCGGGCAATAACATAATGGTCATTAAAATTGGCAAAAATATTAGGTAATAACAGAATGGTAATTAAACGTCTCACAAATACCAGGCAATAACAGAATGGGAATTAAATGAGGCACAAAAATCAGGTGGTAACCAAATCGTAATTATTAGAGAGACAAATATCAGTCCATAACAAAATGGTAATTAAAACTGTCAAAAATATCATGTAATAACAGAATAGGAATTAAAAGAGGCAAAAATGTCATGTAATAACCGAATGGGAATTAAATGAGTCACAAATATCAGGTAATAATAAATTGGTAATTAAAAGGGACAGAAATATCAGGTGGTAACCAAATCGTAATAGAGGGACTAATATCAGACAATAACAAAATGGTAATTAAAAGATACTAAAATATCAGGTAATCACAAAATGATGTTCCCAGTCGTAAGCTGAAAGGAATGATCTAATAATGCCACGTGACACCAATTAAAATTAATAATACTAATCTATTATTTATTTAATTGTATACTGAACATCCCCTCATAATTAGTCCGATATTTATTGAGATAATCGGCCATCAAATTATAATTATAGTATTACCAACATTTCGGACAACTTTATAACTCTACATGCGTATTAAATACAAACATGACAATTTCCTACAACAAAATTAATGGAAGTACATTAAATATTTCACACCTCTGTCGAAAAAGCAAATTGAAAACCTAAAAATCAGTAATGAAATCAATTAGATCTGTTTATTCCATTTGCTTTATGAGGTTATCTGTAAAGTTTAGGAAGAAAGTAAAACAACAGCTTCGCCGACGTTTAAAACAAAATTATTTATATAATTAAGTATAAAGAGAATTTTGGATTATTAGGCAATATAGTTTAGTTTATTATTATGTAAAGTGTATTTGTAGTTATATTTGACGTCCACTTGATGCTGCTAAGGTTAATTTGGGAGGGCATTCTATAGGTTAACACTATTTTCATGTTGGTGCATTGTTGTTTAACACTAAACGTTTTTAATGCAGTTTAAACTTATTTGTTAGCTTATAATTGCTCCCTGTAGAAGCAGAATAATCATAAATTAAGTAAAATAAAATGGTGTTGTGTATAAAATAGCCTTTTCCGGCGATTCAGCCTGCCTTTCATTTTCCATCGAGATCATAATTATTTTGGTCGGGTATCCTCTTTGGCCAGAGTTGCGTTATTGAAGGGCTTGTCGCTGGCGCAACTTTTGCAATATAAGGCTGCGTCATTTCCTGAGAGGGTCTTATTGGACCTGGTAATGGAACTGCGGCCAAATAATGGACCCTGAAGCTCTTATGAAGCCTTTATTAAAGAATAATATATAGGCGTTACGTATGAACCGTCCGAAGATATATGTCATCCTTATTGTATATATCTGGGTCTGGGACGGTTTTAACAGCAATAATACACAGTAAATATCCCATCCACGAAGATTGGAAATTTTCAAGAAAATCAACTGCGTTCTTCTTATTTTCCCTTTTGAGAAATCAATGCAAGAAAAATGTTGGTTACGGACGCAGAACGAACGCTGGAAGAAATGAAAGCTTAACATTTGCACGAAGTGACCAAGTAATTACTACACGACTTCGTATCCGACATTCCTACCTAACACGTCCATTCCTAATAGAAAAGTCCGTCACGCTGGGGCAGCGTTAACTTAGCAGATTTCCCACCTGCGTCTTGTATTTGCATTTATCTCATGACGTTAAAGTCAAATTAGAACAATATTTGTTATTTAGACTTCAAATAAAGTGCTTCATAATATAAAAGCTTATTGCTGATATGGCACGAGTAGGAGTGGTGGTTTACTGGAGGCCGAAAACAAAAAACGCAAATATCTCGATTAATATTAAAGAAAATGAAAAACTGTAAATAACAACAATTATAGAACATTACATTTGCAATAAGATTGGTTCTATACATTTTTTCGATCCGACGCATAGTAACGGAGATATAAGGATTTTCAAAATTCCTCCCCACTAACCCACCAGTCCGATTTCAGCTGTCAACGAACAAGATATTTCTTAGACGGTAGAGCACGTGACCAATACACACGCATACCCATAATTATTCAGGACTTAAAGGTACAAACATTTAAGCAAAACTTCAGCTGTAAAACGCATTGATTTTAAGCAATATACAACAATATGCTTAAAAAGTCCGTCACGCAGGGGCTGCGTAAACTAAGCAGATTTTCCATGTGAAGTTTTACAATATAGAAATCTGCATACTAGTAACACAACAAACTCCACCGTGATTAAATACAAACGGTAATGAAAAATCTTTCAGTTAATTAAAATAAATTCCCCACTGAAACGGCTTCTGAACTGTAAGAATAATTTATATTTTAATAACTCAAATTTTAGTAGTCCAAGGACTAAAGAAGGGGGAGGGGCGAATGAACAGAACGTATTTGCATAAATCTCACAAAGTAACGAAGGTAAGGTAAGGTTAGAAACGACAGGTAAGGTTAGAAGATGCTTCTACCTGAGCCGAGTAGTTACGGACACGGCCGACCTAATCTGAACTATACCCGACCACAGACTTCATAAAAATGCAAAATACCTCGGTTAATATTCAAGGTAGAGAATTAATGTATATAACAATATTTATAGTAAATTTAATTTGTAATAAGATTGGTTCAATACAATTGTTCGATCCGATGCATAATAACGGAGATATTTTGAATTTTCTAAAATCCCCCTCTAAAACCCCCCTCCCTCTAGTCCGATTTCAGCCATTAACGAACTTGATCTGTCTTTTTACATAAAACGGTTAAATATCGAGTTTCGTAACGATCAAACAAAAATTGCGACCGCTAGAGCGTTAACATACAAATATACGTATATATATATATATATATATATATATATATATATATAGATATATATATATATATATAATATTAACGGACCTCATTTTCCATTTTCGTCATCTCCTGGGTAGGATCGATGGACATTTTAAGAAATTTTTAGAAAATCGCGACCGAAAATAGCTGATTTCCCTTGAGGCACACAAGGTTATTACTCACGAAGTTATTTACTCTTGGTCTGCCAGCGCCCTGAAGCCTGGAGGAAAGGTACTGAACTTGGCCCACACGAACCAGGTTCCACTGAGCACTTTGATGGTGATCCACTCCAGTGTAGCCTGACTCACTCCCAGCTCTCGCAGCCCATCTGCACTCTTCTTGCACCAAACGCCTTTGTAAGACAGGGTTACCGGCAGAACCCTCACCAGGCCTGGCTCCACATCAGCGAGCTTGGCAACAGCCATCTTTAACTCCAGCTGATCATATTTGCTTTTCTTCCTAATGAAGCTGTCTTCAAAGGGTCCTGCCGCGGTGACCACGTGCACATCAATAATAGCGGCCTTGCCTTTATATTCCACGACCAAGTCAGGCCTAAATTTACCCTGTGGGGTAATAAAAACATTTTCATGCCACATGTGCCACCCTCTCATGATGAAACCCCGCCTTACAAATCTCACTATCTTGTCGTGCCGGTATATGTTGATTTTAAGCAATATTCAAAAATATGCTTAAAAACCCAACCACATAAAAACATTTCGGGAAAAGCTATTTTCAGGAGTAAAACTCCTGTAAGATGTTTTAGCAGATTTCCCTTAAGGTAAATCAGCTATTGAGGCTACTCATGACTCGATTTTCGAAAAAAAAATCCTCAAATGTCCATCGATCCAGGAGATGACGAAAATGAGGTCCGATAATATATATACATACTTATCTGTTACTGCTCTAGCGGTCGCAATTCTTATTTGATCATAACCAAAATCGATATATAAACGTTTCATACAAAACTAAAGGTCAAGTTCGTTAACGGCTGAAATCAAACCAGTCGGAGGGAAGGGTTCAGAGGGGGAGAATTTCGAAAATTCGAAATATTTCCGTTATTATAGCTGTTATATAATGAAGTACTTTATTTGAAGCCCAAATAAAAAATAATCTTCTCATTGAACTTTTACGTTTTGAGATAAATGCAAATATGTGACGCACGTTCGACATCTGCTTAGTTAACGCAACCACTTGCGTGAGGAACGTCTTATACAAAAGATGAATACTTTCAACAATGTGCAATTATTAAATAAAACTACTAACTTTTTGTCATAAATATCGGTGTAAAATAATTCGTGATCAGGTGCATTGTCTCTTTAAGGTGAGAAAATGTATGTTACATATTTAGAGTTGCATTAAAATTGTTAAGGAACCTATTTAATTTTATGTAAATATTTAAGTTGTTGAATTTTATAGTATGTATTCTAGAATTTGACTTAATTTTTTTACGAATGTATTATATAAGTCTAAAAGTAAGTCAATAATTTAGGAAGAATTTAATTGACTTAATATTAGAAAATTGTTAATAGGGGAAAAAACCATTTAACATTTCCTATTATGTTGTGATAACATTTAATGGAAATAAACACATTTCATTTCATATAAAAGCTGTTAAAATCTGTAAATATCGAATAATTTAATAAGTTTATTTGTAAAATGTGAGAAAATGGAGGATGATAGAGATTAATAAGTATATTATTTGGTAAGGATCAATAAAGAGGCCTTGTCCTCTACTGATTTCTAATATTATGAAGATTTCACTTTCGGAGTCAGCGCTCCATCGTCAGTGCCTGCTGATTATAGCTGTGTAGCCTGGACCACGACCGCCGGGCGACTGACATACAGCCTGGTTCAGACTACACAGCTATAATGAGCAGGAACTGACGATGGAGCGTTGACTCCGAAAGTGCACTCTGCATAATATTAAAAATCAGTAGAGGACAAGACCTTTTTATTGATCCTTGCCAAATAATATACTTAAAAATCTCTATAATCCACCATTTTCTCACATTTTAGAAGCAAACTTATTAAATTAACCGATTTTAACAGCTTTTATATGAAATGAAAAGTGTTTATATCCATTAAACGTTATCACAACATATTAGGAAACGTTAAATGTTTTTCCCCCAATTAACAGTTTTCTAATATTATGTCAATTCAATCTAATATTAAAAATCAGTAGAGGACAAGGCCTTTTTATTGATACTTATCAATTGGTTCTACCATCCAGCATACTCCAGGGATATATTATTTGGATTTGAAAAATTTAATAATTATGTATTTTCAGTAAAAAAGATTTTTTCAGTGTTTGCCCTGCGCAATGTATTGAAAAGTAGATAATACATTTTACATAATTAAATACTTGGAACCCTGAGCTCAATGCCGAGCCCTAGGGGTAAAACAAATATTCAAAACCAATTGAAAATTAATATATTCTTTAAACTTCATACCAATTAATACATATTCATTGTTGTATATTATGCAACCCAATATACCGTTTCATCTCATTTTGCTGAATAATTAAACGAGATGGTACAATTCCAAAAAAAAAAAAAAGAGATATTTACACAGCAAACATATTTCATAACGCACTCAAAGCGTATTACTCAATCAGATGGTATATTAACCTCTCAAGAGCTTGCATGCAATCTACATTATCAGCAAATATCATGGAATTATAATTTACCTCTCAAATATTGCGCAATATCGTAAGTTGCATCCCCGCTGGGAATGAAATATATAATAAAGTTGTGTGTGGAGGTCAAATTTATGAACCGAAAATTGACACCTAATAAATGATAAATGTCCAGTTGAGTTTCTGCAGTTAGATTTAATTATAATTAAATTACAAAAGATTCATTTTTGTAATCAGCTATAGCCGGAAAGTCTCTCTCTCTCTCTCTCTCTCTCTCTCTCTCTCTCTCTCTCTCTCTCTCTCTCTCTCTCTCTCTCTCTCTCTCTCTCTCTCTCTCTCTCTCTCTCTCTCTCTCTCTCTCTCTCTCTCTCTCTCTCTCTCTCTCTCTCTCTCTCTCTCTCTCTCTCTCTCTCTCTCTCTCTCTCTCTCTCTCTCTCTCTCTCTCTCTCTCTCTCTCTCTCTCTCTCTCTCTCTCTCTCCCTCTCTCTCTCTCTCTCTCTCTCTCCCTCTCTCTCTCTCTCTCTCTCTCTCTCCCTCTCTCTCTCTCTCTCCTCTCTCTCTTCTCTCTCTCTCTCCCTCTCTCTCTCTCTCCCTCCTCTCTCTCCCTCTCTCTCTCTCTCTCTCTCTCCTCTCTCTCTCTCTTCTCTCTCTCTCTCTCTCTCTCTCTCTTCTCTCTCTCCTCTCTCTCCTCTCTCTCTCTTCTCTCTCTCTCTCTCTCTCTCTCTTTGTCTCTCTCCTCTCTCTCTCTCCCTCTCTCTCTCTCCCTCTCTGAGATCTGTGTTTTAGTCTGTGCAATTTGCTAACGAATTTCAAAAGGTGGGGTTTCTAACAGTTTTATAAAGGGAACGAGCAAACCCGATTTGATAAAAAAGAAAAGAGAAAAAAATATCAACCCGGAAACTTAATTATGGAAATGTTATGATATAGCTTTATACTTCAGTTATTATATCCTTTTGAACCCCAATACTCAATTTGTTTTCCTGCTCCTCCAATGGTCATTATGTTTAGAATTTTATTGAAACACGTTATCGTTTTTATTCGTAATACATAAGCATTAACTTAAATTGAGCTTTGGGGCTGAGAGTAGCCACGTCAGTTAAAGGTTGTTCTTAATCTCAATTGGAGAAAGATATGAATTTACTTAGTGGCCCGACCCAATTAGCCATAGTAGCACAGGGTGGGCGTTAATAAACAACAAACGGACTTTTGGTTAGTTACAAATAAATACTTGCTCTTATGATCAAGTAATATTAATAACAAATCATTATATAAAAAAAAAACAAAAAAAAATGTTATTTATTAATGATCACCTTGTGCTACAAAGGCTGATTGGGACGGGTTGTCTAGATGTTTCCACCACTTTCTTGCAAAGGTGGGATTAAGGATTTATTTAATGAATTCGTCTATATATAAAATAATAAGAGGAGATTGGCCACGTTCGTCGTGTATTTGTATTTACGTAAAACAATAAACGTTTAATGAGAATAGTAACTATTTGGATTTTCTGCTTCAAATAATATGCTTCATAATATAACAGCTTACTGTTAATATGACTTGAGTAGGAGTGGGGGTTTACTGAAGGCCGAAAACTGAAAAATGCGAATATCTCTGTTAATAATCAACATACTGAAAAAAACGTACTTAACCACATTCTTAGAACATTAGATTTCAATAAAATTGGTTCAATGTAATATTTCGATCAGACGCATAATAATGGAGATATTAAGATTTTTTCGAAATCCCCCCTCCGTAATCTAAATACCATGTTAATCCTGCCTTTACACACAAGCAAACTATACAAGAACAACGCATAAACAAACCACTAGAATTGTAACACAACCTAATACGGATACGAAACCTTCCACACCAAAAACATTAACCTTGACACTAGCTAAAAACCCCTCGTATGACAGATCTAAGAGGTAAGTAAACATGTCTGGACTAAAAATTAAACAACCTGAGACGGTGAACAGACGTATAAAACCTACTGACCTACGGACAACTAACTAAGTACAACTTTTGATGGTGTCTTCCCATGGAAAGCATCATGCCAGCTGTACTCGACCATCAGCCAGTGAAGACGGTCTCCATCAAGTATAACAACAGTACCAAATATTCTTTTCAAGAGAGCTAAGTTATACGAGGTAACATAAACTCAACCGCAAAAAAAACCGGACAACTTCGATTTAGTCTTATAATTTTGTTAAATACTTAATATATATGTATATTAATCTTTTTTATTTAAAATAATTGGTTAATCTATAGGTTATTTAAACAAAACCTGCCAAAAGTAAATAATTTTTATTGATTGTTTACAAAAAAATACAAAATTAAAAAAAATGATAATTTAACACATTTAAAAAAAAAATATTCTTCATTTTTATTACAGTGAATGGTAGACTTCGTTACCCCAAGAGTTTCGGCAATGTAACGTAAGCTCCGGCCTTCCATCTAAGTTTGAAAGACCCATTATTCTGGACCGAAATAAAAATAAAACATTAATTAAAGAAAATGCTTGGTTAATAATTAAAGATGTTTAAATGTGCGAAAAACTACTTACAGTTTAGGGTAGAGCAACTTCACGACAAATAAATCTAATCTGAGTTTTATCTAATTGTTTACTAATCCTGAAGGGATTAGTTCAATGGACTTAGACTCTAAATTCTCTGTAATAACTAGAATACCCACATAAAGAAACACATTGCTGAAAGTTAGCTTTTAATACGACAAATATGAAGTGTCCGGTTTTTTTCGCGGTTGAGTGTATATGCAAATATATTCTGATTACCCCGCCCCGTCTTAAGTTTTTGGACTACTAAAATTTGAGCGATTGAGAAAACAATTATTCTGATTTATTATAAATAGGTACTAGACGTAGTAAATAGTTATTAATAAAATTAATACTGTTGCGAAAATTAAATACATTAAGGATTAGCAGAGAAAGCCGCGTATTTGGGAGGTGCGAGGGAGATGAAAGGATCCGACCGAGGGACTGCTGGCGCCAGAAGCTTCTAGACTAAAGAGTCCAGTACCTTCGAGACCGCGCCCTTTGATGTTGCCACCCCTCTATATAAGCACATGCAAATCGGCCGACAGTTTAGTTTGTTCTCAGCTGTCTTGATGATCACATCAGTGCGTTTAGTGCTACTTAGTGCAGTGCAGTAAAGTGTTTTTATAAGAAGAAAAGTGTTGTGCCGTGACTCTGCAAGTAACATTATTGTGCCGTGTTTAAGACAGTGCAGTGCCGTCTTTTATGTGAAGTTCAGTGATCGTGAGTGAATTATTGGACTGTGAAATCTGAAGAACAGTGACGCTTTCAGTGCATACTGAGTAGTAATTAAGAATAATTAACCAAGTGTATTGAGCATTGTTAAATAAATTGTGCAATGTTAAAAACTGTGAAACTTTTGTGTGTTTAATTTTGCAATCCAAAAGAACTCTTATTAACAACGTTTATTACTGGTTTTGTAATAAAACGTTACAATATGTTAAATTCAAGTATATTTCAGTAATTGTTTTTCTTTCCCCTGAAGAATATTCCTATTCAATTTGTTCAACTCTGAGCGTTTGGCAGACCTGTTTGTTTACAATTCAGACACTTTCCGTTGGGAGGTTATTGTAATTGACTGAATTATTTCTCGTTACTGTTTGTATTTATCCCCCTAGTATTCACGGTGGCGTTAAGTGTTACCAGTATAGATTTATCTTTTGCATTATTTCACGCAGGAAAGTTAACTTTGTTTACGCAGCCTCTCCGTGACGGACCATTTTTAATATGGTTAAAATTTCTTATTTTGTTATTTTCTCATAATCAACAGACCGGTCTCCGAGATGGCTCCTTGGATAATAAATATTTTAACAGGACAAGGCTTTTTTCCGTTAATCTTAATACAGATTATATAAGGAAAATGTAATTTAATCTCTTCCCTAATTAACTTCCTCATGAAAAAAGGATATAAAAGACTCCTAAATTTGCTTTTAAAATATATTTTTTATGATAAACTCCAATAATGGTCACGGGGAATACAAATTTCACCTTAAAATGAGCTGGAAATTTACAATTTGTCAGGGTTGTATAGGAAAGAACACGGCCTTTCCTTTTAGCAGATTTAAGGGTAATCAGCTATTGAGGTTGTACTCATGACGCGATTTTGAAACATTGCTTCAAATGTCCATCGATCCTACACAGGAGATGATGAAAATGTGGTTAGTTCAAAATCGAATGTATATATATATATATATATATATATAATTATATATATATATAAATATATATATATAGATATAAAAGAGAGAGAGAGAGGAAGAGAGAGAGAGAGAGAGAGAGAGAGAGAGAGAAGAGAGAGAGAGAGAGAGAGAGAGAGAGAGAGAGAGAGAGAGAGAGAGAGAGAGAGAGAGAGAGAGAGAGAGAGAGAGAGAGAGAGAGAGAGAGAGAGAGAGAGAGAGAGAGAGAGATTTGTCTGTTAATGGTCTACTGGTCACAATGTTTGGATGATCATTAGCAAACTTGATTTCTAAACGTTTTATGTAAAAATAAGGATCAAGTCTGTTGAATGCAGAAATCAGATTAGAGGAAGAAATGGTTTAGAAGGGGAAGGGTTTTCGAAAATGCCAAATATCTCCGTTATTATAATTCGGATCGAATAATCGTATAAAACTTTTCTTATTGCACATTTAATTATCTATAAATATTGTTCTGTAAGTTGTTATTGTATCTTGAATTTTAACCGAGATATTTGCAGTTTTATTTTAGTTTTTGCCTGCAGTAGTCACCACAATAAGCTGTCGTATTATGAAGTATATCATTGGAAACATAAATATCAAATATTGCGTTTATTGAAGTTTTCCTGCATGAGATGCATGCTAATACATAGTGTGATGACGTCACCAATGAAGATTTCCTGGTCTTGACTTGTAAATGTTTAATTGATCTATACCACACTCAATATGAAATTGTATGTAAATTCAACTCTAATGTTCTCTAATGTTGTTAATGGCTGAAATCGCTCCAGAAATAGCAAGAAGGGGGCGTTTGAAAGTTCAAAATATTTCCTTTATTTCAAGAGTCGGATATAATCATTACCTTGAACCTATGTTCTATCAACAATTTTAGCAGATTTCCCTAAAGGGAAATCAGCTATTGAGGTTGTACTCATGACGGAATTTTCAACTTTTTTTTTCAAATGTCCATAATAAGAGGAGGGATATGAGTGTTTCAAGCAAAACTAAAAGTCAAGTTCGTTAACAAATGAAATCGCACAAGTGGGAGGAGAGGTTTATAGGTGGAATTTCGAAAATTCCAATAATCTCCGTTAATGCATCTTCCAAACAGAGTTAAGGCTATTGTGGTCCTACCTAGTAGATGACGAAAATGAGGTCCGTTTAAAACTGTATATATATATATATATATATATATATATATATATATATATATATATATATATTTGTCTGTTACCGCTCTAGCGGTCGCAATTTTTGTTTGATCGTTACCGAACTCGATATTTAGTCGTTTTATGTAAAAAGAAAGATCAAGTTCGTTAACCGCTGAAATCGGACTAGTGGGAGGGGGGTTTAGAGGGGAGGGTTTTCGAAAATTCAAAATATCTCCGTTACTATTCGTCGGATCGAAAAATTGTAAAGAATGAATCTTATTGCAAATTAAATTTATTATAAATATTGTTTTTTACATTTATTCTCTATATTGAATATTAACCGAGATATTTGCATTTGTATTGCGTGTGTGGTCGGCAGGAGTCGGCTATGTTCGGCACTTTCGTAACTATTCGTCCCTCGTGAATTGGTTTAGAGATTCCTTACTATTGCTGCCTTTATTAGGCAGATTTCTCTATTGTAAAACTTCACGTGGGAAATCTGCTTAGTTTACGCAGCCCCTGCTTGACGGACCTTTTCCTCATCTCCTGGGTAGGATCGATGGATATTTGAATAAAATGTTCAAAAATCGCGTCATGAGTACGACCTCAATAGCTGATTTCCCTTAAGGAAAATCTACTAATAATTGGAGATCTTATGGGTGGTGGTACGGAAACTGGTGTCACTCTGTGGATATTTGGCAGTTTACGCCATAGCGGTCGTAATGATTATTTGATTGTCATCTAACTCGATATTTTGTAGTCTCATTCAGAAACAAATATCATATTCGTTATGATTGATTTTGAGCCAGAGAGAGCTGGTATTAGTTCAAAATATCTGTATTATTCTCCATGGCTTTGAAAACATTTGACCCTTTGCCTTCGAGTGATTCTATATTTTTGATAATGTTTTCCAATTCCGATAAAATATATATTCATCTGAAAAGAAAAAAAAAAAGATTAACCACTTATAATATCCCTTTCAAACGAGATAAAGCAAACGTTAAGGGTTAGATAAGAATTAAAAAACATAAATTTCACCATTTTTCCACTCCGTCTACCGAAAATTTCCACACCTTTTTTTTCCATATTTCCACAAAGAGTGTGTTTGAAGAAGGAAGCGGACCCTTCTAGGTTGAATGCAGGCTCCAACACGGAGGTATATCAAGTTGAGTTATGGGAGCAGATAGGACAGCCTCTCTCTCTCTCTCTCTCTCTCTCTCTCTCTCTCTCTCTCTCTCTCTCTCTCTCTCTCTCTCTCTCTCTCACACACACACACACCACACTCTCTCTCTCTCACACACCACTCTCCATCTCAATCTTCCATTCACTTTTTATGAAAGACCTGAGGGATCCTACCAGAAGAAGGAAAAATGAAAAAAAACAGACTTGAACAATTACATCTACAATTCCACTTTTGAATGAAATCTACGCGTAGATTCCATTATTGAGCATATATCTCACTCAAGAGATACAGAATTCTCTTTTCCCTTTCATCGTTGGAATATTAAATATTCTTTCCTATTGCACAAGTATTTCCTCTTCGAAGACTATCAAAATAAAAAAAAAAAAAGTTCTTCTACCACGCAGGGGTCAGCGTAAATCTAAAGAGCCGTTTTCCCACGTGTAGTTTTTACAGTAGAGAAATCTGACCTAATAACACGAAAAACTTTAGGGATCTCTAAACCTTTTCTCGAGACTAAAATAGTTACGGAATCTCTAATAACCTATTCATCGGGGACGAACTAGGCTCTCGACGGAAAATCACGAACATAGACCTAGAGTTAGTCCGATCTCGCTCTCAGGGCGGTCCTGCGCCCTCGTCTCGGCACTCGGGCGAAAATCGGAACATATGACCAAGTCCTGTCACCACACACATCAATACTATCATATATCTCGTTGTTACACATTCTAAGATACAGAAATAAATGTATATAGCAATATTTATAGTGTAAATATCATTTTCAATCTTGATTGATTCTATATAAATTTTTATAATCCGACGCAAAATAACGGAGATATTTTGAATTTCAAAAATCCACCCCCCCTCCCACTGGGTCCGATTTCAGCCATTAACGAACTTGATCTCCCATTTTTTTCCTTTTTACATAAAACGATTCAATCTCGAGTTTGGTAACGATCAAAACAAAAATTGCGACCGCTAGAGCGTTCACACACAACCAATATAATAGATATATATAATATATATAGACTAATATATATATATATATATATATATATATAAGTAATTTTGAAAACGAGGATCCCTCATTTTCTCGTATCTCCTGGGTAGGATCGATGGACATTTGAAGAAAATTTTATGAAACTCGCCGCTCATGAGTACAACGTCAATAGCTGATTTCCCTTAAGGAAAATCTGCTAAAAGTGAAATAGATGAACATAAAAGTGACAATAAAAAAAAATAATGTTGGTGATGTGCATAGTTGGTGGATGATGAATAGGAAAATGAATGGCTTAAAATGGATATTTTGTTAATGATTGCTGTACCCTCCTTCAGGGAAAACATAGACTTATGTGCCCACAAAACGCATCTAATGTACAATAAATGCTAATAATTTTGATATCTTGTTGCACCACGCAGACTTAAATTTTTTGAGTTAAATTTTGACGTATAGTTGTGGGATTTTTTGTAGGTATGAGAATATGTGATTAATAGCATGGACTTGCCTTCCGTCAATTGTTCTTGTGTAGTCGTAGGGGAAAAGTTCCTTGGTGTTGTCGTTTTCGGCTTTCTGTTCAAGTATATGGTCTTACCGTCAAGGGATAATGTTACAAAGTTGAGCAAGTAGGTCTGTCAGTCTTTGTCATTAAGTATGAGTGTGTCAATTTGGTCTGGCGAATTCTAAGTCTCGAGAGAACTACATTTTCTCCCCTAGAGTTTCTACAACTTGATGTCCACATGCAAATAGTAGTACTTCGTAGTTAGTAGTTTATTGACAATACTTGTGTTAGTTATTATTTTAATATGACATGAGTAGGGGATTATTCAAAGCTGAAGATGAGAAAAATGCAACTATCTCGGTTAAAATCGAAGACGACCTATATAAAGAACCGGCCAGCCGCGAGTCAGTCAGTTTTACTCTCAGCTGTCTTCATGATCACATCACAGTGCGTTCAGTGCGGTAAAGTGTTTTTATAAGAAGGGGGACAGTGTTGAGTAGTAACGGTAAGTAACATTGTTGTGCCGTGTTTAAGACAGAGCAGTGGCGTCTTTTATGCGAAGTTCAGTGAGCGTGAGCGAATTATTGGACTGTGGAATCTGAAGAACAGTGACGCTATCAGTGCATACTGTGAGTAATAATTAACCAAGTGTATTGAGCATTGTTAAATAAATTGTGCAGTGATAAAAACTGTGAAACTTGTGTGTGTTTAATTTTGCAATCCAAAAGAACTCTTATTAACAACGTTTATTACTGGTTTTGGTAATAAAAACGTAACAACTAATAATTTAGTTCCAGCACAAATAGGCTTCATACAGCGGGAGAAACAAAGAATAGATAGTGAGATGAAGTCATCGCTGAATCATTCCAGGTATCGTGGAAAGAAATCTGCTGTAGTTTACCGCAGCAGTCTAGCGTGACAACGACAACCATTCCCCTCTATAACTACCATTTGAATATTTGACGTACAGTTGAGCATCACAACGAACGCAATGAATTACTCCAGCTTTCGTATTTTAGTTAATTATTCACGGCTTATCACTAGTTAATCTCGTTTTGAAATTTTTAATAGCTTGTTATCAATCATAAATGACGCCTTGTTTTCCAAAATTCGACTTTACAAATATCATGTTTGCTATCTTATAGCCAGGTTATATTGTGCTTTCAGTTCAATTGATTTGTTTTTCTTCCATTCCGGGAATCATGGAGCCAGAGGAAAACAATTACTGCTATCCCGTTTACAATCTAAACATATTTATCTGCCGCCTCTTATTTTTTTATTTGTGGATTTTCTTTTTTTATTTTATAGCTCTTTGAAAATGTCACGTTGTTAAAATGAACAGAAATCTACTACCGCTGTGTGTCTTTTGGCATATTTCCTTGAAAGAAACCCTATTCGTCTGATTTTTACCAAACTCCACACTATAGCGTATGAAACTAAAGATCGAATAATTTAATGTCTGAGTTTGGAGCTGGTGAGGTATGGCTTTAATGAGGCTCCGTTCAGATCTGAGTATTGAGTATCATTTATTTGAGATGCCGCTACAATGGCAATTCATCTTTTATCATATTGAATATAATTTTATAAAATTAAATAAATATTAAAAATTTTCACAGAGCTAAATTTTACAAATGTACAAATTAAATAGTACCATGCCGCGCTTCAATGACGATCCAACTTTTAACATGTTAGAATATTATTTTACAGAATTAAATAAATATTAAAATTTTTACAAAGCTAAGTTTTACAATTGTACAAAGTAAATAGAATCAACGAAACTAAATATAAATTGTTAGTATATTTACAACATGAGAAATAAAATAAAGATAAAAAATTAAAAGAAAAACTACAAATAGTTAAACTGGAAGGAGGAAAAACTTATATTCCACGTACAGTGCTTGCTATATATAACTTTCATAATGGTAAATAATAGCTCTTATATTTCATCAAATAATCCATTAAACCTTAAATACTTATAAACATCATCTATAAATTGGCTAACACCGGCTAGTAGTGTGGCCACATACATTTGTGGGCCATGGGTACGTTACTACTTGCGTGCAGTCAGTTAGTATGTGTTTTACAGTCAGCGTCCTGTTGCAGTAGCGACATGTAGGTTCATCTTGTCTGCTCATTAGATATGAACGCGTTAGTCTAGTGTGTCCTGTGCGTAAGCGTGAGAGCACAATTTCTTCTTTTCTAGAGTGTCTATTACTTGAATTCCAGTTGACCGTGTTTGATTAGATTTCTCTAAGTTTACTGTCATAGTTATACAATAAATTATTCCATTCGTTAATTACGAGTTTTCTTATTTGAGAGAAAGCGTCTTGGTGAGGTATGTCTAAAAAATCTATTTGTTCAAGTTGAGTTGATTGTTTGGCTGCTTTGTCTACTATATCACTTTGAGGTATGCCCACATGGCCGGGTAACCAATAAGTAATGTGTTTTTTTAGTCTATGAATATTGTTAAAAATGTCAATAATAAGGAGTTTGGTGGAGTATATGTCTTCAAGTGACTATTGAATTTAATGAGTCTGTACAAATGTTGAGATCTGAAAATAGAAACTATTGATTAATCGAAGCAGAATTTTGTGTAATCAGTATTTGAAAAGTATATGTCTCTTTTAAAATATTTCCTTATATATATATGCTATTATTATTATTATATTTTTTTATTTGTTTCCTTCCAATAGTAACCCTATAAGAAGGCCGTTTATTTGTTTCTGCATGTCCCATGCAATTTTTTAGCATGTTACAATTTATTTATACAATAAATTATTTCAAAAAATTAATGAATATATTATTTTAAGTATTGTAGTTGTATCAACTATAACAAGTATTCAACCGATTAACTGTATTAAAAGCATGTTCTGCGAATATTTTAAAAGCATTATTATATTTTAAAAATAACTTGTCTTCTTTTATTGGAAATTTACCTTTTTTTTTGTTCTATGTCTTGTTTTAGTTTTTGTCGTTCGTTAGTCAGCAGTCTGCAATCGTATATTAAGTGTTGACTTGTTTGTGGAGTTGAGTAATCACAGGGACAAGTATTGTTGTCTTTTATGTTAAATCGTTGTTAGTATGAATTTAGTGTACCATGTCCTGTTACTAATTGTGTAATGTAAAAGTCTGTATGTACTTGCTGTTGAAATATGTGTTAATGTTTGGAATGAAAAGTTTTAAACTTTCTCCTTTTTTAGTTACAGTCCTTTGTTGTTGCCATTTTTCAGTTAGATGAGCTTTTAACATATATTTTACGTGGGCTTTGGAGGTTTTATTGTAACATTCTGGTAATTGATATATATATATATATATATATATATATATATATATATATATATTTATATTATTTGGATACGATCTAACAGGTAGTCCGGCCCCACAAACACCCATAGTCCTTGTGCGTACCTTATACGTCCTCGCAGTCATTTACTGCATATTTACATCGCGGGACGAAAGTTTGAAATGGGCGCCAGCAATTGGAGCCTCACTGCATCTGTTCAGTCAGACTCAAATAATTGCCTAATACCTGATTAAACTATATTGCCTATATATTATAAATAAAGCCTATATTACATATTTAGACATAACCTATCTTACCTATATCATATATAGTCATCCTTGGAATTCAGAACTTTTCTTGATATCGAATCCGGAGGCCAATCGTTCAACGAGTATTCACCCGCTACCAGAAGTCTTGCGCTAGAGTAGAACGGAAAGTCAAAAATAGTGTGCTTCGCAGTTTCTACATCACATCTACACTTCGGGACAGTAGGCGTTATTAATATTTTCTGAGAGGAACAGGAGAGGGGGTTATATAACGGAGGTCTGAAATATAAAATCGCTATATTTCGTAACCTATTCATTTTTCGGCAAACGTGCATATAGCAAAAGTGGTTTGTTTTGTTATTTAAAGTAACTTTTGTTATATGCCCTTTTGTCGTATGACGAAGTATGAATGATCTTTACACAAAAAAGTGCGTCACGCAGGGGCTGCGTAAACTAAGCAGATTTCCCACGTGAAGTTTTAGAGAATAGAGAAATTTCACGAGAGCCGAGGAATCAAGGAAACGGTCGAACTAGTTTTTGGCGGGAAAGTCACTCACGTCCGTTAGCCACCTAGATTTAATAAAAATGCAAATATATCGGTTAATATTCAAGATAGAGAATAAATGTATATAACAATATTTATAGTAAATGTAATTCGCAATAAGATTGATTCTGTACAATTTTTTGATCCGACGTACAGTAACGGAGATAATTAAATCTACGTGTATATTCCATTATTGAACATATATCTTAATCAAGAGATACAGAATTCTCTTTTCCCTTTCACTGCGGGAATATTAATTTTACTTTTCTATTGCACAAGTAATTCTTCTTTGAGGTCTATAAACATAAAAATAGTCCGTCGCGCAGGACCTGCATAAATTGAGCTATTTTCCACGTCTACAACGTATGTGCATTTAACTAAAAAGGAAAAGTAAAAAGGGAACAATATTTGGTATTGGTTGTGACCTGAGTAGGAGGTGGGGTTGACTGAACGACGAAAACTAAAAACTGTGAATATCTCGGTTAATATTCATTATAGTGAAATCAGGCGACAACGTTTGTAGAACATTAAATTTTCAATAAGATTTGTTCTCTTCACTTTTCCGATCCAACGTATAATAAGGGAAATATTTTAAAATATCTATTTTTAATAAAACGTTTAAATGTCCAGTTTGGCAACTATTCAACCAAAATTACGATCACTATAGCGTTAACTCTGTTTGGAAGATGCGTTAACGGAGATATTTGGAATTTTCGAAATTCCACCAATAAACCTCTCCTCCCACTTGTGCGATTTCATTTGTTAACGAACTTGACTTTTAGTTTTGCTTGAAACACTCATATCCCTCCTCTTATTCATCTCTTGGGTAGGATCGATGGACATTTGAAGAAAAAAGTTGAAAATTCCGTCATGAGTACAACCTCAATACCTGATTTCCCTTAAGGGAAACCTGCTAAAACTACAGAAGGGGTCAACAATGCTATAAGACGCGAATGACTAAATCGAAATCAACGAAACTCAGTATTTTTTCCTATAATAATATGATAATCTATGATTATGTTATACGTAACAAAATACATGTATATCAAACGGGTAATATAAATACAGTAACGGAGATATTTCTAGTTTTCGAAAATCCTCCCCTCAAAAACCCCCCTCCCAGTAGTTTCGATTTTAGCCGTTAACGAACTGGATCTATCTTTTTACATAAAACGACAAAATATCGCGTTTGGTAACGATCAAACAAAAATTTGCGACTGCTAGAGCGTAACAGACAAATATATAGATAGATTGATATGTATATATATATATATATATATATATATATATATATATATATATATATATATATATAGTTTTGAACGGACCTCCCTTTTTCGTCATCTCCTGGGTAGGATCGATGGACATTTGAAGAAAATTTTCGAAAATCGCGTCATGAGTACGACCTCAATAGCTGATTTCCCTTAAGGGAAATCTGCTAATATTGTGTATTTTGTAGAATTAAGTACATAATAAATACTTTTATTATTAAAGTATCCACAGCACGCTAGACTCGGGTGTAAATCCTAAGCATTGAGACGGGAAAATCAAAAAAATATTGTACAAAGTAAAGCCCCTCCCCAAAAAATACTATCATTCAGTCTCAAAAGATTTCCCGGGCGAATAAATAAAGCATAGGAATGTTTAAGTATTTGAACTTTTAACTTCAATTATATTTAATTGCTGGAATACTTTAATTTCAATTTTAAAATGATGTACTTATTACTATATAAAATCCAAAATGTAAAAAATTCACTAAAACGCTTTTTTTTAATAATGTAGTAGAGATGATTCCCCTTTGTGCCGTTTTATTTTAATCAAAGGTCTTTCTCTTTAACTTTTTTTTGTTGTCTTTTTGTCAATAAAGAAAAAATACAGGAGGAAGAAATACCGTTTTAAATTATTAAAAAAAAGAGCGAGTAGGAAATAGCCATAAAAAGTGTCGAAGGAAATACTAATGTAATTTAAGCACTTTCTTGGGACGAGACTTTATTTACAAAAGCGGTGAAAAATAATCCTGCCCATGAAATTGCCAGAGGAATTGGATTATCTCAAAATTAATTTATTTTTTTTCCGAGCTCAGCCTTGGAGGGGGGGGGGTCATTCTCCGGTGTCAAATCTGTTCTGGGTAAAATTTTCAACTAAATGCTTTTTTCGGGAAGTTTTTGAAGGAAAAAAAAATCCCTTTCGTGTAGTGGACCTACACAAAAAAATAATTATACCGAAGTTCGCAGGGATTTTCCCATAAATACACGCGCTTTACATATAATAAAGTGAGAAAACGTTACTTGTGTTTTAGAAATTCTAATAAACTTTATAACAACATACTGAAAACTTTAGTTGCTGTCTGATTTAGACACCAACCAAATTCTTCCTCTTAACTACTTAACTTTAAAACCTTCTAGAGGAAAACCTAAATTTACAATTACCTTATTGTTCAGTCGTGTATTCCCGCTTACTTAGATTATTAATCAGTCGCTTCCACTAATCTCATTTAAACTCCTTCTACAGCGGTCGCCGTCTCTTTAAATGTTTGTAGTTCACTAACCGGCCGTACATCAGGAGGTCACCGTAGGCGGTGGCCAAGATCAAAAACTGCAGCGCTAGAGTGCTTGAGTGCTTGTTTTAGGCATTAATTAAAAATATTAATATACAATTTGTGTATATACTATAATTTACTCAATATATGTTGATTTTTTGGAGAACTCAAATAGTGGCTGGCATTATATCGCCCTCATCTTTCCCAGAAAATAGTAAATACTTTGGTATAATCTAGGTGAGGAAATTATCTCTTTTATTAATTTTTTTTCGGTCTTATTTTTTCTTATTATTAACGCAAAGGTTGACCGCACGCCCTAACACTTATCATAGTCTAAATTTCAAAAACTACAACCCCTCCCGGATTTGTTTTTTAAAATACAATAAATTTGAATAAGAAAACTCAAAAGTTCATTTACACTCATGGGTCTGAATCAAGAAATCGACCAAAAGGGGTGATCTATTATCTCCAAAAGCTTAAATAAAAATTCTAGGATATTTTCAGCCGCGCTCCTGATGGACCTGGATAATATACCCCACTCAAAAATAAAATTGTCATGCAGGTGTTGTGTAAATTGAGCAGATTTCCAAAGTGCTAGCTTGACACATTCATGAAAAAGAAAGTACCGTTACTTACTTAATAAGTGAGTTACGAAAAAGTGCATAGTATTTGAATACCATCAATAACACTGGTCAACAGTGGTTTTGGAGGTGATTTCTTATGAAGTTGATACCCAACATCCATGTTTTCTCTCTTAGGCCACTCTTTTCTAACCCAGTGTTGCGTTTTGTCTCTGCTATCCCAGAGGCACAAGGAAGAAGAATACTTTGTGTGGCCACTTTGCTGTCCAAGGAGAAAGTCATCGGGAAAATATTCAGGAAGACCCATTTTTACCAGTTCTCTAATAGCATGACAAAATACAAAATTTTGTCCTTCAGAGAAAAGAGATAGCAGATCATTCTCCCTTGTACGATAAAATGTAGTTTTCGTTCGTGGTTCAAGTAAATTATTTTCCTTCAATCTGGAAGCCAGTAATTCAGAAGCAGGTTGAGATCAGGAGGTCATGAGTACGACCTCAATAGCAGATTTCCCTTAAGGGAAATCTGCTAAAAAACAAATGTCTGAGAATTGCGTATAATTTTTCCTAACATACAAGAATAAGAATATTACATAAAATTTCAAACTTGCCAATGATAAAGACATATATCCATAAGTTAATCACTAAGTTTTTCAAATCTTGTAAACACAAAAATAACCCACTCATCAATGAAATAGGTAATTATAACAAACAAAGCACTGCAAGGTTCGTGCACAAACGAACTAAGCACATTTTACTCTAAAACAAGAAACTGATTGAATAAATGCACAGCAGGCTAGGCTAAAGACATGTAACATCTTTATCTTAATCCCTATTTTACCTATAATCATATTAAATAATCATAAGAAAGTCTGTACTTGTTAGTATTATTAGCTCATAAGATCACTTAAATTTGTAAATTTTTAAAATAACTAAGTTGCAATATGACTGCCTACTATTAGTCAATTGCATTTACAACAATGTTGTACTTAAATAGAAAATGTTATTTTATGTTTCTTTTTATAAAATTGCAGTGGTCAGAAGGAACACTATGAATTATTTTGTAAATTTCTTGTTACTCAATAAAGATGAATTATAAAAAAAAAACAACTAAAAAATAAAAATAAATAATAAAAAAACCTCCACTATGACTTATAGGAACTTTTGACGGAAGGCAGCCCACTAACAACAAATAACATACCTACACTAAATATGAATATTGCGAACATTAGCATACCTATCATTTTAGGCATTCATAACCTCTGAGGTAACGATTCATCCCTTAAGAGAATTTGCAGAAAGGAATTTATCTCATAATATTAATAATGATGTGACCTCTGTACACATATGCCTCATTAATACGGGATTAATACTTTGAATGACTCCATTCATAACCATCGACATAGAGTTCCAAGAGACATTTCATAATTATTTTACTGGTAACGAAGTAAGTCCCTATGGTTGAACTAAGCCCCCCCTGGTTTGGCCGGCATTAACTAATCCCAAGAGAGGGCGTGTTGCATGAGGCGTGTGTTTGTCAGAGTTAGCTCCTGCCCCACTGTTCCTTGGGCCCAATTAGTCTCGAGTTTCTGACCACAAGTTTGCGAGGGGGTGAATTTCAAGTTTGTGGGCGTGGGGGGGCGAGATCGAAGGTCTTTGGGGGTTACAAACTTGTGAACGGCTCCTGAGACTTTCTTTGACAACCTGCAATTGCCTCCTTGATCTTGTTATGAACTTGTATGAGAGATGAAGAAGGATTGCAAGTTTATCCAGAGGAAGTGTACTAGATCACTGGAGTTACAGTCCAAGCTGGCGTGCAAATGGAAGGTAATGAAGTGTCAAATTACGTCATGCAGGTAGTGCGTAAACTAAACAGATTTGACGCATGCTGGAATTGCAGGCACCAACGATTCTAAATTTAAATAAAAAAGTCTGTCATGCAGCGGCTGCGTTAACTAAGCAGATTTCCCTCGTGAGTCACATATTTGCATTTATCTCATAACGTAAAAGTTCAATGAGAACAATATTTGTTATTTAGTCTTCAAACACAGTGCTTCATAATATAACAGCTTACTGTTGATATATGATTAAAAGTGGGAGATTACTAAAGGCTGAAAACTAAAAAAACGCATATATCTTGGTTAATATTAAAGATAATGAAAGTATGTAAATAACAACATTTATAGATCTTTTAATTTGAATTAAGATTGAATATATTCAAACTTTCTATCAGACGTACAGTAACGGAGATATTTCGAATTTTCGAAACTCCTCCCCTCTAACCCCCCCTCCCCCTGGTTCGATTTCAGCCGTTAACGAACTTGATCTTCCTTTTTACATAAAACGACTGAATACCGAGTTCGATAACGATTAAACAATAATTGCGACTGCTAGAGCGGTAACAGACAAATATAAAGGGTGTCCCCAAACCAAACAGCCAAACTTTAGGGATCGATAGAGGATCGAAAAACTAAAACAAAAAGTCCTCTGGCATATGCCTCGTTTTCGCTTCGTTTTCGAGAAAATCACAAAAAAACTAAAAATAGTTGTGCAAAAACTAGTTAAGGCCAATGGAAGAGTGGTTTTTATTCCTTAAATGAATTTTAGCAATAAATGTTATTCCAAAACAATTATTGTATTCTAATCTTATACTAACAGAAAGGTAATTGAAAAAAAAAAAATATTTTTTATTAAGAAAAAATAATAAATACTTTTTTATTCAAATATTCATAGTATAAAAATATTACCTATTTAAAGTAGATAACATTATGAACAATAACTGAAAATTAAACCATAAAAAAAGATTAAAAATTTAGAAAATTAATAAAATAATTAAATATTCTTACTGGGAAAACATAAATGTTTCAGTTTTTATATGGGTCTTCCTTAGTGAGAAAAAAACCCTGAAAATTTTACCTTCTCTAAAATTACATCGTTAATTTCTAAAGCGTCAACGTAAATGTTGGTCGAAGTGCTGGCCTCTCGCTGCAATACACGCATCACATCGCGTACTCACAGATCGCACTGCATCTAAACATTGTTCAGCGGTGAGCTGGTTGCAAACCATTCTGATGTGCTCGATGAGGTCATCCCTTGTGCGGACGGGCTCTCGGTAGACATTTTCTTTCATGTATCCCCACACGAAGAAATCTAGTGGCGTAGGTCCGGAGACCGGGAAGCCAATGCATCGGCCCACCTCGTCCTATCCAGCGACCTGGGTAGTTGATGTCCAACCAGTCTCGTACGGCCCTTCCGTAATGTGCAGGACAACCATCGAGTTGAAACCAGCTCTCAAGCCTAGTTTCCAAAGGGATATCTTCCAAAAGTGCCCGTAAGTCATTTTCCAGGAATAGATGATAACTTTCAGTCGAGCAGGCAAAAATACGGGACCTATTATGCGATAATAACAAAGACCGACCCACACGTTTACAGAAAACTCATGCTGGTAGTGAAATTCTCTAACAGCGCGGGGATTTTCATGTGTCCAATGGTGGTAGTTTCTTTGATTGAATATGCCCGCACGACTAAAAGTCGCTTCGTCCGTCCAGATTACTTTCGAACTTAAGTTTACATCGTTTTGCAATTGTTCTTTGTACCAATTACAAAAATTTAATCGGCGGGGATAATCAGCGGGTATTAAATTTTGTACCTTTTGTACATGGTAAGCATGCCTGCGGTCAGCCCTTAATGTGCGCCAAATTGTTGTCTTTGGTATGCTTAGAACTGAAACAGCTCTCCGGACGCTTATAGCCAGGGTTGGTATTGAAGTGCCTCAGTATCCTCTCCCTCCGCCTCAGGTCGGCTTCCATCGGAGCCTGCATACGGTTTCCACGACGATTACATGAGAAGGACCCAGTCTCTCGAAGCCTTCTGAAAAAGCTGGTAAAACACCGTAAAAACCGAGAAACCCAACACAGAGGTTTCTAGGTCAGGAAACCGTCTGCGATATTCCCGAACTGCCTGACGTGCATTGCCATCGCAGAATCCATAGACGTAGACTATGTCCGCGTATTCAGCGTTGGTAAATCTAGCCATATTTGTTGACTTCACTGAACAGTACTAGCAACACCACTAATGTGAGAATGCGAGGCTGGATTCCCCCCAAAAAGGATTAAAATGATAGTAAACATTTTAATCCTTTCTTTTAAAGTTTAAACACTCAACCTAGACGTTTTATTGATAAGGAAAGCGTGAGAATATTCATGTTTTCTAAATTTACTCCTCGTAAATTAAAAAATTAAGCTTACTCAAAAAGCCAATAGTTTTTTGTAATTTAAATACATTATTAAAAAAAATACACTTTTTGCACAACTATTTTCAGTTTTTTGTGATTTTCTCAAAAACGAAGCGAATACGAGGCATATGCCAAAGGACTATTTTTTCTTAGTTTTTCGATCCTCTATCGATCCCTGAAGTTTGGCTGTTTGGTTTGGGGACACCCTGTATATATATATATATATATATATATATATATATATATATATATAAATATATATATAAAATTTTGAACGGACCTCATTTTCGTCATGTCCTGGGTAGGATCGGAATTTTTCGAAACTCGCGTCATGAGTACGACTTCCCTTAAGGGAAATCTGCTAAAAGAGCTATCTTCGTGTCCCATGAATTACTTCGACCTTTTCGCAAAATTGCCAGAACTCTTGCGGCTGCAACAGATGACTTCTGAATAAAATGCTTCGATGCTTTGCAGAATCTTCCTGAAGAAGTGAAAGGAACTCCCAGATAAGTGTAGCTTTTAGTATATATATTCTAATTTCTCACCATGCCATGAAGTGTCCTAAGTTGCTTCAGCCGAGGACACTTATGGAATGCCATAACCTCTGATTTTTCTACATTTACATTTAAAGAGTTCATTGTACAGTACTGCTCCAGGATCTTCAGTTTCTTTTGAGCTTCTTGCCAAGTATTACTAAGAAGAATAATGTCATCTGCTAGTAAGAGCATTGTTGTCTCATGAGTGCTATCTATGCTGACGCCTGTGGCACCATTCTCTCTGAACAATTGTACTATGTCATTTATAAACATGAAGGTAATATAATGCCAACCGTAAAAACAAAACAATTTTCAATTTTACTTATTTTAACGAAATGTTTTGGATAATAAAAAGAACCCTTCAAAAGAATTTAATAAACATGCACAGGAAATGAAATTTATTGCCGATCTGGAATGTAATAAAAAATATATACAAACAATTTATTTCGTTAAGTTTAATCGGCTGCATCAGAGCACAAAGCACTGAGAGAAATAGAGCACAGAGCAAATACTGTATTCCACTCAACATTTATTTTTCTTCTTTTGCTTTTGCAGAAACTGAATTCCACAAAGCAATTTGCGCTAACAGGGCCATGTTTTAAAATCTAATCCAGCAACTCTCGTTCTGTCAGCGGAAATGCAGATTCGTTCCAAGAGTCCACTCCTTGAATGGGATTAATTTTACGGCAGCGGTGAAATCGAGTTGGAATTTAAAATGGTTGTTTTATTTTTTCACCCTCTCCGAGCTTATGAAAGGCTATTTCTTTCGTTTAAAACTCCCATTCAATCAAATATAACTCTGGGAATAATAATGTTTTGAAAAATATAATTGATAAAAATTGAAAATAAAAGCCATTATATAGAACGATATATCATGGCTAATATAATTCGTTTAACACCTTCACCAATTTTCACTGCTATCTACAGAAATGAAAACAGATATAACTATTAAAAGTCTTTTATGCAGGAGCTGCGTAAATTAAGCTGATTTCCCACCAGAAAGATTACAATAGATAAATATACATAAAGGTAAGACTACCTTGAATATTAAGTGAATAAATACAAATGGTAATGAGAAATCTTTCTGTCTAATTACAATAAAATCTCTAAACCTCTTAGCGCTGAATAGATAGATAGGCTGTAAAGACAAACAAATAACGAAATATTAATTAATATACAGTAATTTCTAATTAATCAGAATCAGTTTTATCTCAATCACTTAAATTTTAGTAATCCGAGAACAAAAGGGGGGGGGGGGATCGACCGTTTTTGCATATATCTCACAAAATAAAAGTTGAATGAAAACAAACAATATTAGGTATTTAGTTTTGTAAGTGGTTCAAGGTATAACAGCTTATTATTAATATGGCATGAGTGGGGGGTTGCTGATTGCAGAAAAGTAATGAAATGCAAATATCTCAATTATTATTCAAAATAGAGTATAAATGTATATACCAATTGTTACATATTATTATTATTATTATTTATTAACGTCCACTTTTTGCAACTCAGGCTCGGGACGGGTTATCTACAGATTACCACCCTTTTCTAGCCAGGGTGGGATTTTAGGATGTTATTTAATGAATTTCGTCACTAAATAATTTCCTTTTCCCCTGCGAGAATTGAACTCGCCACTCTAGGTTTACCATGTGAGATAAAGGTCAACGCTTTAACTCGCATGGCTAACCTGAGCCCCGATTGTTACATAAGATTATTGTTTTTCTTTTGTTAACATATGGTTTTTGAGGTTATATTATTAAGTTACAAATTGTTTCCTGTTGTTATCATTTTGAATTAAAAAGGAATATTCATGTTATTGATATGTGCACTTATTTATGAAATTAAAACTAATATTTATAGTACATTTAATTTGCAATAAGTTAGGTTGTATACAAGTTTCCGATCCAACGTATAGTAACTGAAATATTTCGAATTTCCGAAAATTTCCCAGTCTAAATTTCTCCTTCCACCCTAAAGCCATCAAAGAACATAATCTTTATTTTTACATAAGACGATTAAATATCGACTTGGGTCACAATGGTCACCCATTAGGTAGGGTCAATGGACATTTGAAAAATGATTTTGAGAATCGCGTCATGAGTAGGAGCTGAATAGCTGATTTTGATTTAGGAAACTTAGACAACGTACAACATATATATATATATATATATATATATATATATATATATATATATATATATATATATATATATATATATATATATATATACAGACAACGAACTATACATAACTAAATTTATACAAGAGAGAGGTGATCTACCGAACGTCCTGGATGTTGCCCTAAATTCCAGACCTGGCTCTTCACACCGGCTAGCTGAGGTAAGGAGGCTACTGGCACGAACTTGAGCGGGCATCCCAAGTTAAGAGGTCTAATCTTATTTCTATCCCAACAACCGGGTCATTCTTGTTCCCTTGCGGTAGGTGATGCAAAAACTCCACCTGGAACAACACCTCGACCGAAATATATTTCATAGAATTATTTTCTGTATTGTATTTCTCTAATTTGAAATATATTACGGTCGTACAGTTTTTAGCAGATTTCCCTTGATGGAAATCATATACTGAGGTCGTAATCATGAAGCGGTTTTCGAAATTTTTCTTCAAATGTCCACTGATCCTACTTAGGCCGCGTGACGATGTGTGCATGTATGTATATGTATATATATATATATATATATATATATATATATATATATATATATTGTTCAATTTAAAATTGCAGCGGCAATAAACTATACCAGCGCCATTTGTTGTCAACTAGACCAACCAAGGATCCCCCCTGAAGAGTGCTGACCTCTATAGCCTACTTTGTAAATACAACCTGAGAGAGCATCCTTGGGTTCAAAGTGCTAGAGATAAAGAAGACAGGCTGAGACAGTAGAGTGAGTAGGACAGCAGATGAGAGTAGAGCCAATTTTAGCTTTTTTTTCACACCCATTCTTCAGAACTTCCAACATGAGTGAGTAAAGGAAGGAGCATCCAGAGGGAGACCAGGATGGAGAGAGGAAGAGGGAGAACACCATAGCAGCATTCAGGACAGTATCATCATATCAACAATATCCCTTGAAGTAATGTATATACTAACTCACTAACACATATATGCCCTGCAATAGCCCATCCCACCATAGCTTGTAATTATCCAATATACTATTAATGGTAATAACCGTTTTATAAATCATGGTCCTCCGGTATCAAATCACACACAAAATTTACATGAACCAGCACCTCTCTTAAACTATTTATAAGCCGTTAGCGGGTAAGGCCGAAGGGCTTGTAAATACGTATATACATTCATACACACACACACACACACACACACATATTATATATATATATATATATATATATATATATATATATATGCCTGTTAACGCTCTAGCGGTCGCAATTTTTGCTCAATCGTTATCAAACTCGGAATTTAATATTTAAACATTTATGTAAAAAGAAAGAACAAGTTCGTTAACGGCTGAAATATGAGCAGGGGGAGGGGAGTTTAGAGGAGCCGAAATTCGAAATATCTCTGTTACTATACGTCGGGTCGAAAAATTGTATAGATACAATCTTATTGGAAATTAAATTTACTATAAATATTGTTCTATACATATTTTCCGTATAATGAGTATTAACCAAGATATTTGGATTTTATAGTTTTACACTTTCAGTCAACCCCCACTCCTGCTAGTGTCATATTAATAGTAACTTCATTACAAGGTTAAATACCAAATATTGTTTCCAACTAGGCTTCAATATAATTTATATTTTATATTCAGATATATTTCAGTAATTGTTCATCTTTTCGGTCTAGAATAATTCTATCACTCTGTTCATCTCTGGGCGGTTGGCAGAGCTGTTTGTTGAATTTCAGATTCAGACGCTTTCCGTTGTTGATACTATTAACTTGTAAATTATTGAATGATTTCTTATAACCGTTTGTATTTATTACCTTAACATTCACGGTGGTGTTACCAGTATGTAAATTTATCCGTTGTAAACCTTCCCACGGGAAATCTGCTAAGGTTACTTAACGGACTCTATTAAATTTTCTGGTGTTCCACGCAACTTTCTTCATTTTTATATATGTACGTAGCTAAAAGAATAATAGGAAGAGAATCAATATGAGTAAGATGTAGTGAATGCCACTTTGCGGTACCTCCAACAAATAAACATCTCTATTCAACGGTTACTGGTTATTGGCCTGGGTGAGTTCCGGCCGGCAGAATTGTACAAAAGGCATCACAGCTGTTTGAGTAGGTGTCACTAGCATAGCTTCATTCTGCCAATATTATATCTAGAGAGAGAGAGAATTCTATATTTAATTGTGGGTTAACCTCGATTTTTCTCAACAACTCAGAATGATAGTAGGAAGGGGGATTTGGTTAAAAATTCTTGGATTAATAAATTATTTTACAGGCACATACACACCCATATAAATAGTATACTGCCATTTATAAAAATATTAGGGTGTAAAAAGTAATTGGAAAGTTATTATACCCAAGGGCTTTATCTGTTGGGTCTGATAGTGACAGACAGAAGTTTCATCTCTGTAATAGTCAAGAGGAAACGCTCAACTGTCAAGACTTAAAATAAAAATAAGTTATTATTATTATTTATTAACGTCCACTTTATGCAACTCAGGCAAATTGGGACGAGTTATCTACAGGTTAGATATATACATATATATTGTACATATAAAATGGAAAATTAAATAAATACATAAGAGTGATTGTGATATGATATGGCCCTTTAATTACTTTAATGGAGTTAATTAATGCTACAGCTACTTAGCCCTGGTCTTAATCTTCTGACCACCTTGCCCCCGTATGTGCGCAGGAAGGGCGAGATATCCCGTAGTGAAATAAAGAAACACAAGACAACATGGAACTCACGATTCCATGGTTCGTTCCAGGTGGAGTTTTTGGATCACCTACCTCAAGGGAGGAAGAATGACACGGTTGCTAGGATAGAAATAAGATTGGACCTCTTAACTTAGGATGCCGGCTCAAGTTCGTGCCAGTAGCCTCCTTACGTTAGGTCACATCCAAGACGTTCGGTAGGTCACCTCTCTCTTGTAAAAATTTAGTTTTCTATAGTTCGTTGTCTAAGTTTCCTACATCTAAATCAGCTATTCAGCTCGTACTCATGGCGCAATTTTTTTCAACATTTTTCAAATGTCCATTGACCCTACCTAATGGGTGCGAACATGAGGCCCGTTTGTCTGTTGGCACTCTAGTTCCGGCACGGGGACCCCCTTCCCAGTGGCAGCAGTAAGCCCCCGCTGTGTAGCTGCTGGGTAGGGGAACCGTAGGGACAGTAGGTCCTTAGTCGGCTTTGCTGTTCCGGGCAGGGGAATGCACTCCTGCCTTAAAATGGGGTAAGTTCTAGCGGCTTACTCAATGTGTACTAGGGACTGGGTGAGAGTCACGGAGTGGAGGCTTGCCTTCACTGCCGGTCATAGACGTAGTGGTCGTGTGTTCAAAGCATGAGGACATTTAGGCCAGGTAAACTGGTACATGTGTGGGAGCTCTTCTCTCGTGTGGGAGACTGGGTAGTAGGAGACTGTCCCTTCCATAGGATTCGCTGTGACCATCGTAGCGAATCCTCAGTCACCATGAGGTTGTTGGATTGGTGTAGAAGGATTAAGTCCTCGCGGCTAGGTGCCTTCTACATTGTAGCCACTCCTCGATATGGGTACGCAATGTAGGCACTCTAGCGGTCCCAATTATTGTATTTCTCTAATCTGAATATTAAGCGAGCTATTTCACTTATCAGGAATTTTGTCACTAATGATCTTATATACAAATCCAATTTGAAGTTGAGGCTACAAATGTTAGTAGTTAGTGGCGAAGTAGATTATGTTATATGAGATGACTACTTCGTACCATTCCGGCACGTGAAAAATCAGAACCTATGCGATGGATTTAAAATATATATATATATATATATATATATATATATATATATATACACACGGAATTTGGAAGCTCTAAACCATGATAATTTTGCTGAGGAGGTTACAAAACACACTGTAAGTTGTAAATCAATAAATGCACTAGATTGATCAATACCGATAAGATATCAATATTTGTCGACTGCATAAGAAAATAGATATGATTTGAACGTTATTCGTGACAACATTGTTGTATAATGATTTATGTTCGACGAGGATTATCTTCCCAACAACCGGAGTCACTCAATAAAGTTGCCTTATTTTTAAATATGTCTTACATAATAAACCCTTGGGATAGTTCAGATAAGGAAAAAAAGTTCTTTCAAAATGATGGCTGATGAATTAAGATCAGCAAAGAGTCATTAAGTCAGGCGTTACTCAGAACTTGGAAGAATTAAGAATTGGGGTAACTCAAAAAAATATATTTTAATATTTAATTTGCAGAAGGGAGCATGGATTATATTCAACATAAAGTCGAAAAACTCCTGTTCATTTATTACTATTTGTTAACGTCCACTTTTTGCAACTCAGGCTAATTGGGACGGGTTATCTACAGGTTGTCATCCTTTTCTAGCCAAGGTGGGATGTTATTTAATTAATTTCGTCACTAAATAATTTTCTTTGCCCAGGAAGGAAATTATTTAGTCAACTCCTGTTGACCACTATTTAAGGAGTAAAAACTAATCACTTTTCTTTCAATATATTTGTAACAACCAATAACGTTGAGTGAAACAAAACATGGACTAGTTTTACAGAAATAGTATAACATATGGGTATAATGCGAGATAACAAAAAAAAAATTCAAACCCACAACCACGTACATATATATTTAAAAGATTATCAATTTCAGGAGTAAAAGTCTTTAACGCTCTGTCTGGGCGTCTTAAATCTATTAAATTACATTCTTTGTTCAAAAATAGACTGAAGAGCTCTCCCCTGAAGGATGTTTTATACACAAGATGAACCATATCAAAAGTGTTCAATTATTAGATAAAACCACAAAATATTCGTCATAACTAATTTATGATTAGTGGCTCTGGTTAGCCATGTGAGTTAAAGCGTTAGCCTTTAACTCACATTGCAAACCTAGAGTGGCGAGTTCGACTCCCGCCTGGTCAAAGGAATTTATTTAGTGACGAAATTCATTAAATCAAATTCTTAACCCCACCCTGGCTAGATAAGGGTGGTAACATGTAGATAACCCGTCCCAGTTATCCTAAGTTACAAAAAGTGGACATTAATAAATAATTTAATTTTAATTTATGATTAGGTACATTGTAAAAGGTGAGACAAGTTTCTTATCATTTATAAGGCATGTGGTTTTCTAATACATTTGCATGCAAATAAATTAAAAATGTATGTTACGTATTCAGAGTGTGAATTAAGATTGTTAATGGAACTAATTAACGTTATCGTGAACTAGTTTGTTATCGTGTACTATGTGGGGATCGAACATGCACCTATTTTTATCTTCAACTTTTCTAACGGTATGGGTAGGTGTACACACGTTTTAACCCGCACCAAATGAAACGAGTACATAGGGCAATTTTCTTTTTCTAATTTATTGTATTTTAAGACTCTACAGGTGAACTTTTCCTCTTGCACTACTACAGAGGTCTAATTTCCATCTGTCACTATCAGGCCCAAGAGGAAATACCCTCGGGGATTTTCCAATTTTCCAATTACTTTTTACACCCCAATACACGTATAAAGGGCAGTATACTATATATATATATAAATATATATATATATATATAGTAATATATATATATATCATATATATAATATATATATATATAAATATATGTTGTGTGTGTGATGTGTGTGTTGTGTGTGTTGTGTTTTTTGTGTGAGCCCAGTAAAGTAATTTATTAATAAAATAAGTTAACAAATCCCCCTTCCTTCTATCATTGTTTGTGATTGAGAAAAATCCAGGTTAACTCACAATTAAATATAGAACTCTCTCTCTCTCTCTCTCTCTCTCTCAACTCTTTCCCCTCTCTCTCATCTCTACTCTCTCTCTCTCCTCACTCCTCTCTCTGCTCTCTCTCTCTCTCGCCGCCTCTCTCTCTCCTCGTCGTCCCTCTCTCTCTTCTCTCTCTCTCTCTCCTCTCTCTCGCTCCCCTCTCTCCGTCTCCTCTCTCTCTCTCTCTCTCTCTCCTCTCTCTCCTCTCCTCTCTCTCCTCCCCTCTCTCCTCTCTCTCTCTCTCCTCTCCTCTCTCTCCTCTCTCTCCTCTTTCTCCCAACTCTCTCNTCTCTGTCTCTCTATCTCTCTCCTCTCTCTCTCTCATCTCTCTCTCTCTCTCCCCTCTCTCTCTCACCTCTCTCTCCTTCTCCCCTCTCTCTCTCACACACCCTCTTTCTCCTCCTCCTCCTCTCTCTCCTTCTCCCCTCTCTCTCTCTCTCTCTCTCCTCTCTCTCTCTCTCTCTCTCTCTCTCTCTCCTCTCTCTCTCTCTCTCTCCTCTTCTCTCTCCTCTCTCTCTCTCTCTCTCTAGCTCGCCTCTCTCTCTCTCTCTCCCCTCTCTCTCTCTCTCTCTCTCTCTCTCCCCCTCTCTCCTCTCTCTCTCTCCTCTCCCCTTCCTCTCTCTCTCTCTCTCCTCTCTCTCTCTCTCTCTCTCCTCTCTCTCCTCTCTCTCTCTCTCTCTCTCTCTCTCTCTCTCTCTCTCTCTCTCTCCTCTCTCCTCTCCTCTCTCTCCCTCCCACTCTCTCTCTCTCTCTCCCCCCCCTCTATCTCTCTCTCTCTCTCCTCTCCTCTCCTCTCTCTCCTCTCTCTCCTCTCTTCTCTCTCCTCCTCTCTCTCTCCTCTCTCTCTCCTCTCTCTCTCTCTCCTCCCTCTCTCTCTCTCTCTTCTCTCTCCTCTCTCCTCTCTCTCTCTCTATCTCTCTCCTCTCTCTCTCTCTCACTCTCTCTCTCTCTCTCTCTCTCTCTCTCTCTCTCTCTCGCTCACTAATAAACTACTTGGAAACTACTCTAAGCAGATTTCCCAAGTGCTGGTCATGAATTTTAAACTTTTCAGCAAGATATGTGTAAATCACTGTAGACGAAAATAGATTAGCTATGCTTCATATTTTGATCCGGATCATAATAATAGAGTTATCTTGGTATTTTTATTTTATTTCTTCTCTAAACCCGTTCGTCTACAGTGTCATATGAATACAATTAATTAATTTGGAACAAGTCCTCATTTCTGATGAATGTAAGTGTGGGGGGTTTAGTAATACAGCAAATACTTTTATTAATATCAGAGTTACATAAGACATTTATATACAATAACAACAATTTAAGGAAATTATACTTATAATTCCTTATAGAATTGGATTTATATATATATATATATATATATATATATATATATATATATATCCAATGTGTGTGTGTATATATTATTTGATTCTGTATTACGGAAATATTAACCCTCCGTCGGGCGCGTGATCACTCAGATACACAGTTTTTTCTAGAAAAATATTTGCCAAAACCTCCTAGCAGAGAGTGGTGTAGTAGTGCTTCGAGTTATGACTGTTTTTAGAGAACTCCCCCTCAAGGTATGTTGTTGCCACTGGTGTTTTAACGGAGTCGTGTGTTTTTATCAGAAACTCAGTTTTATCTCCTAGATACCACTCGCCTGATTCTCGTCAGTTTTTTTGAAATATGAGTATTTCATAAATATATACATCAATTAAGTTTTCATTTTATTAAATGGAATCATATAAACCTATTATTTCTATTATTTTGCTCAAACATGAGCATTCAGAAGAACTTGTACAAGGATATATTGCACGACGCAGTGACAATAGTAGACGTTTACCAACCGAACTAAGGACGAAACTTGGAAGACTACAGAGACTCATAAGAGTACACTAGCTCATTTGGACCATACATTGAACTCAAGTACAGAACAGCCATAAAAAAAGTCCCTCCACTACAACGAACAAAAGAAAATTTTTAAAAAAAAAAAAAAAAAAATTTGAACAAGCAAAAGTGAAATAAAACATAGGGGTTTATTTTGGGGTAACTAATTACTGGTTGTGAGATTTGCAAAAAATTCCTAAATTTGTTAACAACATAGCATCCATGCTTTGTCCTAAATGTAAATGCAGCTCTGCAAAAGAAATAATAATTTTAAAACTGTTATTTTTAAATTTTTTTGATGATTTTCATTAAGTCTTCTCTAAAAGTGATTTCGTGCTACTTATTTTTGATTGAAGTAATATTTAAATATTTTTTTTTTTATATTGTTCACAAACTGAAATGAAAAATGTATAATTAAGGCATGTGTATTTAAACAATTCCTTTAGATATTTGTTTTTTTCTTAATTATATTTACAAAAATTATCGTCCCACCGTTTCTTTATATTATAATACTTGACATCAAATTTTAAAAATTATTTACTTCTTTCAAACAAATACTTCCTCTGTTATGGTTTCTAATCACAAGCTGGAACATTTTAGTGGCAAAATATATATTATAAAAACTGTATTTGCCCCGTAAAAACTGTTGAGCAAGATCTGTGAGATACACGCGCCCGATGGCGGAATATTCTTGACGCGCCTGACCGAGGGCTAAGAAGTTTTGATGATACACACTGCAAAATACCCACAACATATTTTTTCTTAGCTTTGCATTATAGACCTAAGTGGTGTTTACTTACTTATTTCATTTTATGAAGAAAATTACAATCTGCAACCTATGCAAGGGGCAATATGATAACCTGCAAGACCAGCGGCGATACACACACACACACACACACACACACACACATATATATATATATATATATATATATATATATAATAGATATATATATAATCATATTCGTAGTTTCCTGGCATCAATACGTATTAAAATTTTCCATAGCACCCACGTAAGGAACATCTCAATAACGGATTTCCCTTGAGTGAAATCTGCAAAACGCAGGGGCTGTGTTAACTAAGCATATTTCCAAATCACTGAACTCTCTCATTGTCTTACGAACCGCCATTTCAATTCATTCATCTTTTCCTCCTTGCAGTTTGAACAATAAGTATACAGGACCGATGATCAATTAATTTTTTTCGAACATGCGCATAGCAAAAATTCATTATCACCTACTAAAAGTTAAAAAAAACAAAAAAAATCAAAAAATGTCTAAGCCATACTGTGGGCCAATGCATAGAATATCAGGTACTTAGAAATTGATATTATACTCCGAGTGGTCCGGCCTAAGAGCTTCCTGGAAACTATTTCTGAATCATGTCATTAATATGATTACCCCTAAGAAGTCTTGAACAGAAAATTCAAGAGGCTTTCTACCAATTACTTACTTGAATCAAACCCTAAAGAACTTTAAAGGATCACTAACAAGCCGAATTCAATCAGGAAATTAAAAAAAATCTTCTTTTCCTCGAATCCATAAACTTTACTTGGACAGAAACAAGACGACATAAAAAGGAAGTCAAGAGTATCCTTGTTGTTTGAGGATTCCTTTGAAGAAGTAGACAAATTTTATTTATTTCCGCAAAAGTCTTGCAATTATTTTTAAACTAAAAATAATTATAAAAAGAAATACAAAACCTATAATAAATTACGGGAAAACATTAATTAAAATGATAGGTTCAGAAGCGTTTCTTCATTCATTTTGTTATCATCTTGGTAAAACATTTGAGGGATCGATTTTAAAAATGGGGGATTTAAAAATTTCAATTATTTGTTGTTATTTTTTGTTATTATGAGTCGGATTGTAAAATGTTATAGAACCGATGTCGTAAAACTGTTGGTCTACAATTGTTGTATACATTTTTTCATAAATCAAATATTAAGAGAATTTTTCGCATCTTTTCGTTTCTACCTCTGCCCCGCCCCTTTCAACTTCTCTGTATTTTAAATAGTATAAGAGAATATGTGATGACGTGAGGAAAGGTATACTATGCCAACATGCGTGAAATCTTCTGAATTTACGCATTCCCTGCGTGGCTGGCTTTTAAAAGATTTGCCTTAGGGAAATCAGCTATTGAGGTCGTACACACCGACCGATTTGAGGTCCGTTCAAAATCATACATATATATATTTGTCTGTTAAACCTCTAGCGGTCGCAAGTTGTTTGATCGTTACCAAACTTGATATCATGAACTCGATGATGTGAAAAGAAAGATCAAGCTCGTTAATGGCTCATATCGGACCAGTGGGAGGGTGTTAAGAGGAGGGATTTTCGAAAACTCGAAATATCTCCGATACTACATGTCAGATCGAAAAATTGTTTAAAACCGATCTTATTCTAATTAAATATTCTATAAATATAATATATATATATTACCCGAGATATTTGAATATTTCAGTTTTCAACCTTCAGCAAACCCCCTCCGTCTAATCATGTTTCACAAACAATATTCTGTTTATATAAAAAAACAAATTATTCGAAGCATGGATACCTAATATTCTTTTCAAGGGACCTTTTTTAATTTAAGTTATAAGTTACAGTACTAAATGAAATTAATATGTTATATTCTGATATATTTTAGTAAATGTTTTTCTTTCCGGTGGGAGATTGCCAGACCTGTTTATTTACATTTCAGACACTTCCTGTTGGAAGCTAGTTGTAGTTGTGTTACCAGTGTGTAGATTTATCTATTGTTAAACTTCACGGGGAAATATGCTTGCTTTACTCAGTCCCTGCGTGACAGAGTTTTTAAGTCATACCGCTTTCAAAACAAAACAGTAATTTATCTCGTTGATAGAATATTCTATCTAGTTACTTAATAGATTTATGATATATTTTCCTAAGGCAAACCTAATTTAATTCTCGGCAGAATTAACCGGGGAATATATACTATTAATTCTGAAATCGCGCAACCATAAATTCTCTATGTCGGTGCTCATTAAAAGTTTCAAATTCTGCTTTCCCGTTGGACTTTATTATCGTCACTTTGGAATTAAATTCCCAATAGCCAATCCAAGTTTTAATTCTGTTCAAGTTTAACCTCGGCAATTTATCGCGGGAGATTTAGTAGACAGAATGGATTGTGAAAATTTATTCAGGGCTAAATCCGTTAATTTGCGCCCAAAAAAGTTCCAAGGGCGCTTTATTCGCTCGGAAAAAGAATTCATTGCTACTTAGAAAACTAATAGTTATGTGATATTTTTTTTCCTAACCTCCAAATTTTAAAGTCGATTAGGATTAAACTCCCAATTCAGTGTCTATCCCAATCTATACCACAATATATATTTAAGCGTTTTATTCAAAGCTAGAAATCATATTCGTTGATGGATGACATCGGACAGGAAATGGGGGGGGGTCCGGAAATTCAAAAAATCTCCGCCTTCTAAAGAAAGTATTATTACAAAGCTTCAATTCATGAAATGAATTCCAAAATTAATGTTTATACATTATTCAATATTGATTCCATCCTGGCCAGCTGGAATTTGGTTCAAATTTGATGAACTTATTAAATAAAATTGATTCCAAGCTGTTTCAAATTATCAATTAAAAGTTTCTAATAAATTAAAATAAATACAATTCACACGTTTTATATTTGTTTTCTTATCAATCACTTTTTCCATTTTTTGTATGATGTCTACATTCTCATTTATCCTCGAACCTTTATGGCCTCAATATAATAAATGTATATTTTATTTTGGCGTTGCTCGATATATTTTCCCAGTTTTTATTGATTATTTTTATCGCCAGCTCTGCCGGTATATTATGAATAATGTAAATAACATCAAATGAGACTAGTTTGTAGCCAGAAAGTATAGTAATAATTCCTAATTTTTGTTTGAAACTATTCCTAGAAGATCCTGGATACAAATTAGTTCATTTGATGTTGTGAGCATGTTTCCTAACATTCCGGTAGAATTGGTCATAAATATAAACAATAAAACTCAGAAATTATATCGAGTCATGAAAAAAAGAAAAAGATAACGATATTTTTATTGAAGGCCCATTGATTCAACCACAAAATATTTAGACAGCTTTAAGAAATTCAAATGTGTAGTAATTCATAGGTTTTAGTATATAAATGGAAAATATGTGGTGAAATGAAATCATAAGTGTGTTCTATTATTGTTTTATTTATTTAAATGAGTTCCGCAACACCGGCGATTTACTCATAATTAGATCGTGTACAAAAAAGCGAATAGCAAAAAAAAAAGGAAGAAGGAAACGTAAAAGGAGTGCACAAAGGTGGTTTTTGATAGGTTCATTGGAATACCATTTTTATATGAAACAAACAACATTGTATGGAAACATCAGGGTGGTGAAAAATAATACAAAATGAAAATGTAAGATCGACTGGGGGGGGGGGATAAATAAAAATAATAATAATAAAATAAGGAAAAGAAAAAAGCAAAGAAATGAATATATACAAAAAAAGAAAGACAAAAAAAATTGGAAAAAGAGAAAACCAAAAAAATGAATAAATAAAAAAAAGGAAGGGGAAGGGAAACCATAAAATAAAATAACAATAAATAAAATTAATGTTTATACACCCTGCTAATGTAGGAAAGAAGTGAGGAGTAGTGTGTGTGTGGAAATTGTAAATTATAGTGTGTTGTATATATTAATGTCTTTTAGGTGTTTAATGATTGAGTCTAGGTAATTACTGTTATCGGTCAAAAGTTCCTGTAAGTCATGTGGAATGTCAAAATTCTCTCTTCGTCGACAGTTCGTCAAGATGTGACGTACAGTTAATGTTTCATTATAATATTTTTACATTACAATAGGCATAGCCTTCATACGGGAGTGCATATCTGGGAAACAGGTAACTGGAAGTATACCCACTGATTCTTCTATTAAAACACAAATCCTTTTGTCACTAACCTGCCATCAACAAACAAAGAAAATCACATTTTTAAGGCCATGCAATATGCGGTAAGATTCCAGTTACTAAGACCAGTTTCCTATATGTTTTCTTTTTTACTGTGTCGATGGAGCACTGTTGTGCTGATTCGAAAAAGGCTTTTTCGCTTAAACAAATTATTAAACTGAGAAAGTTAGGACGTTATTCCTTCTGCTAGAAGCTAGCTTTGAGAATTATATATTAAATGCGAATAAATTAGAAGGGATGGGAAATTAATTAGTGTTGCTGGTGAGAAATAGAGAGAGAGGGACAGAGAGGGAGAGGGGAGAGAGAGAGGGGAGAGAGAGAGAGGGAGAGAGAGAGAGGGAGGGAGAGAGAGAGAGAGAGAGGGAGGGGGGGAGAGAGAGAGAGAGGGAGGGGGGAGAGAGAGAGAGGGAGGAGAGAGAGAGAGAGAGTGAGAGAGAGGGTTAGAGAGAGGGAAAGAGAGAGTGAGAGAGAGAGAGAGAGAGAGAGAGAGAGAGAGAGAGAGAGAGAGAGAGAGAGAGAGAGAGAGAGAGAGAGAGAGGAGAGAGAGGAGAGAGGGGGAGAGAGAGAGAAGAGAGAGAGAGAGAGAGAGAGAGAGAGGGGAGAGAGGGAGGAGAGAGCGAGAGAGAGAGAGAGAGAGAGAGGGAGGAGGAGAGAGAGAGGAGAGAGAGAGGGGGAAGAAGAGAGAGAGAGAGAGAGAGAGAGGGAGAGAGGAGAGAGAGAGAGAGAGAGGAGAGAGAGAGAGAGAAGAGAGAGAGAGAGAGAGAGAGAGAGAGAAGAGAGAGAGAGAGGAGAGAGAGAGGAGAGAGAGAGAGAGAGAAGAGAGAGAGGGGAGAGGGGGAGAGAGAGGGGGGAGGGAGCGAGAGAGGGAGGGAAGAGAGAGAGAGAGGAGAGAGAGAGAGAGAGAGAGAGAAGAGAGGGGGTGAGAATGCGCTCGAACTATCAGAAAATTAGACGTCTTGACAATAATATGCCACTGTATAAGAGAGTTCTGAGTGTGTGTGTGTGTGTGTGTTTGTGTGTATACATCTACATACACACAAACACCGAGTGTAACTCTCACCACTCTGAAATTCCAACCCCTAGCTAGTGGCAGAGAGTGTCTCTCTCCTCTCTCTCTCTCTCTCTTTCTCTCCCTCTCTCTCCCCCCTCTCTCTCTCCGCTCTCTCTCCTCTCTCTCTCTCTCCTCTCTCTCTCTCCCTCTTTCTCTCCCTCTCTCTCCCCCCTCTCTCACCCCCTATGCTATTTCTATCTCATGCATAAATGCAAGAGGAATCCAGCTAGGAGTTGCCTTCTTCTCTTCTATATTGAAAGAGTCTCAGCCCAAGTGAGGGAGGGCTTCTCTTCCTGTCACTTTTTCCACTCTAGTCGTCAATCTTTCTATGGAATAAAAAGTTGGGAAAGCCACACTTTATTCCTTTCAACATTAAATATATCATATTAAAAATAGATGGCCCTGTCAATGGCGGAATATCTTGTTATTTTTTTAGAGTCGGCCTCAGCTATGATATATTACATATATCAATATGGCTCCCTGGTGATACATATACTGAATAATATACTTACTGATTAAATCAGAGACAAGACATGATTTTAAGAAATTTAAAGCTCAATTCGAATAACTCATTATTTCTTAACAAATAAAATACCACTCGAAAAAAATTCTGTCCCAATTCTCCACGTACTCAAATAATGCACTTGTGTTCACAAAGTATTTTATATTTCTAGTTAAAACTCTGATGAGTAGATGGTTTGATGAAGGTATGTATAACTAGCATTATATTTTAGTTACAAACAACTGTATAAAATTCCGCTCTAGCTGTCACAATTTTTGTTTGATCGTTACCAAACTCGGATATTTAGTCGGTTTATGTAAAAAGAGAGTTCAAGTCCGTTAACGGCTGAAATCGGACCAGGGGGAGGGGGGTTTAGAGGGAAATATTTTTGAAAAATCGAAATATCTCCGTTACTATACGTCGGATTAAAAAATTGTACAGAATAAATGTTATTGCAAATTAAATTAATTAATTAGTAAATTTACTATAAATATTGTAATATACATTTTTTCTCTATCCTGAATATTAACCGAGATATTTGCATTTTTATTAAATTTGGGCTGTAACGGACAACTGTTTCCCACCAAAAGCTAGTTCGGCCCTTTGCAGTAACTGTTTGGCTCCTGGAGATTTCTCTATTGTAAATCTTCACGAGGGCAATCTGCTTAGTTTACGCAGCCCCTGCGTGACGGACTTTTTTAAGTTCCAAATAAAGTACTTCATGATGTACGAGGAGTACAGTATTGCTGATGCCACAACGTCCCAAGAAATGTTGGTACAGCTTATTATCATGGAAGAGTTAGTGCTAATACATATACGTTTGTGCCAAATAAAATTGTTGACTCCCGCGAAAATCTTACCGTATAACTCATTTATATTTCGCTATACGACAAAAGTCGATATAACTAAAGTTACTAATAACAAACTAAAAAACTTTTGTACATATAGTATTATAAATACTGTTATATATTTTTATTCTGTACCTTGAATATTAACCGAGATATTTGCATTTTCAGTTTTCAGACTTCAGCAAACCCCCACTTCTACTCATGTTTCATAAACAATTCTCTGTTTTATAATAAAATACATTATTCGAAGCTTAAATACCAAATATTGTGTTCAAGAGACCTTTATTATACGAGATACATGCAAATATGTTCTGGTGACCCCCATCCCTCGTCTTAAGTTCTTGGACTACTAAAACTTTATTGATTGAGCTAAAAATTGTTCTGATTCATTATAAATTGCAGTACTATATATAGTACAGTTTTAAATAAAAGTAATATGTTATATTCTGTGTATGAGCCTTTGGCAGCGCTATTTTTATACATTTCAGACGCTTGCCGTCGGGAGGTTTCTTATTACCGTTTGTACTTATTCGCTTAATATTGACGGTGGTGTTGTGCTACCAGTATGTAGATTTATCTATTATTAAATTTTACAAGGGAAAACGTCATAATTTACGCAGCCTCGTAGCGTAACGGACTTTTTTCTATCCACGCATGTCCTCTTGTCAATCTAATCATTTTCATTCGTTCACATCCTAACTTACTAATGAACTATAAGGAATGGCGTACCTGACTCGTAGTTCTCCATTTCGAGTTGATTAATTCAGTCAGCCAAAGATGGTTACCCGGAGTTTGAGAATTTTAATCTAAATCAGGATATTGCGAAGCTCGGAAACTTTAGATTAACATTCACTCTTTCCCAAATATTCCCCGGTTCCTTTGAAAAGCCTATGCGGAGTCTCGACACAGAATAATTAACAGGTTCGTCACAAACCCTCAACTGATATCATGTCGTTTGAAGTTCGTTTTGATTATAACATTTTTATATAAGTAAACGTGCTTTTTAGCAGAATTTCACTAAGGGAAGTCAGCAATTAAAGTTGTACTCAACCCGCGAAAAAAAAACCTCAAATGTCCATTGAACCTACCCAGATGACGTAAATTATTTTTTGTTTCATCGGTTGCCGACGTCGATGCATAATCGTCTTTCATTCATCGTGATTAATTTTTGAATAAATAATTTAAGTAAAGCAATGTCGATAACTCTCAATCGGGAGTGGAAGTTGTGAAGACTTAACTGATATTTACGGTCTTCTCTATTGTAATATCGAGATCTTTTAAGCAGTCGGATGATTCAGAAGTGAGATCTCTTGTTTGAAGTACATATGGGTTCATGTCTTTGATAAGGGCCATACATACATTTATATGTTGTAAGAAAGCCTCCCAATATGCGTTAAACAATCCCAAACCTCTAACTTTTCGTGACGAATAAAACATACAGTTAGGAGTATCTGATGGCAAACTTAATATTTCTTTTGCGCAGCTCTTAATTATTTTATTTATTTTCAATAAAAAGGGAGGTTTGAGATCTTTTATTGGTGAGCACTGAAGAGGGTAAATCATTATTGGCCATATATATTGGTTTAATATATTTAACTTTTGGTCAGGCTTGAGCAAGTTGGAGGATGAAAACTTGTTTAGTTTTTCAACCAGCGTGCTTGTGAGTTTCTCAGTACCGAGACAGATTTCTTGCCGAAACGTAACTCCCAGATATTTTATTTTGTCATTTTGGCCGATACTGAAATTTTTTTGCCTGTCCAGGGTTGTAATTTATTACATTACCAATTTTCCTTTTTCAATTATTATTGCTGTGCTCTGTTTTGCATTTACCTTTAGGCCATTTTTTTTAAAACAGTCAATTTCCTGCTCGATCAAGTGTTCGGCTGAAGCTTTATCATTTGCGATAAGAGCTACATCATCGGCAAATCCGCAGCATGAGAGATTTGGTAAATTTTCAATCACTTGGTATCCGTAGGCATTGGAGACATCTTTTTCACCTAGCTCTTGGAATATGAAATCTATCGCCATGATGAAGAGAAAGGACGATAGTGGATCCCCCTGGCCCACACCTTTCATCTTAGGGATTGGTTCAGTTTTCTTTTTTTTTGGGCAGCGAACAAGTTATTCGATTTCCTTCTAATAGGCTGGTTACAAGTTTTTTACATTTCAATTGGAACTGGGTAAGTCGATAGGGTTCTTTTTATATGTGCGTGTCCTACATTATCAAATGCTTTAGATACGTCCAGAAAAACTACGCAACAGTCTTTTTTGCTTTGCTTAGCATTTTGGATACATGCATTAATTATTGAGGAATTGACAAATGTACAGGGCATGCAACGAATCCCCTCTGATGAGTAGAGAGTTCGACGTGCGGTTTCAATTTCCTATCTATTGCTCTGACAATTACTCTTCTGATTATGGAATAAATTGTATAATAAATATATATATATATATATATATATATATATATATATATATATATATTTTAAAATAAATAGATATTTAAACATAATAATACATGTAATATACCATGTTGCAATGGAACATGTATTCAAATAAATAACTCCTCATAGGGTTACTAACAGCACACAAAAAGAAGGTAGAAAAAAAAAAGGTGTCATTTGTATCCGAAACTAGTACAAAGATAAAACATATTTTTAATAATCATTTGAAGTTTTCATTATTGCGTTTACCTTCCGCCATAAATTAGATGATGTGAAGATAAGTAGGTCATATTTTCACGAAGTCTGTTTAATTTACGCAACTCCAGTTCGGAGTACTTTTTTTTTTAAACTTATTTATTCAGTGCGAAACTAAGATTATTTCCAGTATCTTGATAAAATATATATATATATAAAAGATGCGTGGGAGTTTAAGTGCTAAGCGTAGGGGTGGGAAGTGGAATAAGTGCGTGCACATCATTCCCAGTTCTTCCCCCACTCCTACCCCTAAATAAGTGCTGGCCTCGCTGGCTGCCTGCCATCACAGATATATTCCCGGGTTGAAGCCTCTTCCATTTGCTCCTCTGTCACCCTTTATGGCTCTCTCTCTCTCTCTCTCTCTCTCTCTCTCTCTCTCTCTCTCTCTCTCTCTCTCTCTCTCACTCACTCTCACCCCTATCTTTTCCCTCGAGTGGCTCTTTATCTGGGACTAATTCTCCACCTTTGCTGGCATTACCTGAAGTTATAAATTTATCAGAATAACCCCCTCCCTTCCCTCTCTAAGACGATTTTAATACAAAGCCCATCACGCAGGATTCACGTAAAATACTAAGATTTCCTACCCATTGGGATATGATACACTGATAACATTCTCGCCTCAACGTCTATTCTCTATTTCTCTCGCCGTAAAAATCCTTTGCAACCAAGAATTAAAATGTTATAATGGTAAAAACATTAATATAATAACATTTATAGGAAATTAATTAACTTGCAAGATAAGGTTTGTTCTAAACAATTTTTGATTTGACGTATATAAACGGAGGTATCTGGAATTTTCAAATTCTCCTTTTTAACCACTCCCCTAATCTATTTCTATATATAAAAATCCCACCCCTTTTAATTATGTTTTCTTTTAAATTGTTGACTTAAGGGCTTTTTTAAAAGTTTAATTATTTTTTATTTTGTTAAGTTGTTTAATGGGCTATTATTTAGCTTTAACTCAAATTACAACATACTTTACACCCACCTTCCAGAAAACCAACTTAGACCATTTTATTTTTAGCAAGAGATAATTTGAATATCCAGGGTAGTGCATTCAGGAAACAAACATTTAATTATTTCATCAAATTTTCTTAAATTCCATACGTTCTGAGATCTATCAGATAACAATTATGTTCTTTATTCTCCTTGATTTTCGCTATCCCAAGGTCCCGATTTGAATGAAAATTGAAATGAAAATTTTTTAGTGTGTAGAACCTGAAGAAAATTCTGTTACAGCGAGAGAACGCACTTCTCACGCGTTCGTTTAGAAAAAAATTTTTAAATTTGTTTGAACGTCTTCAGCTATTCCCAAGACAATTTCAAGAAGCTCTGTCTGTGTTTAACTGCGGATGAAAATGGTGTTGAAGAATAGAACGAACACGTGAGAAGTACGTTCTCTTGCTTTAAGAGGCTTGGTTTTTCATTAGGTACTAAACACTAAAAAAGTTTCGTTCAAATCGGAGGGGGGAAAGGCGTGCGCTCCCCTTGTTATTTCCGATCCGACAGCTATTCAATGGGAGATCTATTCTTCTACAAGTTTCATACAGTAATGCAATTTATTTCTCACCCTCAAAACAAATAATAATAATTCAAATATTTATCTAACTTTAGCGAGTCAGCTATAAGATGTATAGCGCAGAATAAAATACCTTCGAAGAGAAATCAAAAATAACGTCGTTGGTAGGAGGAGAGCACGTGTTGAAACAATAATCATAAAAGTGACAATAATAGCAAAACGTTATATATTCTTTATGACAGGTTGCGTAATTGCTTCTTGACAACAATTTATGTAAGGTGTGAATTGCCCTGAGGGGGTTGCTAATCTTAGAGCAAACAGGAACGTAACGTTATTACAGGTAAGGGATCAATAAACAATGCTACTGTTGCTACAATCAAACGTAATGCTTCTCTCGACTGTTCTGGTATCTCTTAACGACTTTCGTAAGAAAGGTAATCCGAGGTCCCTACAAAAATGATAAGTATTATCATCAAAGTCATTGAAACTTTCAGGTTACAGCGAAGTATGAACCTTCAGAAGACAGAGATGGAGAGAAAGATTGAAAGAAAATTTTATTTTGGTCCAATACAACAAAGGTATTATACACAAATTGTTACATTTGTTAAAAAATTCAGATATTTTGGTCCAACCTTGGATGCAGTCGCCCTTCAGTCGTTGCACCTAAATTATAATGGGTGGCTCCACTTGTCAACGGAAGGCAGGTCATGAGATTTTCTAACAAGTTGTTGAAGATGAACTGAAATAGGAGCAACCTCCAATTCCCTGTGAATTTGGCTGTTCCTAACAAACCAGGGAGCATTTGCCGCTATCCCAAATACATCGCTCTGGAAGGACTTGAGTCTCTTTTTGTGTGTATTGCTGATGCCCAGCCAGACTGGGCATGTGTTGTTAATAAAGGGAATTTGAGTGTTTTGTAAAGTATTGTCGCGCAGGTCGGTTTCAGTGGTGTATTTTTATTTATTAAAGGGTATATTTGTGCAAGTCGTGTGTGTACTTGTTGCAATTTCATTTGGATATGATGCCGCCATGTAAGATATGTTTCAAAATGTACTCCGAGATGGAGAAGAATGGTTTGCAAGAGGTTTCCTAACTTCCACAATTATTTGACTGAAACCCATTTGTTAGTAGATTTCCCTTGGTGGAATTTAGCAATTGAGGCCGAACTCGTCGCGATTTTCGAAAAAGTTTCCTCCAATGTCAACCGATCCTACCCAGATGAGGACGCCACGCCCCCTTAAGGTAAATCTTCTAAAAGGAAGTTATGCTGCTGCAACCTATATAAGCGTTTCATGCAAAACTAAAGATCAAGTTCGTTGTAGACTTGTAGACTGAAACCGGACCTGGAGAGAAGGATTTAGAGTGGGGGAACACAAATATCTCCGATGCTATCCGTTATTAATTAATCTTGTTATAAATGTATTATTCTATTAATGAAAAATTGTTTCTACGAACATTTTCTCTATCTTGAATATTAACCGAGATTTTCGCATTTTTTTTTTATTTTTTTTTTATGGTTTCCTACACGTCATATAAACAATAAGCTGTTATATCTGCATACCAAGCTTAAATACGAAATAATTCTCATTCAATCTTTACTGTACTTTATACATGAAAATATTTTTTGGTGTAATGTCATCACTGAAGATATCGTGTACATTACTTGATTTTTATTTGACAAACACAACAATCGACATTTAAAAGTTTCGTGGGTAACTAAAGTTTATATTCGGTAATTGCTGAAAAATAATTGGTAGGGACCCCTCGTTAATTCTCTTAATGTTATATACTGCACCAGGAAGAATGCAGTGTATAAACCTTTCTTGTTATAATTTGACACTGAGAAATACATTCATTTTATAATCGAAAATATGTTAATTTCCCACCGTTTATCAGTCGCCATTAGAGAACTTACCAAAAACTAGCTTGAATGCAATCAAGACGCGGCTGATGCTAAGAGATGAGTAAATAAATATAACTTCCTAGACTCGGTTTTAGTAAAATAGCAGATTTCGCTTAAGGGAAATCGGCTATAGAGCTCGCACTCATGACGCGATTTCCGAAATATGTCCTGGAATGTCAATCGATCTCACCTATTAGACAGCGAAAACGAGGTCCGTTCAAAACTATCAATTTTTTTTTTGTTACCAAACTGGATATAAAAGCGTTTCGTGCAAAACTTAAGGTGAAGTTCGTTAACACTGAACTCCAACCAGGGAGGGGGGGGGTTAGAGGGGAAATTTCGAAGGTCCCTTAAGGGAATCAGCTATTGAGGTCGTATTAATGACGCAAATTTCGTCATCGATTCTACTCAGGAGATGACGAAAATGAGGTCCTTTCAAAACTATATATATGCGGTCGCAATTTTTGTTTGATCGTTACCAAACTCGATATTTAATCGTTTAATGTAAAAAGAAAAATCAATTTCGTTAATGGCTGAAATCGGACCAGGGGGAGGGGGGGGGGGTTAGAGGGGAAATTTGAAATATCTCTGTTACTATGCGTCTGATCAAGAACTAGATACTATAGTATTAATCATCTACATATAGAATAAATCTTATTGCAAATTAAATTTACTATAAATATAGTTCTATACATTTATTCCGTATCTTGAATATTAACCAAGATATTTGCATTTGTATTGTGTGTGTGGTCGGCAGAAATGGGCTATATTCGGGACTTTCCGTCGAAAGCTAGTTCGGCCCACGTGAGTTGGCTTAGAGTTTCGTTACTACTACTGTTATCAGTAGGCAAATTTCTCTTTTGTAAAACTTCACGCGGAAAATCTGCTTAGTTTACGAAGCCCCTGCATGAAGGACTTTTGAAAGTCCCAAAGACAAATACTTCGTTCACAGGTTCAGATAACCAATACATCTGAGAGTAAACGGAGGCATGTTTGGAATATCTGAATTTCGATCACGGCCACAAATGCATCTCCCAGGGGTTCGTTTAAAGCGCCGAGTCGTGGTTTGAAAACAAGCATGCCTTTTGTAAAACAAAGAAGAAAAAAAAAATGTGACCTCACGAACAGTGGAATCCTTTAGCCTCTGAAGGGGAACAGGTTAAGAGAACGAATCTGTGTCACGTACGAGACCCGTTCCTCCAATGAAAACCAATGCAGGACGTGATGGCTTTGGGAACATACATCGATCTCGAACCTAGTCAATAAATCTTCCTGATCCAGCTGTCTAAACTACTCAAGCTAGAGGAAAAATGAGAAGTAGTCTATCAAGCTAAGCTGCAAGTTATGAACTAAATCGTTTATAAATACGAGTATGTTATATCACTTAGGGTATTGACATGTTCCTGTCTTCTTAGTTTTAGCCAATGTTTCGCTAAGCATACTTCTAGCTCCCTCTTAGCCTTTCCGTGAACGAATAGTTCCTATTCAGGTTTATGTACCTGCCTTATCGGGTTCATGGGCCGATCATCCCTTTCCAGGTACCTTCGGCTACTGTCGCTGGTTCCAGTTCCTTTGATATTATGCCTTCTTCTTTCGTTTCTTTCAAGGTGGAATAATAGGTTTTGAAAGTTTAGTTAATCTATAACTTTCTTCTCATTGAAGACACTTCACTGTCTTGATTGCTTCTTTTGCAGGTACTTTGACTACACCAAATTTGATGTAATAGCTACTTTCCCAAAAAATGTTTTGCTATTTTTAACAAACTTACATGAACAGATATCCACTATTGGGGATTCCTAATATCTCCATTATTATGCAGCTGATCGAAAAATTGTACATGGTCAACTTTATTGAAAATGCAATGCTGTATATGCCTTTATGTACATTTTTTTTTTCATTATCTTTAATATTAATCGACCTTTTGGCAATTTTAGTTTTCGGCCTTCAGTAAACCCCCACTCCTACTCATGCCATATCAACAATCAGCTGTTATAGTATTATGCACTTAATTTGAAGACTAAATAACAAATATTGCTCTCATTGAACTTTTACGTCATAAAATAAATGTAAATACGTTCCGCGCATGGGAAATGTGCTCAGTTAACTCAGCTCCTGCGTGACGGACTTTTTCTGTCTGTTGCCAAATGTTGCTCTTCATTATTTTTGCAATTTCTTCCGTTGTACCTTAACAAAAGGTATCACTGCCGTTTGTCGGTGCTCTTTTTCAATTGATATATCTGTTGTACCAGTGAATAAGTGGTTAAGTCCCCCTTACTCACTGGTCGACTTAACCACTTATTCACTGGGGTTACAGATATATTATTTTTTCATTTTAATGAATTGTGTTTTATTCCTTCCTCCTCGTAACGATTTTGCTATAGGGCCGTCAACAGGTGTATTTTTTCCCTTTGGCTGGTTCTGTAGCTCTGATAGTGTTTCAGCTATAGTAAGCAGTGTCCTAATTATCCATTAGGACTTTAATCGATTTTACCACCGATCATCATTTTAATGTATCGATATTATCTGATGATTGTTGTGGTATTGGGCTTTAAAATAAGTCCTTAGCGTTTATCAATATTCCAATTTAATCCTTTCTATTTTTATAAAATTATGTTTACTTTGTCAATAATGTTTACATATTCTAATAAAGGATTAGTTAAGGTCCTTTTATGCATCAGTTTGAACTGAGATTCCTTATCTTTAAGTGGTATTTTTGCTCAAAATGCAAGAGAAAAGCAAAGGCATAGCAGTTTTCCATCAGGATAACGCCCGCCATCTCGTGTCCTTGCAGACCCGGCAGAAATTTTTGGAGTTTGGCTGGGATGTGATCCCACACCAATCCTAGTCACCAGGTCTTGCCTCAACAGATTTTCACTTACTTCGGGCACTTCAAAACTCTCTTAACGGGAAACACTTTAATTCGCACGAGGACTGCAAAACGCACATAGAGGAGTTCATTACGTAAGAATCTGAGAAGTTCTTTATTACAATATACCGCATCTACTGTTCTAAATTAGCGGCAGATGGATCTATATTTCGTGAAACAAACAAGTTTCAGTTAAAAATACAAAACGCCTTTTTATGTGTTTTTCATCGTCTCCAAGGAGTTCTCTTAAGTTCGGTTTAAGGTTCAAAGCTCTTCTTGGAAGATCGTATTTTTTACAATTGAGGATAAAATGTTAGTCAGTAAGATGAACATTGCAACAATCGCAGGTTAGTTGGAATAAACCTTTCGATAGATAACTATGTGTTAATTGTGTATGACCAATTCGGACACGGACAAGAACAACCTTCTCTTTTCGGATTATTCTACTTGCAATATACCAACGCTCGGTAATTTCCTTGATTATTCGCAGCTCATTTACATGTGTTTTCGACCAGTCTGGCTTCTAATCATCTGGAGAGATGTAGGTTACTGCCGTTCCATCTTCTCGAGCACTACGGGCTTCCAAATTCCAATCCAAAGCAAAATGTGAGGGAACCCAAATAAGTGATATGTTTTTTTCTGAGTTTTGTATTCGACCTTTTACTAGGTCTGTGAGGCAACATCGTGACTTCGGCTTGGCAAGACATTGGAGTGAGTTGTAAGAGTCCGTAGCGATTAGAAGTTCGAGTTGAGAAGTTTTGGGAGGACGGAATTAAAAACATTACCTGAAAGATGCCAACATGTAATAGATCGAAATGGGCCTTGTAAAACTGTGTAAAAATATTTACAAGAGTCTGAAGCTTTTATTGAATTCAATATTAATGTAATAGTGAATATAGAAATAAAAAACTTTTATTGCATTCACTATTCAATAAATTTATTGAATTCACTCTTAAAGCTTTTATTGAATTCACTTCGTACTTATTTTACAACCTATTATATCTCTGGTTGTCGTGACGTGGCCACTTCAGTGGTATGGTCAGATTTTTTTATAAGTGTAATACATACTACTGAAGAGGCGTTATAGAGAACGCGATACATTTAGAGAAAAAATTAATCACTGGATGATATTTCACGTGTTTTTCATCTATTGATTGACCTACGGTCATTTATCCTTCATTGAAGATTGATTTAAGGTCACATATCAACAATATAAACACATTTAACACAAGTAATAAAATAATTAGTACTACATTTCAAATAACAATTATGATTTTACATTTAAGAAAAAAACTTGGGAAGGGAAACGGAATATTAAATCCCAACTGATTTTTTCACCAGCGAAGAGAGAGCTGGCTGTTTATAAATTCTTCAGCTGGGTAAAAATGCCTCATCAATTTGTCGTTTATCAATGTCAACCGTCACCGTATTTCTTGCGGAATTCCTTAATCGACGGCCTAATTTTTCATAATTTAATAAACGCCAGAGTAAAAATGGCGAAAAGAGAATAAAATATTGGGCCTGCTCATTAATGATATTAGGTTTTCCCGAAATTCTTATAACACACACATTTTTTGTCCACTTTGTTTTTAGCAGATTTCCCTAGAGAGAAGTCAACTATTGAAATTGTAGTCTACGCGATTTTCAGAAAGTTTTCTCAAATATTCGTAGATCCTACCCAGGAAATAACCAACATTTGGTCCATTCAAAATTATATGTATATTGTAATAAAATTGGCATTGCATTACATAAGCCCATATACTTTATATTCTGAGTATTCCCAGCACAGAGCACATTAAGATTGTTTATGAATGCTTAAATGTATTATTTTTACCTTTAAATAAGTGTTTAAAGGAGTAAATTTGGAGTGAAGTCACCATGTGCTCAAGCATTTTCATAGATAGCGCCGATGGATTTTGATAATAACATTCCCAGCTCTTAACGTCGGTACACTTAGTAATAATACGGATGAATTTCGATAATTAATTCCCGTTATATGCCCTTTTTGAGCGTATTTCGAACGGCAGTTCAAAGTTCACTGCCGGATCAGCCCTATATAAGAACCCCATATTCAGATCAGTCATATTCGGCATTCTCTGGAGGGGAGACCCTTGTTGGTGACACATGGTATTAAAAAAAACTTAGTCTTTGATTGTAATATATATTATAAGTAGAGTTATGTGTCCCCCATTATTATATTTTTAGAGGTGCTACTTCATTTTCATTTTGATTAATAATAGTTATTTTTGGTGAATATTTTTATTATACATAAATTGATATATATTTGAATTTTGATTTGAGTCGATTGTTGGGTGGGCCCATCCTAAATTCTTGTTAGTGGTTTTGTTGGGGCGTGCGGTAAGCTTTAGCGGTAATAATAGAAAATGTCGGCACCAAAATGTAATGGCGGAAAGCTTGTGTTAAAGGCAAGAGTTGGGAGAGAATTTAGACTGAACCATTTGTTATTTCTCCTGGAGAGATGAGGAAAAAAGATAAATAAAGAAAACAAAACAACTATGTGAGTTCTCTTAAGAATTAGGTATATTGAATAGTTAAATATATATCTATAATAAAAATGAAATCTAAGCAGTAAACAAACTTTATTAAATAATATGGCGGCCATAACTATACATACAAAATTAGCGGTGGGTCTTATAATATATATGAGTACTCATGCGATACTTGCGCTCATAATGCTAGCATTATTAAGTAGTTAATAGCAGGAATCATGCACTTCCTAGAGATGATGAAGTCTTGTTGCGGTGATAAATCTGGATGGGCACGTGGCAGAGAAGAAGAAAGGCGGGAGCAAAATGAACCTGTTGACTCTAGTAGAGGTAAACATAGACTATCACGGGTGACTTCCAACTGCGGTTGTCGATGAAGCGGTTCTCTATGAAGCGGTTATCTGTGAAGCGGTTATCTATGAAGCGAAGCGGTGATCTGTAGAGGAGGGAGGCCCCTCTGGCCGTATGAACGACCCCAACGTCTGAGAGCAACTGACTCTATCCTTGTTGCTGGCCGATGCCTTCTTGAACTGCATGTGTTTTTCCGCTGTAGCCACGGCCTTGGCGATATGCATGTGTGTGTGTGGCGGGTCTATGAACCCCGTGTGCGCGGGAAATTTAAAATTCAAACTGACGACTGAACAGGTTTTGGATGTGGGATTTTTCATCTATTTCAGCTTCCACTGCTTATCACCGCAGCCAGATCACAACAATAAATATAAATATATATTCATCTGCTAAAGCGTCAGCTGTCACAATTTTTTTTTATCGCTACCCAACTTGATATTTAAACGTTTTATGAAAAAGTAAAAATCAATTTAGTTAATGACTGAAATCCTGCCAGTAGGATGGGGGGGGGGTAGAGAGGTATTTAGAAAATTCTCGATATCTCTGTTATTATGATTTGGTCGAATATCGTATAAATATTATCTTATTGCAAATGCAATGTTCTATATATATGTTGATATGTACGTTTTTCACTACCTCGATTATAAAACCAGATTTTGGCATTTTTCAGTTTCAGTTAATTTCGGTCTTCAGTAAACCTCCACTCCTACTCATGTCATATTTACCATAAGCTGTCATGTTATGAAGCACTTTATTTGACTCCTTAATACCAAATAACGTTCTCATTGAACGTTTACGTTTTGAGGTAAGTGCAAATACTGGGGAAATAAACTTGGTCTACGCCACCCCTGCTAATAATAATCGGCGAAGTTACGGTGTTGCCGTGGAGATAATTTGAAATTAAAACATTAATAAACGGATTTTAATATTTAAATTTCTTGTTTTTAACTATAAAGTTCATGTATAATAGACACTTGGGGGCTCAGGTTAGCTATGTGAGTTAAAGCGTTGGCTTTAGCGAGGGCATTCATTTTTAAAAGTCCGTCACGCAGGGGCTGCGTAAACTAAACAGATTTCCCTCGTGAAGTTTAGTAATCGATAAATCTACATACTGCTAACAACACCACCATGATTAAATACAAACGGAAATAAGAAATGTTTCATCCGATTTCAATAACCTTCCGACAGGAAGCAATCTAAACAAACAGGTATGCCCACCTCACACCGGAAAGAAAAAAAAATTACTGAAATATATCAGAATATAACATATTCATTTTATTGAGAACTATTTGCTATATCTAGTTCTGTAATTAATAATGAGACAGAATGATTGTTATCTAAATCAAATTTTAGTAGTCCAAGAATTTAAGGGGAGGGGGGGGGTCACTAGGACATATTTGCATATATCTCGCATGATAAAGGTCTCTTGAATACAATTTTTGGTATTTAAGCTCCAAATAATGTGATTTATTATGTAGCAGAGTAGAAATGACGATTTGCTGAAGGCTGAAGACTGAAAAATGAAAATATCTGGGATAATATTCAAGATAGTGAATAAATGAATATCACAATAATTATAGTACATTTAATTTGCAATAAAATTGATTTTATGCAATTTTTCGATCCGAGGTATGGTAGCGGCGATATTTCGAATTTTCGAAAATCCTCCCTCTAAACCCCCCCCCCTGGACGACTTAATATCGTGTTTGGTAACAATTAAACAATAATTGCGACCGCTAGAGCGGCCACAGACAAATATATACTTATATATATATATATATATATATATATATATATATATATATATATATATATATATATACAATTTTGAACGGACCTCATTTTTCTCATCTTCTAGGTAGGATCCATGGACATTCCTAGAATAATTTGGAAAATCCGGGCATGAGTTCGACCTCAATAGGTATTTAGAATTTTCGAAATTTCTCTCTTCTAAACCCACCCCCTTCCACTGTTTCGAATTCAGCCGTTAACATACTTAATTTTTCTATTTTCCTGAATCGACTAAATATGGAGTTTGGTAACGAATAAACCAAAATATTGGACCGCTAGAGCGGTAACAGACAAATAAATATACATATAGACAGTTTTGAACGGACGTCATTTTGGTTATCTCCTAGGTAGGATCTGTGGACATTAGATGAATATTTTCGAAAATCGTGGCTAATTTCCTTTAAGAGAAATGTGCTAAAAAATGTCGTCTGCAGCTAGTTTAAATGCATTTTCTGAGTTTTATTTATATTGATTTAAAGTTTGTAAGGTCATTTGTTATCGTTTCTTAAGTTATGAATGACCGAGACTACCGACGGAAGAGGCGGTGTTTTTCTTCGGAGAGAACTCGAGATGAAATTCATTCAATTAATCAACAAGCTTTGATCGCCGAGTAATTTGTCAAGGAATAAATGGTTTTTATTTGGCATAATTGATTCGCTGTCAGAAAGTTTTATGACTCAAAGACGTCCGTTCCATTTGAAAATACCGGGTTTGTTCATTGAGTTATTCATATTGCAACCATTCAAAAGCTATGGGGCTCAGGTTAGCCATGCGAGTTAAAGCGTTGACCTTTATCACACATGGCAAACCTAGAGTGGCGAGTTCGATTCTCGCCTGGGCAAAGGAAATTATTTAGTGACGAAATTCATTAAATAACATCCTAAAATCCCACCCTGGCTAGAAAAGGGTGGTAATCTGTAGATAACCCGTCCCAATTAGCCTGAGTTGCAAATAGTGGACGTTAATAAATAATAATAATAATAATTCAAAAGCTAGTATACAGTTGCAATATTCTTCTTTATTAAATGGCAAATGTGTGACGGACTTTTTTGTTAGAGAGAGTTGTTACTAAACTAGGAAGAATATTTGAATATTGCGTTCAGAGTTAGAAGAACATCGAGTTCGGTAAAGTTAAAAGAAATGCTTATTTAAAAATAAGTATTAGCTAATTTCCCTTGGGGGGGGGAATCAGCTATTGAGGTTGTACTAATGATGGGTTTTTCAATATTTCCCTTCAAATGTCCATCGATCCTCTGTTAAAGCTCTAGCGGTCGCAATTTTTGTTTGATCAATGACCATACTCCATAGTTGAAAGTTCTATGTAAATTCGTTAACGGCTAAAATCGGAAAAGTGGGGGGGGGAGTTTAAAGAAGGTGAATTCTGAAAATTAATTCTGAAAATTTAAAATATCTCCGTTATTATGCGTCGCATTGAAAATTTGTATAAAAAAAATCTTATTGCAAATGTAATGTTCTAACAATATTCTTTTGTACGTTTTTTATTTTTTCATTATCTTGATTATTAACTGAGATATTTGATTTTTTGATTTCTCGGGCCTCAGTAAAGCCCCACGCCTACTCATGTCATCTAACAATAAGCTATTATATTATGAAGCACATTATTTGAAGGGGCTGAGGTTGGCAGTGCGAGTTAGGGCGTAGGTCTTAATCTGCCGTGGTAGACCTGTGGAGGGTTCGATTCCCGCCCTGGGCAGTAGACATTTATTTTAGTTACCGACTCATTAAATAAACTCCTCCTCCTTCCATAATAAACAAACAAAACATTATTTGAAGCCTAAATGCCAAATATTGTTCACATTGAGCTTTTACGTTTTGATATAAATGCAAATACTTGACGCACGTGAGAAATCCGCTTAGTTAACGCATCCCCTTCGTGACGGACCTTATTTTAATCAAAAATGTTAATATTTAACATTATTACACGAAGTATTTGCATGTGACTTCTTCACAAGGATGTTACTGGAACCAATGATTCCATGTGGTCTTTCTATTCTTTTCTTACCGAGGATAATAATTCCTTCACCATCCAGCATCTCAAAAATGGATAAAGGATAACAAGTCCCATTCGGGTTTAGTTCTCGGTTTCTCCAGTCTTAAGATCAAGGAAAATCTGACGAGGCTTGAAACTAAGGGTGAATAACTCCATTATTAAACTCGTACTCATGAATGGGTGTAGACATGGGCGTTGAACCCGCCAACCTGTAGACGAAGGTTGAAAGGTTTGAGCATAAGGTTCTTAGAGCGATAATTGGCCCAAAATGGGAAGGTGACTTAGGACTTTGGAGAAGAAAGACAACCATTGTTATTGTGGGACAAGCAAAGCTACACAGATATCAATGCGTATACTGTCCCGCAATTCTTTACTGTGTTGCTTTTATAGTATCCTCATGTTCAACAGGCTTAGCGTCCATGCTTCAAAAGGTTCTTTCGAAATCATTTTAATGGTAGGAAGAACGATACAATCGGCTGACCTTTAGCCCCTGGATAACTAGGTTCTTTCCTGGCCGTTATTCCAAGAAGAGCACAACGGAAAGAGGTTGAAACGCAATATTTTCCCTGAGCTGGAGAGAGGCTTTCCTTAACAACTTGTTTACAACGTTAAGAGTTCAGTTGCCTCACGACTAGCACAATATTTCTTTATTCGGAATATTACTACTCCAATGTGAGTTTTCCTAGGAAGTGCTTTTGTATTGCTTTTATAGGTTTTATATTTTCCGTGAAGCTGTAGCTTATTAGCAGATTACCCTTAAGGGAAATCAGCTATTGTGGTCGAACTCGTGGCGCAATTTTAGAAATTTCTTTTCTTATTTTTCTTCAAATTTCCACCAATCCTACCTAGGAGATGAAGAAAATGAGGTCCGTTCAAAACTGTGTACATGTATATATATTTGTCTGTTACCGCTCTTGCGGTCGCAATTATTGTTTGACCGTTACCAAGCTCGATATTTAGACGCTCTATGTAAAAAGATAGATCATGTTCATTAACGGCTGAAATCGGACCTGGGGGAGGGGGGGTTTAGAGGTTTGAAAATTTGAAATATCTCCGTTACTATAAGTCGGATCGAAATAGCGTATTGAATGAATCTTATTGCAAATTGATATTATAATACTAGAAATATTATTACATACATTTATTCTCTAACTTAAAAATTAACCGAGATATTTGCATTTTTCTGTTTTTAGCCTTCAGTAAACCCCCACTTCTACTCTTGTTACATAAACAACACTCTGTTATTTAAGAAATCGCGTTATTCGAAGATTAAATACCAAATATTATTTTCCAAAGACCTTTATTATATGAGATTGATGCAAATATGTTCTTGTGACCCCTAAAACTCTAAAATTCTTTGACTACTAAAATTTGATAGATTGAGATAAAAATTATTCTGATTCATTATAAATTACAGTATATGATATAGTATATAATTTTCAATAAAATGTATATATTAGATTCTGATATGTTTCAGTCATTGTTTTTCTTTCAGGTGAGCCGTTGGCAGACCTGGTTGTTTACATTTGAGACGCTTCCTGCCGGGAGGGGAACGATTTCTTATTAAGGTTTGTATTTGTTCACTTAATATTCATGGAGGTGTTGTGCTACCAGTATGTAGGTTTATCAATTATTTAACTTCACGAGGGAAATCTGCTTAGTTTACGCAGCCCCTGCGTGACGGACGTTGTATTTATTTGCTGATGTCGTGATGAATTTTAGAAAAAGTAAGATGCCGTCATATATTAGAATATTACTAGAATAAAGAATTTCAGAAGGATTTAACATGAATTATTTTTCGTTTCTACCAGTTTTGCCATTTATATATCAACTTGAAATGCTTGTTCTTATGCTAATTTTCAAAAATTGGCCACACAAGGCTCACACATGAGCACTGATGAAAAAAGGAAGGACCACCGATCTGCACTGCTTGTGGAGTAGAGCTGACAGTTGCACATTTACAGAGTATAGAAGCTATGACGACATCAGAAAGTCCCTTGGTAGATCAGAAGTACTTTCTGAAATATTAGGAGACGATAGCCACTCAATTAAAAAACTGAATAAATTCTTAAGAATTACGGGCCTGAATACGGAAATATAAATATAAGTTCGACATAGGAGCACGCAAGCCAGTAAAATAAGTATTTATACATAACATAGATTTAAAAAAAATACTCCTGTGTTTTTTTGGTATTTGTGACAGGATCGGCGATAGAAAAAATAGGAGAGACCCATCATAGGCGAGGCTGAAGGAGGGAGCACGAGTGGACCGGATCTCTTTGAAAAGAAGGAAAACAGAAGGAAACGAACCGAATTTGGACCTTTGACCACCTAGGCACAAATAACCCTCGCGAGTTCAGTACCTAATGACAATAAAAATAAAATAAAATAAAAATAAACATAATATTGATTTAAAGGATAATATATATATATATATATATATATATATATATATATTCTTTTAGTTGGCAAATAGACCTTAGAGATCTTTAGCCACCCCTGAGTGAGGCTCGATGAATTAGTGATCACAGTTTTTCGAGTGATCAACTCGATGCACAACCCCCGTTAACCAAGGAGGACCTGAAATAAGTTGTCTCCAATAGATTGAGAGTTATAATCGTTAGTCATCAGCAGTCAGACGTATATACTGGCTATGCTCCCGCTAATCCACTCGCGCTCTCTCGGTGTAACAAACTCGTGAGCTAATGTTCTTCCGTAATCGGAATCAAACCCTCTACCTATTTTTTACTTTAAGAGTACTGGGGGTACTAGGAGGTGTAATCACGCCTTAACCCCCAACATCCCAACATACATACCTTAATTATTGTTGGATTCATAATAGTTTCTAAATTCTCTTCCCTGTCTCAGCTTATTTTCGAGCCACTTGAGAACAGACTAACTTGGGATTTCCTATCATTCATTTCATTTGGTATAGCTTCGCAAGTCCACCGGGACTTTGGAGTTAACTAGGATTTACAGTCAGCCATATTAAGAAGAAGGTTGGTTGCATTTTTACTATATTTCTCCATGAACTAGAAATAGGATTCGATATGAGCTCTTTAATAAATAAATTTTGATTTATTCAGGAGTTGCTTTGTCGAAAATTTTAAACATTGCTCAAAAAAAGCTGCCAAAAAAATAAGCCGAAAATTCTGGTTCTAATTGAATTTATTATAAATATTCTCTATCATAAATATTAACCGGGATGTCTAGATTTTTAAGTTTTCAGCCTTTAGTAAACCCACTTTCCATTTACTTCAAATCAACTATTCTCTGCTATATAATAAAGCACTTAATTTGAAACTTAAATACCCAATATTGTTTTCAACAGATATTTCCACGATGAGGAACATGCAAATACTATGTGTGATTAAGTCATCACAGATTTTTCATTCTCTACTCGAAAATGTTTATTTGTTTCATACCATACTCGATAAGTAACTGTTCCATACAACACTATAGATTGTTCGTAATAGTTAATGGCTGAATTCGGGCACGGAATATGAGGGTTGTGAGGTTAGAGAATGGGAATTTGAAAATTCAAAATATGTCCGTTATTATAAAAATAGAATATGTGGTTTATACAAGTGTTTTATACCCGCACGAGGGGAAATCAGCTTAGTTTTAAGCAGCCCCTGCGTGACGGTCTTTTAAATTTCCCTTAAGAACTCATGACGCAGGGGCTGCATAAACTAAGCAGATTTCCCATGTGAAGTTTTACAATAGAGAAATCTGCATACTGGTAACACAATACCACCACCGTGATTAGATAATGAGAAATCTTTCAGTTAATTAAAATAAATACCCAACCTGAAACAACTGAAACGGCTTCTGGATTGTAAGAATAATTTATATTTTAATAATTCAAATTTTAGTAGTCAAGAACTAAAGAAGGGGGGGGGGGCGGATATGAACAGAACGTATTTGCATAAATCTCACAAAGTAACGAAGGTAAGGTAAGGTTAGAAGAAGCTTCCACCTGACCCGAGAAGTTACGAAAATGGCCGACGTAATCCGAACTATACCCGACCACAGACTTCATAAAAATGCAAATATCTCCGTTAATATTCAAGATAGAGAATAAATATATGTATGTGTAACAATATTTATAGTAAATTAAATTTGCAATGAGATCGAAACCATACAATGTTTCGATCCGATGCATAAAACGGAGATATTTCGAATTTTCAAAAAAAACCAACCTCTAAAAAACCCCCCCCCCTCCCTCTTGCGTGATTTCAGCCATAAACGAACTTGGTCTGTATTATGTACGACCTCAATTGCTGATTTCCCTAAAAGGAAATATGCTAAAAAAATTGTATCGTTGTCCTACCCAGATGACGAAAATGAGGTCCATTCACTATAAGCAGCTGAAATCCGACCAGGAGGGGGGGGGGGATTTCAAAAGTTTAAAATATCTGTGATAATATACGTTAGATCAAAAAAATGTATAGAATCTATGTAATTGAAAATTTAATGTGTTATGAATGTTGCTATATATATCTTTCTTCGCTATCATGTTTATTAACCAAGATATTTTCATTTATTAGATTTAAGTCTTCAGTAAACACCCACTCTTAGTCTAATCATAATAACAATAATAATAATATCATGAACCACTTTTTCGCAGAGTAAATACCATGACGCGATTTTCGAAAAATTTCTCTTCAAATATTCATCGCTCCGACCCAGCATATGACCAAAATGAGCTCCGTTCAAAAATATATATATATATATATATATATATATATATATATATATATATATATATATATGTCTGCTAACGCTCTAGCGGCCGCAATTTTTGTTTGATCGTTACCAAACTCGATATTAAAACCGTTTTATGTAAAAAGACAGATTAAGTTCGTTAATGGCTGAAATCGGACTAGAGGGAGGGGGATTTAGAGGGGGGATTTTCGAAAATTCTAAATATCTTCGTTATTATGCATCGGATCGAAAAATTGTATAACACCAGTCTTATTGCCAATTACATTTACTATAAATATTGTTATATACATTTATTCTCTATCTTGAATATTAACCGAGATATTTCTATTTTTATGAAGACTGTGGGCGGGTATAGTTCGGATTAGGTCGGCCATTTTCCGTCATTGCTCGCTCGGCTCAGGTGGAAGCTTCTTCTATATCCTTACCTATCGTTTTCTAACCTTACCTTACCGTCGTTACTTTGTGAGATTTATGCAAATATGTTCTGTTCATCCGCCCCTCCCCTTAGTTCTTGGACTACTAAAATTTGAGTTATTAAAATATAAATTATTATTACAATTCATAGCCGTTTCAGTTGGGAATTTATTTTAATAATTAACTGAAAGATTTCTCATTACCGTTTGTATTTATTCACGGTGGTATTGTGTTGTTATCAGTATGCAGATTTCTCTATTGTAAAACTTCAGATGGGAAATCTGCTTAGTTTACACAGCCCCTGCGTGACAGACTTTTGTTGTGTCAGATACATGCAAAAACGTTGTATGATGACGTTATCAATTAAGATATTTACCATGAATATTTATCCATTTAATTCTACTCTTATATTCATATTCGGGCCAGGAATCTTACGAGGGGATCGGAACCAGGCGTTAAGTGGAGGGTGGGATACGATAATTCAAAATTTCTGTGTAATTATGAGTGGAATCAATGGCGTGTCAAACAAACAGGTAGGATCGATGGACATTTGGACACTTGTTTCTTTCAAAATCACATCTTCAATATAATCTCAACAGCTGATGTTCCTTAATGTCGATCTGTTAAAATGAAATCCGTGACCGGAGGGACTACTGATGAGTTGGTGGCGGGCAGAGAGACTGACTCATGCAGGCCCACCGCTTTGCTACTAAAGAATTCATCCAAAATGCCGCTACATCAAAAGTTCCGAACAATGGGCACTGATTCCCTACCCCCTCCTATTAGCTAAGCCAGCTAGGAAAATTTTATAAGCCGAAAGATTAGCCTAATGTACAAATAAAAAAATGAAATGCCATTCACACAGGGCCTGCGTTAACTAGCAGATTTCCCATGGGTGTCACGTTTTTGCATTCATCTCAAAACATAAAAGTTTTATGAGAAAAATATTTAGTATTTAAGCTTAAAATAGTGTGCTCCATAATATAGCAGCTTTTTGTAAATAAGACATTAGTAGGAGTGGGGGTTTACTGAAGGCCAAAAACTAAAAAAAGGGAAATATCTCGGTTAGTAATAAAGATAGAGGAAAAGCGTACATAACAACATTTATAGATCGTTACATTTTTAATAATATTGGTCCCATTCAATTGTTCGAGCAGACAAAACAAAAAACAATTAATTCAAAATGGCCAATATGAGCTGAAACGTCATATTGAAATAAACAAAATGATAATTTTGAGTGTATAGCTGTAGACATTTATTTCCAGTCGGGATTCATTTACCACCAAAAATTGTAACACTGATATTAAAAAATAAATAAATAATTAGACAATATAATAGCCTATTTATGTCAGTCGAACATCATTTCTGTTGGACTTCGTGCTCGCTGTGAATAAAATTATAGAAATTGAAAATTCTCTTCTCTCTTATATTTTATTTTATTTGTTTATTTGGAGCTTCGCAGCTGTGGCGATGTTGCCTCGGGGAAAAAACTGTATAAAATAAAAAAATAAAAAAAACGAAACGAAATTAATTTAACCAAAAATAAAACAACATAATAGAAATTTAATACGAAAAATATAAAAGCAACACGAAACAGAAATAGAACACAAAAACAGGAATGGAACAGAAAACAGAAACAGACAAACAGAACTGATACGAAAAACAGGACTGGAATGGATCACAATACCAAATGGAAAAACAAAACATAGAAATGGAAATCATAAACAATATGGAAAACAAAAACCAGAAATAGAACACAAAAACAAAATGGAAATACGAAAACAGAAATAGAACACAAAAACAAAATGGAAAAACGAAAACAGAAATGGAACAAAAAAAATAAATACAGAAATGTAATATAAAACCAAAATGTTAAAAAAAGAGAAAAAAAAAAAAAAAAAAGAAAAAAAAAATGGAACACAAAAACAGAAATAGAACAAAAACAGAAATGGAACACAAAAACAGAAATGAAACACAAAAACAGAAATGAAACAACAAAACCAAAATGGGAAACAAAAACAGAAATGAAAAACAGAAAACAGAAATGGGAAACAAAAACAGAAATGTAACACAAAAACAAAATACAGAAATGGAACACAAAACCAAAATGGGAAACAAAAACAAAAATGGGAAACAAAAACAGAAATGGGAAACAAAAACAGAAATGTAACACAAAAACAGAAATAGAACTAAAACAGAAATGGATCACAAAAACAAAATACAGAAATGGAACACAAAACCAAAATGGGAAACAAAAACAAAAATGGGAAACAAAAACAGAAAAAGAACACAAAACAGAACGGAAACACAAAAACAGAAATGAAACACAAAACCAAAATGGGAAACAAAAACAGAAATTGGAACACACAAACAGAAATGGAAAATTACTTGTTGTTAAGGTATTTGTTATTATTAATTGTTGTTAAGGTATTTGTATTATTACTTGTTGTTAAGGTATTTATTAATATTACTTTGTGTTAAGGTATTTGTTATTATTACTTGTTGTTAAGGTATTTGTTATTATTACTTGTTGTTAAGGTATTTGTTATTGTTCCTTGTTGTTAAGGTATTTGTTATTATTACTTGTTGTTAAGGTATTTGTTATTATTAATTGTTGTTAAGGTATTTGTTATTATTACTTGTTGTTAAGGTATTTGTTATTATTACTTGTTGTTAAGGTATTTGTTATTATTAATTGTTGTTAAGGTATTTGTTATTATTACTTGTTGTTAAGGTATTTGTTATTATTACTTGTTGTTAAGGTATTTGTTATTATTAATTGTTGTTAAGGTATTTGTTATTATTACTTGTTGTTAAGGTATTTGTTATTATTACTTGTTGTTAAGGTATTTGTTATTATTAATTGTTGTTAAGGTATTTGTTATTATTACTTGTTGTTAAGGTATTTGTTATTATTTCTTGTTGTTAAGGTATTTGTTATTATTAATTGTTGTTAAGGTATTTGTTATTATTACTTGTTGTTAAGGTATTTGTTATTATTACTTGTTGTTAAGGTATTTGTTATTATTACTTGTTGTTAAGGTATTTGTTATTATTACTTGTTGTTAAGGTATTTGTTATTATTACTTGTTGTTAAGGTATTTGTTATTATTACTTGTTGTTAAGGTATTTATTATTGTTCCTTGTTGTTAAGGTATTTGTTATTATTACTTGTTGTTAAGATATTTGTTATTATTACTTGTTGTTAAGGTATTTGTTATTGTTACTTGTTGTTAAGATATTTGTTATTATTACTTGTTGTTAAGGTATTTATTATTGTTCCTTGTTGTTAAGGTATTTGTTATACCTGTTGCTGTTAATTGTTATATATGTTGCTGTTAATTTTGAAAAAGCAAATCACCTTCGATGTGGTTTCCATGAATAAATAATCAATAATAAAAATAAATAGTCTGTTTATGTTTTAAAAAATAAAAATCAATGGCTGAACTCTTTCTATAAAATTGTATAATTTTCAAAGCAACAAACATATTCATTCATTCAATTCATTTTAAATAATAGTCCGATTCCTTGTAAAAATCACAATCAAATATCGACTATTGAAACATTATTTTCCGAAACCTGACTTCCGATCCTAATCGTTAGTTTAGCCAATGACTAATTCCTACCGAAGTTACTATGTTATTACAGGATCGGAGGACTAGAATCTGTTCAGAATTAATTGTACGGATTACTCTAGGGCTATTTGAATAAAAATTACTAGTTTTCGAGAAAATTGGTCATTCACCAATTAAAAGTTTGTGAAAATGATCGTCCAATGCGCCACCATCAAACATTTTCGGGAATGATAGTCTCAACTATAAAAGTTTGTGACTCGGGATTTGTTGTGATTAAGTATGCATAGGACTAGATAATGCAATGGCCGGTTACCTGGTTCTGTGATTCGCCTAAAGTCTCATGTTCCAATTAGATTTCTATTGAATATTTGATATTGGGAGAAGCTACACGTCCGATTCCTGAAATGATGTCATTAAATATTAATTAAATAACCTGTCGGACAGGAAGTACAGACCACTTGTGCCGTTGTATCCGAACGGTAATGTCACAAGGATCATGAAGACTCTTAACTAGTTGCCGAAGGATACTAATTTAAGTATGTATAACTGTAATTGAATGGATAGAATAAGTATTAGTTTAATGAACAAAAGTCCGTCACGCAGGGGCTGCGTAAAATAAACAGATTTTCCAAGTTCTCAGTAGTTTACTGAAAGCTGAAAACAAGTGAGAAAAAAGTGCTAAAAATTCGCCTAAAATATGATTAAATAGAAAATGTATAGAAAAATAGAGCATTAACAGTTTAACAAGTTGGTTCTATGAAATTGTACGATACGACTCATAATAACGAAAAATTCGGGTTTTCAAATTCCCCCAAACTCCCCACTATTCGAGGCAAGACTTAAGCCAATAACAAATATTATCTCTATTGTTGACTGAAACGGTTAAAACGTAAAATGTTAATTGATGAGGTCAACACACAACGAATTTGATTATATCTCATTTAATAAAAGTCTTATGAAAACAATATTTGGTGTTTACGCTTAGAATAAAGTGGGCCGCGATATAACAACTTATTGTTGATATTACACGAATAGGAGTAGGGGTTTATTGAGAAATTAAAACAAACAAATGCAAATATCTTGCTTATTAATCAAGGCAGTGAAAAAATAAATATGAAAGCATTTATAGAACATTAAATTGTCGATAACCAGATATTTCAAACTTTCGAAACTCCCCTGTTCGCCATTAACTAACTTGATCTATATTTTTACATATAATTTTTAAATATCGAATTCGGTAACGATCAAACAAAAATTGCGACCACTAGAACGTTAGCAGACAAATATATATATATAATTTTGAATGGACCTATAACACAAAAAAAACCAATGAGTGGAAGTGGGGGGGGGGCTCGAGGGATCTGACATCTGATACAAGAAAGGATTATATGAGGAAATACCTCACATAAGACTTGTGTTTTTGGAAAAAATGCATAAAACAACAATTGTAGAGCATCCGAGATCTTTGAGTTTTGAATATTAGAGAAAATAGAGGTAAGAATATTTATAGGAAATAAAATTAACAATAAGATGAGATCTAAACATATTTACGATCCGACGTATAATAACAGAGATATTACGAGTTTTTGAATTATTAGTTTAGAAAACTATTATTAGTTTTCATGAAACACTTATATGTCCAGTTTGGTAACGATAAAAATAAAAAAAAAATGCGACCGCTAGAGCGGTAATCGGGTAATGTTTGGGTATATAATTTTTTTCGGACCTCATTTTCGTAATCTCCTAGGTAGAATTAATTTGCATTTGAGGAAATGTCTTTCATGAGTACAACGTCAATAGCTCATAAAAAAATAAGATAAAGCAATAACCTATTCATAGAAGGTGGATGGTTATTTGTAAAAATGATTATTTTCAATTTGACAAGATACATAAAAAGATTTGTCTTAGTATAAAACGAAACCAGCTTTCAGTAGCAATTAATAGTATCATAATGAACGAGAAATTAAAAGAAATTGTATTGTAAATAGATTTTCACATTCAATTTTTATACCGATACATTACCAATATCTCTTTGTATCTGAAGACATAATTGACGCATTACTTACACATTAATTGTAGGGGCCTAAATATAAATTTCACAAAGGTAAAGGAATATTAAATTGATGAAAAATTGAATTCTATGCAATTAATTCATAACTTTGACAATCGAATTCAAATGGATTCGAAAGGAATACCATTCGAGCAGAATTATTAACTTTTATTCAATCCACCCATTGAAATTCAAAAAGAATCTTTTATATAATAGGACCGAGATAGCACTTCAAAGAGATTCTCCGAACCATCTAAAAGAAATTAAAATCTAACTAATGCATATTGTTTCGTAAAAAGAAAACAATCTTGTTTTAGAAAAAATAATTAATATTGCTATTCAATACTTCCTTTTTTCGTCTTCAGCATTCAGAAAAATCCCAGTCTTACTCATTGGATGTTCAAACAAGGTATAATATTCTTCAATGTCTCATGCCCGGCTTATGTTTACGTAAGGTAATTACTATAGGAAAAATAGAAACCAAAGTGTTCCTGAAATATGATTAATTTACGTAGGCCCTGCTTTTAGTGAGATTTTGAAAAAATGTCTTCGAATGTCCATCGATCCTACCTAGTAGATGACGAAAATAAGAACTGTCCAAAATGATGTACAGGGTGCCCCAAGTTCCCATGACGCACACTTTATAACCTCCAATTGTATAAATAAAAGGCTGAGACTTGGCGTACCATAATTGGGACTCCTGAAGAATCCTTTCGGTCAAATATACAACCACGTAACCTTCTCCAGTACTTCTCCAGCGACCATTACTTTGGAATTCTCAATGGAATGCCCTACTTTTTATGGCGGATTCTTGTAGAAAAAGTCCGTCACTCAGGGGCTGCGTAAACTAAGCAGATTTCCCACGTGAAGTTATACAATAGGAAATCTCTATACGAGAGCCAAACAGTTACGGAAACTAACTAGCTTTTGGCGGGAAACTCACTCCTCGTCCTTATCGGGCCACATTTAATAAAAATGCCAATATCTCAGTTAATATTCAAGATAGAGAAGAAATGTATTTGAGCAATATTTATAGTAAATTTAATTTGCAATAAGATTGGTTCTATACAATTTTTTGATCCGACGTACAGTAACGGAGATATTTCGAATTTTCGAAAATCCTCTCCTCTAAACCCCCACTCCCATTGGTCCGATTTCAGCCATTAACGAACTTGATCTGTCTTTTTGAATAAAACGTTTAAATATCGAGTTTAGTACGATCAAACAAAAATTGTGACGTCTGGACTGATATATATATATATATATATATATATATATATATATATATATATATATATATAATTTTGAACGGACCTCATTTTTGCCATCTCCTGAGTAGGATCGATGGGCATTTGAAGAAAATTTTCGAAAATCGCGTCATGAGTACGACCTCAATAGCTGATTTCCCTTAAGGGAAATCTACTAAAATCAAATTCTTAAACTAGTTTATATTGGTAAATTTGTCGATTTGAGCATCCATTGGCCGTGCAATGCACAAATCTTTGTTTCAGAAACGGAACATTTTATTGAAAAGTGCTGCAACATAAATGTTGTTGTCTAGAAAATTATCTTTAAACAAGTGCAGGGAGAAAGGAATGGATTCTCAAATTAAAAAATAAATAAAAGTTATTAGCTATTTGTAAAATAAATACATTTTCCCAACAGCATAGCTCCATGTAAAAAAAACAAAACAGAAAACCAGTTTTTTTTCTAGTTACAAATATTTGAAAATCCTTCCTCAATTTTGCACTTTAAAAGACGGTATCTGAAATCCCTTTTGGCACTGTGTATTTCTGCTACTGAAATTGAATTTATAGGCATTTACATGAAACTATACAAGTGGAAAAATTTATTCCTTTTATAAATAACTACGTAATTGGTTTTGAATAAATTAATTCTAGGAACGTTATTTATGTTAATGTTTTTAAAGCTAAAAATTTTTTAGATTGATTCAAGAATTCTTTTGTGTTATTTTGTTTTAAACACTTTTTCTTTTTTAGCAGATTTCCCTCAAGGGAAATCAGCTATTGAGGTCGTACTCATGACGCGAATTTCGAAAAAAAATTTCAAATGTCCATCGATCCTACCCAGGAGATGACGAAAATAAGGTCCGTTAAAAATTATATATATATATATATATATATATATATATATATATATATATATATGTATATATATCTGTTAACACTCTAGCGGTCGCAATTTTTGTTTGATTGTTACGAAACTCGATATTTAACCGTTTTATGTAAAAAGACAGATCAAGTTCGTTAATAGCTGAAATCAGACAAGAGAGAAGGGTGGGGGGCTTTCGAAAATTCGAAATATCTCCATTATTGTGCATCGGATCGAATAATTGTATAGAACCGAACTTGAAATTAAATTTACTATAAATATTGTTATATACATTTATTCTCTATCTTGAATATTAACCGAGATATTTGCATTTTTATTAAGTGTGTGGGAAATGTGGTTAGGTATTGTACGGATTAGTTCGGCCGTTTCCGTAACTGTTCGGCAATGGTGGAAGCTTCTTCTAACCTTACCTGTCGTTTCAGCTTTTACTTTGTGAGTTTTATGCAAATACGTTCTGTTCATCCGCCACCCCCTTCTTTAGTTCTTGGACTACTAAAATTTGAGTTATTAAAGTATAAATTATGCTTACAATTCAGAAGCCGTTTCTGTTGGTAATTTATTAAAATTAACTGAAAGATGTCTTATTACCGTTTGTATTTAATCACGGTGGTATTGTGTTACCAGTATGCAGATTTCTCTATTGTAAAACTTCACATGGGAAATCTTTTAAGTTTACGCAGCCCCTGCGTGACGGACTTTTTCTTAAATTTCAGAATTCATTCCACTCTCCGTAGACTTGTTTGAAAGATAGTTTTGTAGACAATAACTTTTATGTCACAATATTTGTCAATAAAATTGTGCCGTTTCTGAAATACAGATTGGTGCATTTTACGGCTAAAGGATGCGTCATATCGAAAAATTCACCGATATAAACTCGTTTTAGAATTGGATTTTCCACCTGTATCCGTCCTAAAAGGTAGAACATTCTATTGGAAATTCCAATGCTGTGGTCGCAGGCGAAGTACTGGAGAAAGTTATGAGGTTCATTACGGACTGAAAAGTTTCTTCAGGGGTCACTATTATTGCACACGAAGTCTCAGTCTTTTAATTAATTGAATTAATACAATTGGCGATTTTAATGAGGAAGTTGGGACATCCTGTACATAGGCCGACATATTTGTATTTTACAGTTTTCTGCCTTCAAATAACCCCACTCCTGTGCCAGAATAGCAATACGCTGTTATGTAATTTTATTTTAATCTTAAATACCAAATATCGTTTTCAAGAGACCTTTATTATGCGAGATGCATGCTCATTCGTTGTGATGATGCACGTTCTCGTTTCAAAAATGTATATTAGATCTATACAATACTCGATATTTAACCGTTTCAATCGTCATAAAAGATCATATTTGTTTTTGACAAAATCGGACATAGAATATTGGGGGAGGGGGAGAGGATTCGAAAATTCAAAATATTTCCGCTGTTATGAGGTGGATCGTAAAATGTATAGAATCAGTCTCTTTTTATGCATATTTTTATAACTCTAGTATTAAGTGAGTTACTCGTGCGTTCTTGTGGTTGTGTACCGCCTTCTACTCATATTTTTTTTATATTTTATTTTACATATAAAAAAGGTAAATGTGGTGAAGAGATCACAAATATGCCACATCAGCAATTGAGAAATCTGCTTAGTTTACGCAACCCCTCAGGACGGACTTTAATTAAATTACTATATTCAGAGCTTTAGAGCAGTACTATCGGATATTTCTGATAGCGAATATGTTTACCTTTCCATTTAGCGGGAAATCCAATCCAAGTGAGTCTAGGATTTCATGAAACAAAAATGTGTTGCCTGGAAGTGTATTAAGTGGTGTTGACTCTGGAGCAATTGAATGCCTTTCCGAGAATAGCGTGGTATCGTATTTATTACTCGTTCTACAAAGCGTTTTCAAAGAACGGAAATTCCACTCCAAGACGTCAAACAGTTTGGGAACAATGTGAGAGCTTTGTCAGAATCCAAATATATTTAGATTAATCTAAGGGAAGACAGCTTTTATTTCAGTAGGGGCAAACAATTCTTTAATTTTCTTTTAGTAGATTTCCCTTAGGGGAGAGGTTGTACTCATGACGCAATTTTCGAAATTTTTCCTCAAATGCCCATCGATCCTATCTAGTAGATGACGAAAATGAGGTCCGTATCCATACACACACACACACACACACACACACTTTTATATATATATATATTATATATATATATATATATATATATATATATATATAGTCGACTCTCGCTAACACGAACCTCGAAAACACGAAATCCTCGATATCAGGATTATTATCAGGATTATTTTTAATCCCCTTGGAAAAACCTGTCGAACACGAAGAAATTACCATACGTAACACGAACTAATTTCCCGGTTATATTTTACCTCTATAACACGAAGAGAGACAAAAATTACCTCTGTAACTCGAAGTTCAGTAGATAAGACGAATTTGATTAGCGCATTACCTCTATATCACGATGTTCTCAGAATGGATTTGTTTAACACGAAATCCCGGCGTTGCAACCTGTCGGTGAGTCATAACCGGGGACAAGAGTCTTTAGTCTGTTTGCAGTCTTGTCTCGAGTCTATTTACTTCGTGTCGAGCGTTTTGATTAATGTAGTGTCGACTGTTTGTGCGTGAAATATTCGAGAATGAGTGAGAAAAGACAACCCAAGGCATTGACTGTTGGTGAAAAGTTACAAATGATAAAGTTGGTGAACGAAGGGGTAAAGAAGAAAGACATCGCTACCAAATTTAATTTTGAATCTGTGAGGGATACAGCAAAGTTTTTTTTTTTATTTTAATCAACATTATGACTGATAGTGTTTTTCAGTTTTAAACAAAGAAAGATTAAGGACTTATTAATCAGTGGAATTAATATTATATTTTCTGTTTTCTGTGTTTCACAGTTTTTATTTAATTATGTGTATATACCTATTTTAATTCATTTAAATATTCGTAAAATATTAAGATTATGTAGATTTGTAGAAGATGTAGGAAATAAATCACAGTACATATTTTCACCTCTGTAACACGAATTTTCATTTAGTTCACCTCTATAACTCGAACTACGCCTAAGACGAACTATACATAACACGAACAAAAATGTCAGTCCCGTGGAATTTCGTGATAGCGAGAGTCGACTGTATATATATATATATATATATATATATATATATATATAATAATGAAAGGCTAATTATAATTATTATTATTTAAATTTAATCTATTTACCGGCTACTTCTCAGGGGTCATATATTGCACGGCAAGCATTCCCGTTTCCACCATCTCTGCTATAAGAGCTAATTTATCTATTTAATCAGAGATATAGCACAATTAGGCTAGATAATTAAAGAAACACTCTGTTTGCATTAATTAATTAAGTTTTTCTGTTTATGGCATCTTGTCGGGTTTCTATTATTTTGACATCCATTTCATCCATTAATTCCGTTTTTAGGTAGTTCTCTAGTCTGAACGGTGTTTCTTTTTTTTAAATTTTTCTGTTTCACCTGCTAACCTATTCTCTAAAGATTTTAAGTTTATTTCATTTTCGTTTTAAGATTATTTATCTCATTTAGAAATTATTTTCTCACGTTTGATACATCTACTCGAGTTTGTTCGATATCTATTTTCAATGATTCAATACTATTTCTAACTTCTTGTTTAAATTCATCTAGTTTGTTATTATTTTCTTCTAGTTTATCTTCAAATTTAGTATTTCCTGCTTTTATTAAGTTCATTATAGCTTCCAGCATGTTTTGATCTTTTTCGATAGGCCTACTGACCTCTTTTTATCCTTTTAAATCGTTTATATTATCTATTATTCTGGTAGAAGTACCTCGCGGTTGTTCAAACCCAAAATGCTCAAATTTTCTATGTCAGTAGATAACGGTATTCCCGAATCCTCTAATTGAATTATATGTCTAGCCTGATCTCTATATATGATATTATTGGACTGTGTTCCCTCTAACGGTTCACTTTCAATAGATAGATTTTCAAGATCCAAATTATTACTTTTCTGTTCTACATCACTAATCCTATTTTCAAAACTTTTGCTATTAGTATTAATATCCATTTTTATAATCTATGTTAATTAATTTTTTTTTTTTTTAAATGAATAACCAAAATAAATATTTTAAATGTTTAAATTATCAAAAAAAATGTTTTAAGCCGTGCCCTTTCACGTTGGGGCCATTTTATATAATGAAAGGTTAATTATAATATTATTATTTAAATTTAATCTATGTACCGGCTACTTCTCAGGGTCATATATTGCACGGCAAGCATTCCCGTTTCCACCATCTCTGCTATAAGAGCTAATTTATCTATTTAATCAGAGATATAGCACAATTAGGCTAGATAATTAAAGAAACACTTACTCCGTTTTCATCTTGGGAGTCAACTGACGATTCCTGTCCTGCTAAATTGACCTTTGGATTCACAGGGCTCCGCTGTCAGTCCCTTGACAGGTGTTGCTACCTCTTTTAAAGCCTAGTACTAATCACATTGATCTCATAGATATAGAGAGACAGCGGAGTACCACTAAGGCTCGACCGTTACAATGTATATATATATATATATATATATATATATATATATATATATATATTTTATATATATATATATACATACAATTTTGAACGGACCTCATTTTCGTCATCTCCTGGGTACGACCTCAATTGCTGATTTCCCTTAAAGGAATCTGCTAAAAGTGTGATGAATATGAATATCATTAATTGTTACTCCTTTGGTTCAAACTGATATCTTTATTTGTAAAAAAAAAAAAACTTTTTCTAAAAAACTGGTTATTAAGATTTCTTATCGCCAGTATTAAGTGAGTTAAGAACAAATACGAGCTTTACAAAAGCTAAACGGTTTTTCATGTATTGATTACATTTTTCATTGATAATACGATTTAAAATGTCTTCAACAATCCTTTACTAGATTAATTGGGGAAAAAATCTCCAAATGTATATTTATTGCATCCATTATGCAAATGGAGAAACATATCTCGAAAAGTCTCCTAAAACAAATAAATACAAGAAGTACTTAATGTGGTCCGTTGCTATATTTTATGTCGTTGGAAGAATTACTGCTCTATTTTTTTTTATGGAAACTCTATTTTTCACATATAGAACGTTTTAAAAGGCTATTCGATAAATTTTCCTTAGCTGTTTTGATAGAGAACTATTGAATTTAAAAAAATTCTAGGAGAAAGTTTAAATGATTAATGACTTCATTTTAAATAAAAAAGTCCGTCACCCAAGGGTTCCGTAATCTAAGCAGATTTCCCTCGTGAGTAAAACTTCACGTGAAGTTATACAATAGAGAAATCTCCATACGAGGCCCGAATAGTAACGGAAACAGCCGAACTAGCATTAGGCGGGAAACACACTCGTTCGTTATCGGCCCACATTTAATAAAAATATCTCGGTTAATATTCAAGATAGAGAATAAATGTATAGAACAATATTTATAGAAAATTTAATTTACAATAAGATTGGTTTTATACAAGATATTTCGAATTTTCGAAAAAAAAAACCCTCTAAACCCTCCCCCCCCTCCCACGAGTCCGATTTCAGCTATTAACGAACTTGTTCTGTCTTTTTGCATAAAACGTTTAAATATGTTAAATAGTTTAGTAACGATCAAACAAAAGTTGCGACCGCTAGAGCATTAAGAGAAAAAAAAAAGTATATATATATATATATAAATATATATATATATATATAAATATATACATATAATTTTGAACGGACCTCATTTTCGTCATCTTCTGGGTAGGATCGATGGACATTTGAAGAATTGTTTCGAAAATCGCGTCATGAGTACGACCCAATAGCTGATTTCCCCTTAGGGGAAATCTGCTAATATAATTACTACTACTGAGCCCCATTTTATTTTATTGTATTAAAATGAATGTTTTTTTCACAACTTTTGTTTTTAATCTAGATACATACATCAACTTATAATAACATATAACTATTTACATACACCATATTATTTGTCGAAGGAGACATCGAATTCTTTATAGTAATTTGTATTTTCATAACATTTAATGATTTTTCAAGCTCTTTAAGGTCATCAAATATATATATATATATATATATATATATATATATATATATATATATATAATTTTGATCACACCCCATTTTCGTCATCTCCTCAGGGTAGGATTGCTGGGCATTTTAAGAAAATTTTCGAAAATCGCGTCACAAGTACGACCTTGTCCTCGACCTTGTGTTCTCCCCTTGCTACAGCCTTCTTCGAACATATTTTTGGTCACGCTGGTCGACGTCGTTTTTGGGTAATTTACTTATTTTCAAGTTTTCATATTTAATTTCTTCCAGATACTCGTTGGAACAGACTGTCATTAAGCCTTCAGAGTTTGAGACGAGGGAAGACGAACAGTCGAATCTTAGATACGAATGACTGCCAAAGCAAACAAAGTGAGCAAAGTTATCAAGCATGACTGCCTCGCTGAGCGAAAATGGTTGACGCTAGTATCTGGGTTTCAAGATTCTTCTTCTGCATTTTACACCATTTACAGGTTCCGTATATCATATATGTTATTTTAGCCTCATAATAAAGGCATTTCGCGTTTTACATAATCTTTGTAACAAACCCATGGGAAAAAGAAACTAAATATTTAAGGAAAATAATAAACTATGAAATGCAAAACTAAATAATTATAAATATGTGAAATAAAGTGATCTAAAGAGTAAAGACAAGAGACAGAATATTAGAAGCTTTATTTGAGGAAGATTAAATTTCACTTTTAAAATAAAATAGGTACATTTACGTTAGCGTATTTCACTTATATATTCGATTATTTCAAGTCTAAGTGATTTGTGCCCCTTCATGGTTTATAAATTAAAAATATCCCAATTAGCCTTAGTTACAACATTTTTTTTTTAATATCCGCTCAGCTATAGTAGTTCGGTAGTTCCATGAAGTTATTTCTTCATTGCAATTTGTTGGACCATTATTTATAGACATTTGAGGCGGAATGGGTAATGGTATTTTTTTTGGCAAGGCTTTACTTTGCACAATATTTTGACATTTACCCGACCCAGTGTTTTAGGGTTAATTACTCGTTGTTGGCATTTGTTAATAATAAAAAATTAAATTTTTATGTAATTCTTCACAGTCCTCCAAATTGTCATATATCCCGTCTCCTGTGCATTATGCATATATTTCAGTTATTAAGGACAAAATATTAACATAGATTTGAATTAATTTTTCCAGGTTAGGTACCTCATAGTTCAAATTGGAATGAATTGTTAAGCATATCAATAGTTCTACGCAAATTACTTGCGTCATACATTGTTCCTGGAGAAATGTATAAAACAGAAGTTAATCTAGATACAAAAGTTGTTTAACTTTTGGTATGTGCATGTTTTGACGAGAAACAAATAGACAATGAAATATCGCGAATTTGTATTTCAGGCCTCCCTTATAACCCCCACTCCCGTTCTAAACTAAACATTTTAATATAGCTTATAATCATGGAAGAATTAATGCTAATTGACATACCGAGTTTTTTTTTAAGTTCGGTTTAATCGTTAGCGCCCAATTAAATGACTGATCGTTAGTGCCCTATGAAATGACTCCCGCTTTAGTTTATAGTGTATATCTCTTTTATACTTTGTTAAAAGACAAAATTGAATATGACAAAAGTTACTCTAAATAACAAAATAAACAACTTTTGTTATGTCCATATTCGCTGAAGAACGAATACAAAACGAAATACCGCTATATTTAAATTCAAGTATCCCTTTCAACTCCCACTCCTGCCCGTCCCTAGATATGTTGGAGTGGCTTGTTATAATGGAAGCGTGAGTGCTAATACATATACCATGTTTTACTTATTTCGGTTGTTCACTTCCGCTATAGGCTCTTTTATAATTCGGTATAAGAAAAAAATGTGTATAACAAAAGTTACTCTAAATAACAAAATAAACAACTTTTGTTATGTTCATATTTTCCGGTAAACGAATAGAAAAGGAAATATCGCTATTTTTTATTTCAGGCTTCCCTTATAACCCCCACTCCTGTTCGTCTCAGAGGATATTAATATAGCCTAAAGTGTAAGTTGGGTTAGTAGTAATATACATACCAGTTTCAAAAAAATTCGGTTCAGCCGTTTATGCGTGGAAAGGTAACAAACAAACAAACAAACAGACACCAAAGAAACAAAATGCAGTTATGGTGGTCTATGACATGTGAAACGAAAAGTTATCTTGAAATTTCGCGAAAAAAAATCAATGTACATTACAGAGATTACAATTTTATATATATATATATATATATATATATATATATATATATATATATATATGTGTGTGTGTGTGTGTGTGTGTGTGTGTGTGTGTTTGTTATCACTATATTGGTTGTATTTTTATTTTATTGTTACCAAACTCAATATTTTAAAGTTTTTTGTTTTTTTTTGTAAAATCAAAGATCAATTTTGAAAATTCTAAATATCTCCATTATTATACGTCAGATCGAATAAGTGAATAAGACCAATGTTAATGCAAATTTAAAGTTCTATGAATGTCGTCATACATGTTTTTTTTTTCATTATCTAGATTATTAGACGTGATATTTTCATTTAGTTTTCAGATTTCAGTAAACCCCCACTCCTACTCTCGTCATATTAACAAGAAGCTCATACATTATGCAGCACTTTATTTGAAGCTTAAATACTAAATACTGTTCTCACAGAACGTTTAATCTTTGAGATAAATGCAAATACGTGGGATATCTGCTTAATTAATGCAGCCCCTAGTCGGCGGACTTTAAGCATTGTTCATATCACATACAATGTCATGGGTATACTTATAGTAGTCAATTGAATTATAAAATTCCCACCCCATATGGTTTAAATGGCGATTACCATGCATATTCATATGTCTAAAATTGTGTGCGTTATATTGATTGAATGGAGACTTTTTCATATGGCTGCAGAACTGCAAGCTTCAAATTCAGAAGGAAAAATTTCGAGGTTTCCAGAATCTTTTTTACTTTGTGTTTGTACCGTATCGTCTGCACATACAACAATTTTACTTATTATGAAATAATTCATGGCCATTTTTATTGAACTCCTAGTGACAGAAATTTATTAATTTCAAATTAATTTATTTATGCTAAAGACATTTTTTGTGTTCATTTAATTTTCTAATAGCATTTGATAATTATCCATAAGTGTAAGAGTGATTCGAATCATTAGTTACCCGCAGTTAACCCCTCTCTTTTATGCCTTGAATATGTTATATGTTAATAATTAAAACTTAGTATTTCATTTATTTTCAGGCTTATAATCCAGCTAGCTACTGTATATATGAGCGTTATTACTGTCTATGCATGTTTGATCGAACCAAGCAAACCATTTATTGTGCGTGCTACTCACTCATTGGTCCTCGATGCTTACTATATATTCTGGTTTTTAACTATGAGACTCGTATTGTTCAGGTATCATAATTATCTTTTCTATAATATTCTAACATACAATTAAAATAATTTAGAGATTTCAGTTATACAAACCATGATCATACTTACTCTTAATTCCAATTAACCGTAAGCGTAGCGGGAGGACTTATTGTTTAAGGAAATTCTTTACTAAGATATAGATATATTTGAAAGAATTTTAATACTTTTTTCATGTAATCAGCCTTCTTAGCCCCTTTATTAGAATAAAAAGTAGCTATTAAGATACACAACTGTATTAGACCTCCTTATTTCTTTAGACCTTTATCGTATAAGTAATTCGTATTACAGAAATGTTGATATAAGTTAAGTTTCCGGTACATTATTTTTTATTTAATTTTCGCATTGGACTGCTAGTAAGGGTGATATTTTGAATTTCACAAGGTAAGTATTCTTACCCGTTTCAAAGTATCAATTTCCACCTTTTTTTGTAAATAAATGTACAAAGCTTAGTATCAACATCTAAATTTCATTCGAAATGCTGGACTTTAGCGGAACCAATTGATCACGATCAATAAAAAGTCCAAGTTGTCTATGATTGTTTTAATTTATACAAAGTGCACTTTCAGAGTAAGAGCTCCATCATCAGTGCCTGCTGATTAGAGAAAAGAAGTCTGTACAAAAGCAGCCGGCGACTTCCTTGTCTAAAATTCTGTGGCCAAAGGAGGTGATAGACAAATATTTGTTTGATTACTACTTACCAAGAGTTTTCTAGAACTCATCACTGCTAATCAGGAACTTAGGATGTTTTTGATAAGACGAAATTGATTTCCAAGCGCAAACATTATCAACGGGTTTAGTGATCATTTAATCTTTGTACTGAAATGGAGTCCACCTTATACCTTTGAAGATAATCAATGAAACCGTGTATATGACTGGTCAGAGTACAACAGCTGATGTCACTCATCAAGGCCTTTAGTGCAGTTCACATGTAATCTAACACAGCAGTAGTGCTGTTACAAGCCCGAAGTGCATTCCACTGTATTCATAAAGGTCGTTTTCAGAACTTTCCTTCGGAACTGATGCTCACCGATCGAACCAAGTAAATTACAAAAACGTGATCTTTACGAATTTGTGTGTGTGTGTGTGTATATATATATATATATATATATATATATAAGGGTACCAGTCATTTATCGTTTAAACTCATGTATCCTGTAAATAACCGTTGATTTACGCAGTATCTACAAGCTGAACCCGTTTTTCACTAAACAAAAAACGGAATAGATGGGCCAAAAGTATATGGTTTCTGGTTTCCTTGCACGTCAGACCACCAAGCAATAAAGACATATTAAGGAGATTCCTTTTACACCAATAAAGGCATGAGTGGAGAAAATCACAGCAATTTTCCAGGATTATTAGACAGCCATCCATCGGTAGGCTGTAGCCTGCATCAGTTGACTAATGATAGACTATTAGCCAGTATGAGTATGCAGACTAGAACTTTAATCTACTCCCCAGCCTTCCCCCACTAACATGTCGTTAGTGGGAATTTTGACAAGAAGTAGGTAACCGGTCATACCGCTTTTTTAAAAAAAGATTAATAATGGTCAGAAAAGGTTTAAATTTGAAATCGCATACAATGTGTCAAATCAACATATTCATTATGACGAATCTTGTAAATTAATTTATTTTCTAAGAATAATGTGATTGTACATTTTGCTGACTTTTCCCTTTTTAACTTATTGCAAACCCCTATACACATCTTATATTATACTTTTTTTTTAACCATGAGTTTTTTACAAGCAGGGAAATATCGTTCTTGTTCAAATGTAATCGTGAGAATAGATGCATTTTCCTTCTCGTTTAGTTTTTATTTACATAATTGACAAGTTTTTAATTTTCGCTCATTTCGAATTCTCACAGTACAGGTCCCAATAGTCTGATTGACCAATCAGATGTTGATATTATTATTATGGGGAGGTTTATACTCAGTGAAAACTGGAGTAAAATCCATATCGGGGGAAAATCCAACCGATATGGAGTTCGTGAGTGTGACATGTTATGAGGAATTTAAAAATTTTCGCACGATTCTGGCAGTATCAAAAAGTACCCCTTGCTGTGCTTCTTTTATAATTGTTGTTGGCAGATTTAAGATCTTGGTGCCTGCTATCGTTGTTTTTGGCACGAGTCCATTCGAACTTACTATAATCGGCGTAACTATGGCAGATTTCAGTTTGTATACCTCTTTGAGCTCGATAGCCAATTCTTGATATTTTCTTAATTTTTCGGCATGGGATTTTCGAATATTCTCATCATTGGGTACTGCAATGTCAATAATATCAGCAGTCTTATTGATCTTGTCAATAATGAGAATATCCGGTTTGTTATGATGCACAGTATGGTCAGTTATCATAGCTTCGTCCCAATACATCTTTATATTATCTTTTTCCAATAATTTTTGAGGAATATAGCGATAATAAGCGACCTTCTTGTCTACCATGCCGAATTTCTCTGCTAAAGCTTGATGGTATACTTTTGTCACGTTACTGTGGCTTTGTAAGTACTCAGATCCAGCAAGTATTTCACATCCAGCCGTAATATGTTGAATGGACTCATAAGCTTTGTTGCATAACCTACATTTGTCTGAGACACTACTGTCCTTGAGGATATGACGTCTGTATGATCTGGTGGCAATCACTTGGTCTTGGATAGCTGTAATGAAACCTTCTGTTTCTTCTTCTTATTATTATTTGTTATTATTATTATTCTTCATTTGCTACTCTGCTTTCAGGTCATTAAAAAAGATGAGTTCGTTCCTACAGAGCGGTGTCTATCAGTACGAAGACGAAGAGGAAGACGAGGAGCTGATGAGAATGAAGAAGGCGATGCCCAAAGAGATCCGAAGGAAGTCCAACATATTCGTCTGCATGTTCTACTTCGCTGGAATTACAATGACGACACTGTTCCCTCTCTCTCAGCTGGCATTCGTCGACCCAGAGCAGGTTTCCGGTAGCGAACTGAACCCCTTCCTCCCCCACCTGTATTACCAGCCCTTCGACACGACCACCTTTACGGGTACCGTCCTGGGCTGGTGCATGGGCGTAGCTATTTACTTCTTCATGCTCACGATAGAGTGCACTGTCAACTGGTACTACATCAGCGGTGTTGTACAGATGAAGATACATTTCCGCATTCTCAATTACTCCATAACCAACATACAGAGGAGGGCTCTATCCATGTACACGAAGAAACGCAACCTCCCTTACGGCATCAGCTCTGAGCAGCTCCTGCAAGACCGCGACTTCCAAAATTGCTTGTATTTGAGTTTCAGGTCCAATATTGAACATCATCAAGCTCTGCTAAGGTCAGTATTTATGCCATTTATTAGCAGATTTCCTTAGGGGAAATCAGCTATTGAGGTCGTACTCATGACGCGATTTTCGAAAAATTTCTTCAAATGTCCATCGATCCTACCCAAGAGATGACGAAAATGAGATCCGTTCAACATTATATATATATATATATATATATTTGTCTGTTAACGCTCTAGTGGTCTCAATTTTCGTTCGATCGTTACCGAACTCGATATTTAAACGTTTTATATAAAAATAAAGATCAAGTTTGTTAATGGCAGAAATCGGACCAGTGTGAGGGGGGGGGTTTAGAGGGGAGTATTTTCGAAAATTCAAAATATCTCCGTTACTATACGCCGGATCGAAAAATTATATAGAATCAATCTTATTGAAAATTTAATTTACTATAAATAATGTTATTACATTTATTCTGTATCTTGAATATTAACCGAGATATTTGCATTTTTTTATTTTCAGCTTCTGAGATGAGATCGGCTAACTTCGGGTCTAGTCGTGAGTTTCCGTCAAGAGTTAGTTCGAGCCGTTCCCGTCACTGTTCGACTCTCTATTCTGAAATTCCTCTGTTGTATAACTTCACGTGGGAAGTCTGCTTAATTAACGCAGCCCCTGCGTGACGGACTATTTTTCCCTAAGGCTAGCAAGAACTCTAAATCGCACTCACTGAGACACACTAGTCTTACTCATAGAAAGCACTGAAAAAAAAGGTCTAAATCATCCCTGAAAAAGAACGCTCTCACTTCCTGTATTAAAAGTCCTTCACACCAGGGTTGCGTAAACTAAGCTGATTTTCCACGTTTTGGTAAAACACACTTGTTGATCTCATCTCACCAAAATTCTCTATTTCAATGAAAAATTCAAAACCCGATGAGAAAGGGCAGGGTAGGTTGTAAACATGAAAGTACTAATAACTCGCTTAATATTTGAATAACAAAAAAAATGCATAGAACAACAATTGTAGAGCATCAATAGATTAACAAGATTGGTTCTATAACATTTTACAATCCGACTAATTTGAATTTGAATACCCCCCCCCACTCTAAATCCTCACTATTGCTGCTCCGAATTCAGCCAATATCAAATTTGACCTTTATTCCTACCTTTATTATACTATTATATTTTTGACAGAAAGCATTCGAATTTTCTTTAAATATAAGGGACAAGTGAAAAGTTAAATGTTATTAATTAAAAAAATAACTTTTTTTTTTATTTATTAATATTAAATAAACACTCTAGAAAAAAAAAAGTAAAAAAAAAAAATCCAGAAAAAAAATAGTTGCACCTGGCGAGATTCGATCTCAAGATCTTTTGGCTACAAAAAGATGACACTACCCACGGAGCTTCCGATGAATGAAAGTGCCTTAACAACACCTTAGGACTAGGAAAATCCTTAAATCCCCCCTTACCCCCTTCTCATTATATACATATATAATATTGGGTCCAACATTCAGTAGGTTTTCAAGCGTTGAACTAGATAACAGGCGTCAAGGACAAATCATGAAATCATTGTTTATTATACTTACTATAATTATAATTGTTTTTACAGATTCAGGGATCTGTTCGAACCGTTCAGCGGTTCTTTCACTCTTTGGATATTCACATTGGCTCCGATTGTTTTCGGCTGCATGCTTTACCTCTTGTCGTTGTATCAGGTGAATTGATGTAGCTTACATTAATAGCTCTTTCATTATTATTGTATAGTATTGAATGTTTTTTCAATACAATTTTATTTCTGTTTCAAGCACAATCCTGTCAACGTCACTGTCACCCTCTTGATGACATTCGCTGCTGAACAGTTCACAGTTATTTTCATATGCTTTCTTGGGGAAGATGTTTACACGGAGGTAAGCTATTGAATTAAGTGTAATAATTCTCTACAGTTAATCAAAAAAATATTTAGTATGTGGTATTACCGTTATCGAAAAATTAAAAAAAATACAAAAATCATCAGATTAAGTACATTAAATATCTCCATGGAAAGCAGTAATGCATTCAGACGAAAAACATCCTCAGCTGCTTGGATAAATTATTGTATCTATTATTCTATACATTTAGTGAGTTATTCAAATTTAAGAACCATCTGTTGTTAATTCAAATAACATTCACATATAATTGAATATTATGTTATAAATTTGTATTTTGAATACACGAAATGCTATACGAAAAAAATAACAATAGTCCAGTTGAGAATTATCATCTGAACAAATAACACCTCTATTAATTGGAATGGAAGTTATTGTAATTAGGTAAACGGGTTATTTTTCATTTTATCACCGCCAGTTACTTTTAGTAAATCAGTTACGTAGAATAACGTATAATGGCTTTGTTTAACTAGTATATACAATTAAAATACCAAAACTATACAAAAAAATATAGTAATTCATAAATAACGTAATTGCGAACCCAACCATTAAATGAAATTTGTAAAAGAAAAAAAAAATCCTTCAGATGGCGTTTTTATAAAAGCTGTCGTTCACAATTTGAAATGCTAGAAGGTAAATAACCATTGAATATGCCTTTGTTGTTTATATATTTTTTCGGGCAAAAAAGTACTTCATTCTGTGGCGATGGACTCAGTATGTCACCAGAGACCACGACCAATTTGAAGAATAATTTACATGAGCTTTGTACTTACTCTTTAATAAAAAGCAGGTATTTTTAGATTCAGGAAGATTTAGGATTTACCTGGTATACAATTTACATATTACACTGTAAATTCTAGTGAACATTTTGAAATCCTAATATCTGGAGCTCGTACTCAAAGGATAAATCACTGTGGGCTTATGCAAAAGGAGAAAGAAAATCGAAGCGGAAGAAGAAATAAACTGGTGAATTATAAGATCCTAGCTCTTCGAATTTATGTAGAAAAATAGACTTGAAGGCGATAATTTGTTTAATGTTATATTGAATGATATTTCCAACATTTCGAACCCAGAATGATCTAAGAATAATAAATATTAATAAAGTTAATTTATTTATTTAAATAAAAACATTTTTTTTGGGTGGCTCAGGTTAGACATGTGAGTTATAGAGTTGCCTTTTATCTTACATGGCAGACCTAGAGTGGTGAGTTCGATTCCCGCCTGGACAAAGGAATTTATTTAGTGACGGAATTCATTAAATAACATCCTAAGTCCCACCCTGGCTAGAAAAGGGTGGTAACCTGTAGACAACCCGTCCCAATTTGCCTCAGTTGCCAAAAGTTAACGTTAATAAATAATTTGAATTAAAAAACATTTTTGTTTTGCAACCAAATAATCATTTAAGGTAACTGATATCACTGAAAGTAACTGACTTCCTGATGTGTTTAGAGGCATAGTAGTTCCTGGTATAATGTATTTCTGTAATAGAACGTCTATGTCTTTCAAGTTCCTCAGCCACTACAAAACTCCTATTCTATCTTAGCTTTTTATTTTCAGAGTGAACAGCTGTTCCATCGACTCTACTCCATAGACTGGTTCGCCTACAACAAAAAATTCAACCAGATACTCCACATCATGATGTCAAATACGAGGAAGCCAACAGGTGTCAGAGCCCTGGTATTTGGAGTCCCTGCATCGCTGGAGACATATGGCAATGTGAGCAAAATTGACCAAAGCCAGTCATGAAAGGGCTGCGTACGCAAAGCAGATTTCCCCCGAGCTATTATAGAGCACACTATTGTTTCCGTCTCACCAAATGTTTTCTATTTCTAATGAGTAATCCCATGAGCAGTTGTGGGCGTTTTCTGGTAAATGGAAACAAAAATATAGAAATAACTCGCTCAATATTTGACTTAGGAAAAGTGTATAGATCAACAATTGTAGAACATCAATAGTTTAAATAGATTTGTTCTATTACGACCTATAAGAACAAAAATATTGTGAATTTCCTAATCCCTTCTCCTCGAAGTCTTAATACACGTTGAGTCGTGGATTTGATTCCCGAGGGTGTTAAGAGGATTTAAATTAATGTTTAACGCACTAATGGGATCTTAATGTTATCCTTAACTGGATTAAATGGCTCAAGTATTTATAAATCACGTGATTATTAAGGAAGAAATACATGAGAATATCCTTCTGACGTTAACAGTGTGTCATTCCATAGCTAGGTGAAACTGCTTGGTTTACTTTGACTATTCATTTTAACAGCATATAAGATAAATTTGGATGTAGTTATACCCGCGAAAAATTTAATTTTGTATTGATTTTCTAGTCTCATGTTGGTTAGAAAAAGTTTGCTGAACTGAAGTTAATCTTCAGTTATTACTGAGTAGGTATTGATGTTATATTTGACAACTTTGTTTAACACTTAGAACGGAACATCCGTTTTAGCAGATTTCCCTTAAGGGAAATCAGCTATTGAGGTTGTACTCATGACGGAATTTTCGAAATTTTTCTTCAAATGTCCATCGATCCTACCCAGGAGATGACGAAAATGAGGTCCGTTCAAAACTGTATATATCTATCTATCTATCTATCTATATATATATATATATATATATATATATATATATATATATATATATTTGTCTGTTACCACTCGAGCGGTCGCAATTTTTGTTTGATCGTTACCAACCTCGATATTTAGTTGTTTTATGTAAAAAGAAAGATCAAGTTCGTTAACGGCTGAAAGTGGACCAGTGGGAGGAGGGGGGTTTAGAAGGGAGGATTTTCGAAAATTCGAAATATCTCCGTTATTATACGTCGGACCGAAAAAGTGTATATGATCAATCTTATTGCAAATTAAATATACTATAAATATTATTATATACATTTATTCTTTATCTTGAATATTAACCAAGATATTTACATTTGTATTCTGCGTGTGGTCACCAGTAGGCTAGGTTCGGACTTTCCGCCGAGAGCTCTGGTGGCCGTTTCCATAACTATTCGTCCCTCGTGAATAGGTATATAGGTTAGGTTAACTGCTTTTTGGGGCTAGAAACTACTGGGTTATTACGCCCTAAATAATGTTTTAGGTTTAGAGGTTTCTTACTACTACAGTTGTTATTAGGCAGATTTCTCTATTGTAAAACTTCACGTGGGAAATCTGCTTAGTTTACGCAGCCCCTGCGTGACGGACTTTTTACCATCTGTCTCACAGACGGTGTGCACTGAAATCTCGGAAATTATTGTTAATTTTACCGGTTTTAATATGTTCATCCTTATAGAATAAGATGAATTATCGTCAAACACTACTTGTGAGTGTGTAATAATACATATCACATACAAACACACTCACTCAGACACGTATATATACATATAATTTGATAATTTCTTCCATTTTTTATTGGAAAAGAACATGTTTTTTTACTTCATTTCAGGAAAAGTGCCAAGTATTAAAAAACAAACAAAAAATACAGTTTATTACATGATAAAATGTAAAATACAAAATAGTCATATACGTATATACAAAGAGGAAAATATGTTTAAAAAATAATACATTCATCAATAGGAACCAACCAAATTCCAAATTTTAAGAAAAACTATACATTTTATGAAAATCCCATGTCAAATCAGCGATATAGCCAAGTATAGAAATGTTTTCTTCCACATTAGTAAGTAGAGAAAAAATGTCTATATGGCTACATCACTCCAACAAAGAGTTTACATAATTGCACAGTTTTTTTGAAATATTCAAGGCAATTAGGGGTCCCACAATTGACACATTTATATGCTGTCATTCTGTTCTTCTGATAAGGACAGTATATGCAGGTCTTCTTTTTGCCCAATTTATCAGTTTTCGTTGTCACGGAAGGTTCTTCTGTTCTTGATGTTGATGGTCACCGTAACCTTCTGAGGAACATCCGTCTGTGGGACGGAGGAGAGACTTAGCTCTTAGAGGAACACCAGTCTGTGGGACGGGTGGTTCACAGCAAAACGTCTCCTGTCAAGGTGACTCAGGTAGTATCAGCACTTCAACCACTAGGCTCGACTCCAGGATGACAACTGAAGACTCCCTTAGGCCCCCAGCCTTTTACGACCGATTGGAGTGCCACGACCGGACTAAAGAATAACTATACCCGTCTGCCAGACGGATGTTCCGTTCTAAGTGGTTAAAGTAATACAGAATTTTGTATGGTTCTCATGTAACTGTCAACAGAAAACCTAGCAACGCTGTTCATGGTATTCAATGACACTGTCATATGCCGGGAACTCTAACAAGTGATGAAATTCTAACAAGTTGAACGTTTTTAGAAAAAAAGATATATTTAGCGATTTTGCTAAAAGATGTAGGCTTCCTCTAGAAGCATGGTGACTCTTAACAAAGTGTGAGATCTCAATTTTATACGAAAATCACCAATGTAAAGTCAGATTCTCTCAGAAAAGACCATTTTATTGCTGAAAAACGAATTTTCAATATCATTTTTCTTTCTTTCTTTTTCTTAATGATAGCCCTTCACGTCCCTAATACAAGACTAAATTACTAATGTTTACAACATAAATATGAATAATTTGATATTTTGTTTATAGGTTATGAGTGCCATGTACAAGATTACAAACCTTGTGAGACAGTCAGATATGTCGTAAAAGAAGGTAATTAAAGTATATAGTATCACATTATAATGTATTTATTTTATTTTTATATTATTGGGTTGTAACATATGAAATGACCGTTTGTAGAAGCCGGAAAAACATGAAAAATTGAGAGAGAATCTGAAATATTTTTCATTCAAAGTATTTACCATCATTTTCAATACACTTCTGCCAACGACTTACCAAGTTTTCTATCCCACTTTTGAAAAAGTTTATGTCACGTGTTGAAAGAAATTCATAAAATGCATTTTTAATGTCTAAATCATCTGTAAAAAAATTTCCTCTCAAAAAGTTGTTCAAACTCCGAAAAAAGTGGTAGTCTGTAGGAGATAGATCAGGGGAATATGGGGGGTGTGGTAGGACTTCATAGCCCAACTCCTATAATTTGTTGTTTAATGGTTCGTTTCTTTGACGAGCAAGCAAAGAAACACACGTCTCTTGGCGTTTTAAACTGCTGACGTTCGTTGAGCTCGTGCGGGACCCAGGAATCAAGCTTTTTCACCTTTCCAATCGTTTTTAAATGCCTGGAGACCGTCATATGACTTGTGCCTAGCTCTGACGCTAGTTCTCTGACTGTTTTATGAGAGTCTTCTTCAACAGCTTTTTTAAGATCTTCTTCTTCCATTGATGAGTGAGGTCGTCCACGGGGCTGATTTTCTAAAGTCGTATCTCCTGAAGAAAATTTTGAAAACCAACGCGAATAGTTCTTTCATTAGCACTTCCTTCGCCAACCGCATGATTAATATTCCTTGCTGACTGGGCCGCGGAATGACCAAGTTTATACTCGTAAAAAAAATTATCCGGAAATCGCGTGTTTCCATGTTCCCGATTGATATTAAACTAAAATATGTAAGCCTACTTGGGACAAAAACAAACACAGCTTGCGACTAGAGGAGTAACAAATGTTTATTATAGATGGAAAATATTTTGCTAGGAATCAACACACAACGTTTTAATCCTTTATAAAGATTAGGGTTTAAAAAATCGGACACTTCATGTGTTACAACTCAATAAAAGAGTGATTCCCAAAAGTACGTAAATAAGTTCTATTATATGATCTGTGAGTGGAGTAGGAAGAGAGCCAGGTTTCCTTCTGGAGTCTTAATTGTGATTAAATGTGTAATTAAGGGAGCCGACGTGCATTTCTGGCATCGTGAGGCAATTGAATAACTGATTTGATAAAGATGTACCGAGGCTGTGGGACGGTTATTTAGTCGATTAAATTTCCTTGACAAAAGAACTGAAGGTTTGCACTTTCGATGATGTTATTTCGCAACATTCAGAATGAAAAAGTCAGTCACGCAGGGGCTGCGTAAACTAAGCAGATTTCCCACGTAAAGTTATACAATAGAGAAATCTCCATACGAATGCCGATCAGTTACGGAAACGGCCGAACTAGCTTTTGGCGGGAACCATAGCTCGTCCGTTACACTTAATAAAAATGCAAATATCTCGGTTATTATTCAAGATAGAGAATAAATGTATATAATAATATTTATAGTAAATATGATTTGCTTTACGATTGGTTCCATACAATTTTTCGATCCGACGTATAGTAACGGAGATATTTCGAATTTTCGAAAATCCCCTCTAACCCCCCCCCCCTCCCACTGGTCCGATTTCAGCCATTAACGAACTTGATCTTCCTTTTTACATCAAATGATTAAATACTGAGTTTGGTAACGATAAAACAATAATTGCGATCGCTAGAGTAGTAACAGGTAAATATATATACAGGTTTGAACGGACCTCATTTTCGTCATCTCCTGGGTAGGATCGATGGACATTTGAAGAAATTTTTCGAAAATCGCGTCATGAGTACGACCTCAATAGCTGATTTCCCTTGAGGGAAATCTACTAATAAAGTATAAACTCCAAACCTACAAGCTGTACAATTTAAAAACTGTCATACAGAATATCGCATTCTAATATGACTTGCTGGCAACACAAAAAATCATAACTTGAGGTTTTAACGTCCAACAGGTATTTTGACAGCTCTGTTAGTTGTAAGGTCTAAGTCACCTTGTCCTTGAGGTAAGGTTGTAGTGATATGTAAGGTTATCCAACTTTCTTCTAGTATTCATAATTGAACATAATTTGATTTGTTATGTTTAAAACATTAATGGTGCAATGCTAATAAATAACAGTCATAGCTGGGTACATTTCCTCAACATTTTCTATCCCTTTAACCTTTGTTTGGTTTAATTAATTTATGCAATTGAAAAATATTTACATTTCAGGATACATAATATCACTAAAAGAGTAAGAATTAAGCGTTTATAAGCCATAAATTTCAATGAGTACTTTCTTTCTATTAGTTTTAATGTTGCATGCCATTTAATGCTTAGCTGGAGTTTAAATCGCAAATCATTATTAATTTTGTCATGAGATACAAGCTTATATGGCAATAATTACTCTAAATGTCTATGCCTTGCAATCTTAGCTTTCTGGTGACTATGGCAAGCTCTATAATTTTCCTGGGTCTTGTAGAATAAACATGAATCATAAGTTTATAATGAATTAAAAGAATATTACAACCTACTCAATACCTCCTCATTATTTAAAAGTCCGTCACGCAGGGGCTGCGTTAGCTAAGCAGATTTCCCACCTGAAGTTTTACAATAGAGAAATCTGCCAAATAACAACAGTAGTAGTAATGAATCTCTAAACCTATTCACGAGGGACGATCAGTGACGAAAACGGCCGCCCTAGCTCTCGGCGGAATGTCCCGAGCAGCCAACTCCTGCCGACCACACAAACACAATACAAATGCAAATATCTCGTTTAATATTGAAGATAGAGAATAAATGTATAGAAAAATATTTATAGTAAATTTAATTTACAATAAGATTGGTTCTATACAATTGTCTGATCCGATGTATGGTAACGGAGATATTTCGAATTTTCTAAACTTTCCCTCCCACTGGTCCGATTTCAGTCGTTAACGAACTTGATCTTTCTTTTAACATAAAACGACTAAATATTGAGTTTGGTAACGATTAAATAATAATTGCTACCGCTAGAGCGGTAACAGACACATATATATATACAGTTTTGAACGGACCTCAATTTCGTCATCTCCTAGGTAGGATCGATGGACAATTGAAGAAAAATTTCGAAAATTTCGTCATAAGTACAACCTCAATAGCTGATTTCCCTTAAGGGAAATCTGCTAAAACCATGTGGGCAATGTAGGTAATGATTATTGATAGTATTTGGCGATATCTCTCCCGCCAAAAGCCTATAAATTTTTTTTTTTTTTTTTAATATTATTTTATCTTAAGTAAAGAAAAAAGTTTACCATCCAAATGGTAATTCACTTTTCTGTGGAAAAATAAATAATATCAAAAGTCAATGTTTTACATCTAAATTTTATCAAAAGCAAATTTTGTTGTTCAGAAATTTTGGTTTAGTTCATATTGTATTATTTTCTTAATGAGCAATAATAAACTTAGAGGCGATTAGTGTTTAATATTGTTTAGAAAATAATTTACACATAATAATAACTAATGATGTTTGCAGGTTGGAAATCCAAGTTGGGTGGACAGAAAACAGCAAGAAGATTTTAAAAATTCAAAAAATAATAAAAATAGTCTTATAGGCTTCTTTTGTATTGAGAAAAAAACATAGTTTCACAACCTTTATACTTCCTGTTTCTATTATAAGATTATAATATATTAAACGAATCTAGAGTTTACTAGCCGAAGGGTCATTCCATCTCAAATCATCCAGAACATGTCACCCATGGTTTTAGATTTCAATGAAAATTTTTTTAACAACACTTTTTACCTTCCTTATGAAGAATATAAAATTTTACTTTGATATCTCTAGTAGTTTTTGTGAAAAAAAATGCTGAAATATTGAGAAAGTTTGTGTAACTGACATTTCAAAGGTTGCTTATTTGACGCACATTGTATTAGAAAAAAAATCATATCTTTAGTATTTTTTTCAACATATCAAGATTAAATTTCACTAAAGTGGTTCTCAAAAGCATGGAGATACAGAAAAAAATAATATTGATGATCATATTAAAAATATAAGCCCCCCCCCCCAGAATTTCACGAACTGCGTACTTATTAAAAATTTTAATTAAAAAAAAACCTAATTTTTCAAATATGTTTGCACATGAGGCAGAGTAATTAAGCCAAGCAAACTTTTTTTTTAAATTATCCGCTTAATGAGCACACTAAAAGACTACGAAGGAAAAATAGTGGCTTTTTTGAGGTCTTTTATGCATTTTTGGAGATAAACCAAAATATTTTGGGAATTTTTTTTCTAAAAAATTGCTCATCTATGAACAAATATAAAAAGAAATACTAAAAAAAAAATTAAATAATTGCTAATTTAGGTGTATGACCTTTTAAAAAGACTTACAATTTTAAAAAACAATTTTCCCTTGGTTTTAATTAAAATGTAATATTTATTTACAGAATTGATAAACAGGGAAGGATGCACATATAAGATTTAAAAAAATCTCTATTAAATGACAAATTATCATTTGAAAAACTTGAAGAACTGGATTATCTTAAATGTATTATAAAACTTTAAATACATTACCACTTAGTGATGCCTTCTTTTTGAAATTAAGAGGCATTGTTTTTGAATGTCAGTTAAGTCCTTTTCAGGGAAATTGTACACTCTACGAGAGCCGTTTGTTGTTGGTGCAGCGACGCAAGCTATTACATTACATATGTGAATAAAACAAATATCTTCCTTCGAAGGCCAATAAAAAGATAGTGCAGGACCATGTGCGTGTAAGAATTTAACTTTGATATCACCTTCATCTTCGTGTTTTTTACAAAACTAAACCTAAATACTAATTATTGTCATAGGTGCATGCAACATAGTTATGCACACTGAAGTGAGGCATTTTTATGAGAGGTTGTCGTCCTGAAAAACTGAAGACTGTGCAAAATCGTCACATAATGACGACAATATTATGGATTTTCTAATTCCTCCCCATTTGAACCCCCCCCCCCTACTGTTCCAGGCTCGACTTCAACCCATAACAAATTTGATATTTGGTGTTGACTGCTACAGTAAATTATCGAGTACGGTATAGATCAAATAAACGTCTTCGAAACAAGAAAGTCCGTCACGCAGGGGCTGCGTAAACTAAGCAGATTTCCCACGTGAAATTTTACAATAGAGAAAACTGCATACTGGTAACACAATACCACCCTGATTAAATACAAACGGTAATGAGAAATCTTTCAGTTAATTAAAATAAATTCCCAACTGAAACGGCTTCTGAATTAGAGGAATAATTTATATTTTAATAACTCAATTTTTTGTAGTCAACTAACAAAAGACGGGGGGGGGGGCGGATGAACAGAAACGTATTTGCATAAATCTCACAAAGTAAAGAAGGTTAAAGGTAAGGTTAGAAACGACAGGTAAGGTTAGAAGAAGCTTCCACCTGAGCCGAGCAATGACGAAAATGACAGATCTAATCCGAACTATACCCGACCACAGACTTCATAAAAATGCAAATATCTCGGTTAATATTCAAGATAGAGAATATGTATATAAACAAATATTTGTAGTAAATTTAATTTGCAATAAGATTGGTTCTATGCAATATTTCGGTCCGATGCATAATAACGGAGATATTTTGAATTTTAAAAATCCCAACTCTAAACCCCCCCCCCCTCTAATCCGATTTCAGCCATTAACGAACTTGATCTATCTTTTTCCATAAAACTGTTAAATATCGAGTTTATCGTAACGTTCAAACAAAAAATTGCGACCGCTAGAGCGTTAACAGACAAATATATATATATATATATATAATATTATATATATATATATATATATATATATATATATATAATTTTGAACGACCCTCATTTTCGTCATCTCCTGGGTAGGATCGATGGACATTTGAAGAAATTTTTCAAAAATCGCGTCATGAGTACGATCTTAATAGCTGATTTTCCTAAAGGAAAAAATTTTCTTAGGGAAAGACCTTAAGGGAAATCTGCTAAAAATGGATGAAGGTAATGGATGAAGTTATCACTCACCTAATTCCATATATATATCCAGCATAATAAAGGTCACTTGAAAAAAATACTTGGTATTTAAACATAGAATAAAGTAGTTCTTGATATAACAGCTTATTGTTAATATGACATGAGTAGGAGTGGGGTTTACTGAAGGATGAAAACTATAAAATGCAAATATCTTGGTTAATATTCATGATAGGAGAAATATTTATAGAACAACATTTATATAGAATAAAATTTACATTAAGGTTGTACTTGTACATATTTTCTATCCTACTGTTAATAACAGAGATGTTTCAAAATCTCCCACCTCCCAGTGGTCCGATTTCAGCAATTAACCAACTTTAAATTTAGTTTTCCATGAAATACACATATACCGTGATTGGTAAGAATCAAACAAAAATTGCGACCACTAGAGCGTTAACAGACAAATATATATACATATAATTTTGAATGAACCTCATTTTCGTCATCTAGACGTTTCAGAAAATTTCTCAAAAATCGCGGCATGAGTACAATCTCAGTAGCTGATTTCCATAAAGGAAAAAATTTCAATATATATTTTATTTCAATTAAAATATTACTGTCTGCATTTAAATGCATTTGGTAATGTGTGATATGTACAAAAAGTCCGTCACGCAGGGGCTGCGTAAACTAAGCAGATTTCCCACGTGAAGTTTTACAATAGAGAAATTTCATGAGACCCGAACAGTTAAGAAAACGGCCGACGTAGCTTTTGGCGGGAAGCTCACTCTCATCCGTTTATCCGCCCCGATTTCATAAAAATGCAAATATCTCTGTAAATATTCAAGATATAGAATACATGTGAAGACCACAGGCAAAGAACATTCAAGTCAATTTTTTTCAAAAATGAGCTTTTCGCGCTATGTAATAGCTAAGGCCGAGTACTACAACCTAGTCTACTCATCATGGGGAAAGAACTTTTTGTGTCCCTGTTATTAAGGCTGGAAAAAATAATATACAGGGAAATATATTCTATGTTCAACCAGCTGATTGATTTACAGTGGAAGAATATTCTATGTCACTATCAGCTGTTCAAGTTACTTTGAAATAACATTCTATGTTTAACAAAACTTCTCAGTTTAGGTACTTTGTTGTCAGCGATTGTGGGTTGTTTAAGCCAATTCATTGAATTTTAACTTATTATTAATAGTGGATAGTGATCAAAATGATTGGTAACGACGAAAAATATTACTGCAATGGCTACAACAAAGAGGAAATATGGAAGAATATTAGACGCAACGAAGAGAATCCGTGCCATGTCACACATGCCTGGTGATCCGTAAGCGATTTAAATGCTTTGAAACAATCAAAGAAAAGGAAAGAGACGAATTATTGAAACAATTTAATCTAATAGCGGACTAAAATAAACAAATGGACCATTTAACCGGACTTATTAGTGTTTTACCAATTCAAACAGCGTAGGCCTCGAGTGAATGAAGAGGATTCTACTTCTCTCAAAGAAATTATCTTATGAATACAAGGTAAGGATTTTGACAGATGGGAAAGTCAATGAAATCACTGTCTGTCAAAAAGCATTCATATCATTGCGTGGAATTACAAACCAAACAATTAATACGATAAAAAATCGTTGAATACCACTGGAGAAGCTCCATTTGATCAACGAGGCAAAACTCAAAAACAGAAAACATTCGAAACCAAAAGAACACACTGGATAAGGTCCACAAACATCTATCTTCTTTAAAGGGACGAAAATCCCACTACAGTTTAAAAAAAAAAACAGTAAAGTGTACCTCCCTGAAGATCTAAAAACGTTAATAAACTTTATAAAATGTACTCTGAATTATATCTAAATAATCCAGTATCATACGAATTCTACAGAAATGTGTTCAACATCGAATATAATTTTGCCTTTGGATACCCAGGAAAAGAGTCGTGCTCTAACTGTGATGAGTTCAAAGCTAGGAACAAAAAAATCTTTGAAATTGGAAATACAGACCAGGAAACGTGATATGAACTCAAAAAATCTGCTAAAACTTCACAACGAACCACATGTTACTTCTTAAGAAAGCACTTAATCTTTTATAAAAATAAATATTTAACTTATATTCTTTGACTTTTTTAATGTGTTCTTATGTAAACTTTATAAATTCCCAATAACCTATGCATGAACATAGACTGTTATTCCATGTTTCAACTGACTTAGACAGTTTTTTATGACATTATGTTTGGTTTATTTTTTTTTTTAAATAAATATAACCAAAAATGGAGATTGAACAGTTTTATTTCGAATTTAAATCTATTTGATCAGTACAAAAAAAATTTATTGTTCAATAAATATCAATTCTCAATTTTCATATGACGTTTCAAAGACTAATTTTCAATTTACTCAAAAGTAAGAAAAAGTTACTTAGAATAAATGCTCTTTGCCTGGAGTCCTTCATGTATATCACAATATTTATAGTCAATTTAATTTGCAATACGATTGATTCTATACAATTTTTCGATCCGACGTATAGTAACGGAAATATTTCGATTTTTATAAAATCCTCCCCTCTAAACTCCCTCTCCTACTGGTCGGGTTTCAGCCACTAACGAACTTGATCTTTCTTTTTGCATAAAAACGACTAAATATCGATTTTGGTAAAGATCAAACAAAAATTGAGACAGATAGAGCGGTAACAGACAAATATATGTATATATATATATATATATATATATATATATATATATATATAGTTTGAATGGACCTCATTTTCGTCATCTACTAGATAGGATCGATGGACATTTGAAAAATTTCAAAAATTCCTTCATGAGTAGGTACAACCTCAATAGCTGATTTCCCTTAAGGGAAATCTGCTAAAAAGGGTCCCTCCATCACTCTCGAGGATCATGGTCTTTGTCTTTTGAGGCGCCCACACGAAGGGGTATATGGATGAGTGGTACTGGAAAGGGCTAGGACTTCTGGACTAGGATGATTGGAAAGCCTGCATTGAAATTTTCTGAATCTTAAGGGAATTAGGTCCTTTACAAATGGGATATAAAGATCTTTATGGAGGGTGTGGTTTGTAACATAATATGGAGCATCTGCTATGGTGCACAGGACTTTGGATTGGAAAGTTTAGATGCGTCTGATGTTCGATTAGTTTGTTTTCGATAGACAAGTGAGATCTTCTGTTTAGCAGTCCGTGAAGTTGTCCGAATCGTCTGTTTAGTTCCTGACTTTTAATTATTGTGTGGGATTTCCAAGTAAGTCTGGTGTCCAAATATAGTCCAAGGTAGCGCACACAATCGGCTGGTGGTAAAAGAATATTGTTGAAGTGAACATGAATTTCGCAGGAGGGAAAGAATGATCTGGTGAGATTTACTTTTTTTAATCTTTATGCGCCAACATTGCAAGGAAAAAAATAATGAAGATTGTCGCTGAAACCTTAAGATCTTTTTTTTTATTGCCTTAAATAATTTCATTGGTCTCTGTAAGGATAAAATGCTATGAAAAATATTCTTGTCTGGACTATCTTTCCTATATTTAAAGCATTTTCTTTAATTCCAAGGTGGAGCAATTATAGCTGAACGTCCACAGTCAATATTTCATTAATTCTTAATTATAAAACCACTTGCACATTGTCCAGTTCTAACGTCAAAGTCACAATGAAATTCACTTGAACTTTTTATAACTTGTATATAATTCTGTAGATCTATTCTGACTTTGCTTTGTGAAACTCAAAATTTATTTCGTGAGATACAGCAGACAAAGCCTTTTTTTTTTGGCTTAGTGAATCATTTGGAAATTTCTCAATCATTACCTTTTTTTTTTTTGAAGTAGAAAAAAAAAGTCTTTTCGACTCCTGGAACGATTTCTATTGAAATGAACGCGTTAAAAGTGTAGGTTTAAACTCGAATGGGTTTAATTAAGCAACTTCGAAGAATACAAACCTTTAATGAAGCAGAGACTGAACCCTTCAAATCGTCTCTTATTTAATCTGGCCGGGAAAAGCCTCTTTCAATCCTTCCTATTGAAGGAGAACTGTATTGAGAAGAATTTCGATTAGTCAAACAGCTGTTAGAAGCGCTGGAACAATCGGCCGGCAAGAAAGTAAATCGTATTTTGTTTTTACTAAATGAATGAAGTCCAAATTCAATAGAAAGGGAGGAGTTTCTTTTTTACTTTCTTTTTAAATTGTCCCTAGTTGAAGTAGGTTTGTTGGAATTTTTAGCTCAGGTAAAATTTATCCATACACTTCTACAACAGAGACAAGTCTATCAAGCAGGACCTGGGTAAACTAATTTATTTCCCACTTGCTTGAATGGTACGCTGATGTTGTCATCTCAAATCAGATTTTATATTTTCCACTAATAAGAAGCTAATGTAACAACAACTTCCAGCTTAAGTTAGACATAAGTTGATTAGAAATACAACTGCTGAAAAATCCCGCGAATAGAAGTAAGACTTGAATGATGGCTTAAAACAAAATAAAGTAAATAACGTTAATGTTCCAATTAGATAAAGGTTTATACATCAAAGATTTAAAAAAAGTCCGTCACGCAGGGGCTGCGTAAACTAAGCAGATTTCCCACGTGAAGTTTTACAATAGAGAAATTTCACGAGAGCCGATCAGTCAAGGAAACGGCCGAACTAGCTTTTGGCGGGAAAAATCAGTCTCGTCCGTTAGTCGCACAGATTTAATAAAAATGCTAATATCTCGGTTAATATTCAAAATAGAGAATAAATGTATATAACAATATTTACATTATTATTAATAAATTTAATTAAGATTGATTCTGTACAATCTTTGGATCCGACGATTTTTTTTTTCAAAAATCCTCCCCTTTTTCCTCCCCCCCTCCCACTGGTCCTATTTCAGCCGTTAACAAACTTGATCTTTCATTTTACATAAAACAACTAAATATCGAGTTTGGTAACGATCAAACAAAAATTGCGACCGCTAGAGCGTCAACAGACAAATATATAATATATAATATATATATATATATATATATATATATATATATATATATATATATATACATATATACAGTTTTGAACAGACCTCATTTTCGTCATCTACTAGGTAGGATAGATAGAAATTTGAAGAAAAATTTCGAAAATTCCGTCATGAGTACGACCTCAATAGCTGATTTTCCTTAAGGGAAGTCTGCTAAAAATTAAATAATCAGTAAGGCAGGTTATATAACATTATAGCAGAATTCTCTAAGGAAAAAATGCTATTGAGGTCATACTCATGAGGCTATTTTCCTACCCAGTATATGACAAAAAAGTCCGTCACGCAGGGGCTGCGTAAACTAAGCAGATTTCCCACGTGAAGTTTTACAATTGAGAAATCTGCCTAATAACAACTGTAGTAGTAAGAAACCTCTGAACCTAAAACATTATTTAGGACGTAATAACCCAGTAGTTTCTAGCTCCAAAAAACTGTTAACCTAACCTCTAAACCTATTCACGAGGGACGAATAGTTATGGAAACGGCCACCAGAGCTCTCGGCGGAAAGTCCGAACATAGCCTTCTGGCAGAATACAAATGCAAATATCTCGGTTAATATTCAAGATAGAGAATAAATGTATATAACAATATTTATAGTAAATTTAATTTGCAATAAGATTGATTCTGTACAATTTTTCAGTCCAACGTATAGTAACGGAGATATTGCATTTTCGAAAATCCTCCCTCTAAACCCCCCTCCCACTGGTCCGATTTCAGCTGTTAACGAACTTGATCTTTCTTTTTATATAAAACGACTAAATATCGAGTTTGGTAACGATCAAACAAAAATTGCGACCGCTAGAGCGGTAACAGACAAATATATAGATAGATAGATATATATATATATATATATATATATATATATATATATATATATATAATTTTCAACGGAGCTCATTTTCGTCATCTCGTGGGTAGGATCTATGGATATTTGACGAAAACTATCGAAAAGTCCGTCATGAGTACAACCTCAATAGCTGATTTCCCTTAATGGAAATCTGCTAAAAGTCCGTCACGCAGGGGCTGCGTAAACTAAGCAGATTTCCCACGTGAAGTTTTACAATTGAGAAATCTGCCTACCAGTAACAGTAGTAGTAACGAGTCTCTAAGCGAATTTCACGAGAGCCGAACAGTACCGAACTAACTTAAGGCGGAAGATCACAATTGTAGTCGACATCCGCCGATCTCATCTTGTCCGTTATCCGGACTTAATAAAAATGCAATTATCTCGGTTAAATATTCCTGATAGAGAATATATGTATAACAACATTTATAGAACTATACATTTTTAATGTATGTGTGTGTTTTTTTTGTATACAATTTTGGATCCGACTCTTGATAACGGAGATATTTGGAATTTTAGAAATTCGCCCACCCCTACTTGTCCGAAATTAGCCATTAACAATCTTGATCTTTCTTTTTACAATTAACGACTAAATAGACATTTTGGTGACGATTAAACAAATATTGCGACCGCTAGAGCTTTAACAGACAAATATGTGTATATATATATATATATATATATATATATACTAGCTCAGATACCCGGCTTCGCTCGGGAATTCATTTGAGGCTGAATGTTGATGGTATTTTTTTGGCAAGGCTTTATTTTGCACAATATTTTGACATTTACCCGTCCCAGTGTTTAGGGTTAATACCCGTCGTTTCTGTGGATTTGTTATTGTCATAATTCCCGTTCCCTGTGCATTATGCATAGATTTGAATTATTAAGGACAAAATATTAACATACATTTGAATTAATTTTTCCAGGTGAGGTACCTGGTAGTTCATATTGAAAAGAATTCTTGAGCAAATTTCTCTAAATAACAAAATAAACAACTTTTGTTATGTGCATATTTGCCGAAACTACAATAGGAAACGAAATATCACTATTATTAATTTCAGGGCTCCCTTATAACCCCCACTCCTGCCTGTCCCTAGAAATAGTATGGCTTTTTATAAGGAAGGCGTTAGTGCTAATACACATACTGAGTGTTTTATTTAGTTCGGTTGAGTCTTTTGTGCCAAATAAAATTTTTCACTTCTGCTATAATTTTTAGCGTATATCTCGTTTATAATTCGGTATACGAAAAAAGTGTATATAACAAAAGTTACTCTAAATAGCAAAATAAACAACTTTTGATATGTTCATATTTGCCGATAAACCAATAGGAAACGAAATATCGCTATTTTTAATTTCTGGCTTCCCTTAAAACCCCCACTCCTGCCCGTCCCTAGAAATGTTGGTATGGCTTCTTATAATGAAAGCGTTAGTGCTAATACACATATCGAGTTTTATTTATTTCGGTTGGGTCTTTTGTCCCAAATAATATTGTTGACTCCCGCTATAGTCATAAGCGTATAACTCATTTAAACTTCGGAATACGATGAAAGTGTTTATGACAAAAGTTACTCTAAATAACAAAATAAACAACTTTTGTTATGTGCATATTTGCCGATAAACCAATAGGAAACGAAATATCGCTATTTTTAATTTCTGGCTTCCCTCATAACCCCCACTTCTGTTCGTCTCAGAGAAAATTAGAAAATTACTCTCAAGTTGGACCAGACTGCTCACGGTGTGCCAATTTAATTTAAAATCGGTTAAATTGTTTAGGAGTCCATCGCGGACAAACATCGTGGCAGGAGATATATATATATATATATATATATTATATAATATTATATATATATATATATTTATATTAATATTGTTTCTCAGAATCTTGGTTTGATGAGTCGGATTTATTTCGCGACATTACACAAAGCAAGAGAGCCGCGTGAAAGGAGACGCAATCCAAAAGACTAGTGCGGAACGAGTGTGAATTCTAATTATAGCCGCCTCATCTTATCCCCTAGAACTTCTAGACCTTTCTTCGAACTGGAACCCTTCTATGCCTAGACACTTCTACAAAACAGCATTTAATATGGTAAGTCTACACAGTACCCCACAGTGATCTGATACGCTCGACGGTCTTCGATGGGCTATTTGTTTACTATGTCCCGCTACTAGTGCGACCCCCCACTTCGCGCCATATCTCGGTAAAGTGTTGTATGGCCGCCTGAAGACAGTGTTGTTGTCGCGACTCTGTAAGCAACCAGTTTAGCGCCGTGTTTAAGACCAGCCTAACAGTGCCGCGAAGTAAAAGGGGAACCCACGGGTGCAGTTGCCAGCTGCGTTTTGTGATGAAGTATCAGTTAACCGCGACGTGAATTATTGGACTGATGATATATGAAGGAACAAGACCCTGACATTATCAGTGCTAATACTGGTGAGTGAGAATAGTTAAGCAAGCAGCATTGTGCCATTGTGAAAATAAATGTGTGCAGTGATAAACTGATGATACTTGTGCCTGTGTGTATTTAAATTTTGCTATCCAAAAAGAACTCTTATTAACAACGTTTATTACTGGTTTTGTAATAAAAACGTAACAATATATATATATTTTTTTGAACGAACCTCATTTTCGTCAACTACTGGGTAGGACTGATGGACATTTGAATAAAATTTTCGAAGATAGTGTCATGAGTTACAACCTCAAATAGCACTGATTTCCCAAATTCCCCCCCAACCCCCCCCTTTTCCCCCCCTTTTTTCCCCCCCCCCCCCCACTCAGGGATCTCCCTTTTCAAACTAGGGAAACTCCCACCATCCCACAAAACTTTCCACTCCCTTTCTGCTAAAAAAGGGAATATTACGGCGAGCCCCCCCCCAAAATTTTTTTCTTAAGATCCATAACCAAGCTCGCAGGCCATAATTTTGCCAAACTTTGTTCTCATAAGCAGCTTTTGCCTAGTGCTGCACCCTGTATTCTTATAATATTAAATATACTGGGTGGTTCCTCATCCGTCCCATCTTTAATAAATAGGAACAACGTTGAGCCTGTCGAGATAACTTTGGACAGGCACGTAAACAACGCCGAGTATTCTAATTCTAGAAAGTTGGCTCTCAAACAGAACAGGCCTACTGCTCAAGTGCAAATTAACCTTGCAGGAAGGAAGCCTAACATCAAAGGCCCTGGCTCTCTGAGAGCTCTCGCCTCTCCTTCACACTTCTACATTACCATTCAGCTGAAAGTTTTACAATTACAAGCTAGGAATAACTTTCAACACTTTCAGTTCTTTTTGTCAATGAATCCCAACTTTTTACCCCCTTTTATCATGCGGGTAGTGATTTTTATTTTACCAGATTTCCCTTAAGGGAAATCAGCTATTGAGGTCGTACTCATGACGCGATTTTCGAAAAATTTCTTCAAATGTCCATCGATCCAACCCAGGAGATGACGAAAATGAGGTCCGTTCAAAATTATATATATATAATTTGTCTGTTAACGCTCTAGGGGTCGCAATTTTTGTTTGATCGCTACCAAACTCGATATTTAAACGTTTTATGCAAAAAGACCGATCAAGTTCGTTAATGGCTGAAACCGGAGAGATTTAGAGGGGGAATTTTGAAAATTTGAAATATCTCCGTTACCATACGTCGGATAAAATAATTGTATAGAACCAATCTTATTTCAAATTAAATTTACTACAAATATTGTTTTATACATTTATTCTCTCTCGTGAATACTAACCGAGATATTTGCATTTTATTAATTGTGGACCGATAACGGATGACTGAATTTCCCGCCAAAAGCTAGTTCGGCCATTTGCCGTAACTGTTATGAAGATTTCCCTATTGTAAAACTTCACGTGGGAAATCTGCTTAGTTTACGCAGCCCCTGCGTGACGGACGGTTTTAGCAGATTTTCCTGTAGGGATAACTGCTATTGTGGTTGTACTCGTGACACAATATTCCACACATTACCTCAAATTACTTTCAAAATTATATATTTTATCGCGTCAAACTCGATACATAAGTGTCAATGTAAAACTAAATATCAAGTAAGTTAATAAGTGAGTTATTCTCGAAAATGGCGTTATGCGTACAACCTCAAAAGCTGATTTCCCTTAAAGGAAATCTACTAAAAACGTCTATCAACTATATCATAATGAGGTGAAAACCATCTATGAATGCTTCCAACATAGGATCTAGACTGAAAATGACGAAATACCCCAATGGCACTGATGACGGAGCTTGGTCTGTGAAAGTACACTTTGAATATACTAATGCAGTTTTAAAGGACTAGGCCATTTTATTGAATCTGATCAATGGGAACCACTCGGGCAGTACAAAATTTTATATCAAAGCATTCAATCATATAATAATGAGTAAAATATAGCAATATGCTAAAGTAAGCAAGAAACGGGGATTGTTTTATAAATGATAAATGATACATAATTCTATTTATTTTTAATTTTCAAAAGGATTTGTAATGGGGTGGGGGGGGGGGGGGGTGGGGGGGGGGGGGGGTGGGGGGGGGGGGGGGTGGGGGGGGGGGGGGGTGGGGGGGGGGGGGGGTGGGGGGGGGGGGGGGTGGGGGGGGGGGGGGGTGGGGGGGGGGGGGGGTGGGGGGGGGGGGGGGTGGGGGGGGGGGGGGGTGGGGGGGGGGGGGGGTGGGGGGGGGGGGGGGTGGGGGGGGGGGGGGGTGGGGGGGGGGGGGGGTGGGGGGGGGGGGGGGTGGGGGGGGGGGGGGGTGGGGGGGGGGGGGGGTGGGGGGGGGGGGGGGTGGGGGGGGGGGGGGGTGGGGGGGGGGGGGGGTGGGGGGGGGGGGGGGTGGGGGGGGGGGGGGGTGGGGGGGGGGGGGGGTGGGGGGGGGGGGGGGTGGGGGGGGGGGGGGGTGGGGGGGGGGGGGGGTGGGGGGGGGGGGGGGTGGGGGGGGGGGGGGGTGGGGGGGGGGGGGGGTGGGGGGGGGGGGGGGTGGGGGGGGGGGGGGGCAAGATAGAGAATAAATGTATGAGCAACAATATTTATAGTAAATGTAATTTGCAATAAAGATTGATTCTGTAATATTTTTTCGATCCGACCGTAGTATTGTTAACGAAGATTATTTCGAACTTTTTTCGAATAATCCTCCCCTACCTCTAAACCCCCCCTCTCCCACTGGTCCAATTTCAGGCCGTAAACAAACTTGATCTTTCTTTTTACATAAAATGACAAAATATCCGAGTTTGGTAACGTATCTCGAACAATAAATTGCGACTGCTAGAGCGCGGTAAACGACAAAATAAGTATATATTATATATATATATATATATATATATATATATATATATATATATATATAACAGTTTTGAACGGACCTCATTTTCGTCATCTCCTGGGTAGGATCGATGGACATTTGAAGAAAAATTTCGAAAATTCCGTCATGAGTACAACCTCAATAGCTGATTTCCCTTAAGGGAAATCTGCTAAAACGTATTGGAGGAAAACAAGCCTACGGTGTACATCCAGAAAATATTTGATGTATCCCGATTATGCTGTTTATATTTAAAGGGAATAAATTGCATCATTTCATTGCATTAGTATTATAATAAATTTTATCAACAGAAATTTGACTTTGTTACTAACAATAAACAAGGTCAAATTTATATTTTTCCGAGCTTAGACATTGGAGTTTTTCCTGAGATCGTCGAGAAACTCTTACTTTTCCAGAAAGAAAGTCTATGTTTGAGATTGAAAGACTTTTCCAGCTGAATGCAACTTGCTTCTGATCTAATATTGGTCCTCTTTGTGGTCTACTTTTCTTTCATCACACTCCCAATTCCTTTCTTACACACCTTCCCTTTTATCTTAGCTTTCACTCTCGCACTCTCTTTCTTTACAAGTAATCTACAGAATTCCAGGAAGCTGTCAACAGGATTGTGGGGAATTCGCCAAGAAAAGCCTGGCTTTAGTTTGAGATCAGGGATTGATCCTGCTGTGGGAATAAGACTAGCAGAACGAATGACTAACGTGAAGGTAATGTTAAATGAGAGAGACTAATATGAAACTAGTGTGAAATGAGTAAGACTAACGCTAAACTAATGTAAAATCGGTGAAACTAACAGGAAACTAATGTGAAATGAATGAGTCTAGGGTGCAACTAATGTGAAATGAGTGAGACTAACGTGAACGTAATGTGAAATGAATGAGACTAACTTGCAATTAATATGAAATGACTCGCTAATGTGAAGTAAGTAGGCTGCTTTAAAACTACTGTGATAGTAATGTAAACTGAGTGGCACTAACGCGAAAGTAATGTGAAATGAGCAAGACTAACGAGATAGTAATATAAAGTGAGTGAGACTAACGTGAAACTAATGTGGTTGTAATTATGTAAAGTGATAGATAATAACGTGAACGTAATGTGAAATGTGTGAGACTAACGAGATAGTAATTTAAAGCGAGTGAGACTAACGTGAAATTAATGTGACATGAGTGAAACTAACTTGCAATTAATATGAAATGGCTCGCTAATGTGAAGTAAGTAGGCTGCCTTAAAACTACTGTGATAGTAATGTAAACTGAGTGACACTAACGCGAAAGTAATGTGAAATGAGCAAGACTAACGAGATAGTAATATAAAGTGAGTGAGACTAACGTGAAACTAATGTGGTAGTAATGTAAAGTGATAGATAATAACGTGAACGTAATGTGCAATGTGTGAGACTAACGAGATAGTAATTTAAAGCGAGTGAGACTAACGTGAAATTAATGTGACATGAGTGAAACTAACTTGCAATTAATATGAAATGGCTCGCTAATGTGAAGTAAATAGCTGCTTTTAAAACTACTGTGATAGTATTGTAAACTGAGTGACACTAACGCGAAAGTAATGTGAAATGAGCAAGACTAACGAGATAGTAATATAAAGCGAGTGAGACTAACGTGAAACTAATGTGGTAGTAATGTAAAGTGATAGATAATAACGTGAACGTAATGTGAAATGTGTGAGACTAACGAGATAGTAATTTAAAGCGAGTGAGACTCACATGAAATTAATGTGACATGAGTGAAACTAACTTGCAATTAATATGAAATGGCTCGCTAATGTGAAGTAAGTAGGCTGCCTTAAAACTACTGTGATAGTAATGTAAACTAAGTGACACTAACGCGAAAGTAATGTAAAATGAGTGAGACTAACGAGATAGTAATATAAAGTGAGTGAGACTAACGTGAAACTACTGTGTGATAATGTAAACTGAGTGACACTAACGTGAAAGTAATGTGAGAGTGAGACTAACGTGAAATTACTGTTACATTTTTTTTGTGAGACTAACTTGCAATTAATATGAAATGGCTCGCTAATGTGAAGTACGTAGGCTGCCTTCAAACTACTGTGATAGTAATGTAAACTGAGTGACACTAACGCGAAAGTAATGTGAAATGAGTGAGACTAACGTGAAATTACTGTGACATTTGTGAGACTAACTTGCAATTAATATGTAATGACTCGCTAATGTAAAGTAAGTAGGCTGCCTTAAAACTACTGTGATAGTAATGTAAACTGAGTGACACTAACGCGAAAGTAATGTGAAACGAGTGAGACTAACGGGATAATTAATTTGACAAGAGAGTGAGCACTAAACGTCGTGAAACAAAAGGACGATGGGGGTAGTGAAAGTGATTGAGACTAATGTGAAAAGTAATCTGAACATCGGTGAGGCTAACTTGAAACTAATAGTGAAAATGAACCCGTAGCGAATGTGCATACTGAGTGAGACTAAAAAGCGAAGATAATGTGAAAATGGTCGTGGCGTAACCCTATAACTTGAAACTAATGTGAAGTAGTATGTAAAGTAAATCTGAGGTAGCAAACATAACTTAATGTGAAATGAGTGAGACTAACGGGATAATAATTTAAAGTGAGTGAGACTAACGTGAAACTAAAGAGATGGTAGTGTAAAGTGATTGAGACTAATGTGAAAGTAATCTGAAATCGGTGAGGCTAACTTGAAACTAATATGAAATGAGTAGCGAATGTGTACTGAGTGAGACTAAAGCGAAGATAACGTGAAATGAGTGCGTCTAACCTGAAACTAATGTGGTAGTAATGTAAAGTAACTGAGAGCAACATGAACTTAATGTGAAATGTGTGAAACTACCAAAATAGTAATTTAAAGTGAGTGAGACTAACGTGAAATTAATGTGACTAACATGCAACTAATATGAATTGAGTGGCTAATGTGAAGTGAGTGAGGGTACCTTGAAACTACTGTAATAGTATTTTAATTTATACGTGACTAACGTGAAAGTAATTTAATGTGATTGAGACTAACTTGCACGTAACGGGAAATGTGTGAGACTAACTTGATAGTAATTTAAAGTGAGTGAGACTAACGTGAAATTAATGTGACTAACATGCAACTAATATGAATTGAGTGGCTAATGTGAAGTGAGTGAGGGTACCTTGAAACTACTGTAATAGTATTTTAATTTGTACAAGACTAACGCGAAAGTAATTTAATGTGATTGAGACTAACTTGTACGTAACGAGAAATGTGTGAAACTAACTTGATAGTAATTTAAAGTGAGTGAGACTAACGTGAAATTAATGAGACTAACATGCAACTAATATGAATTGAGTGGCTAATGTGAAGTGAGTGAGGGTACCTTGAAACTACTGTAATAGTATTTTAATTTGTACAAGACTTAACGCGAAAGTAATTTTAATGTGATTGAGACTAACTTGTACGTAACGGGAAATGTGTGAAACTAACTTGATAGTAATTTAGTGTGATAGAGACTAACTTGTACGTAACGGGAAATGTGTGAACCTAACTTGATAGTAATTTAAAGTGAGTGAAACTAACGTGAAATGAGTGGGACCTAAATAGCTACCTTAATAGCTGAGACCTTCTGATAAAAATAAAGGAAAAATAATTACTGCTGTTATGAAATTATCGTTCACAGAAATCGGCTATAGAGTTCTTACTCTTGAACTTCATGAGCCTTTGAGGATTTTATTGTAATATCGATTGCAGCTTGTATAAGATGATAATATTGCCGTGTATATTGTGTGTGTGCGTAGTGAGAAGAGTGTACTTTGGAAGAGAATTTATTTAAAAAAGAGTAATCCGAGTGAAATAAAAAATGTAAAGGAAATAATGAAGCTTAAATTGAGAACGAGGATTTGGCTATTTGTTAGAATTAAAACATAGAATTGTTCTTTTGATACCCGAATCTTATTTTATAAGTGCAACGAAACATTTATTTAGCAAAATCTGGCATAGAAAGTAAACATAATCAGAGCAGGAAAGGGAAATTTCAGAGAAATAAACAGGATAATTTTAAAAGTATTTCAAATGCATGGCATAAACTAGTATTGGACTGGCCTTTTTTGTAAATAAAGTCCTTCGCAGAAGAGTGACTTCAGAGATGGGGGAAAATTAATAAATTAAATAAAACAGAATAGTAAATAGTATATATATATATATATATATATATATATATATATATATATATATATATATATGCAAATACGTGTATGTTTGCAATGCTATATAAGGTATATAGAAATACATTCATTCTTGCAGGTGGTCTTCAATTGGATAGACACACTATCCAATCTCAGTGGAAAACCACTGCCCGATAAGCGATATGAATTCATACTTTGCATTTAATATAAATTCTTGTTCAAGCTCGAATGGAATTCCGCTATGATTAATGCTTCATAAATATCAGAGCTACTGGAATTCAATAACTATTTCTATTCGTGGAAGAACCAATTATATCTGCGGGATTGTTGGTATTTATATTAAATCAAATCCTTCTAGTTACAAATCCTTTTGAAAATTAAAAATAAATAGAATTATGTATCATTTATCATTTACAAAACAATCCCCATGTCTTGCTTACTTTAGCATATTGCTATATTTTGCTCATTATTATATGATTGAATGCTTTGATATAAAATTTTGTACTGCCCGAGTGGATCCAATTGATCAGATTCAATAAAATGGCCTAGTCCTTTAAAACTGCATTAGTATATTCAAAGTGTACTTTCACAGACCAAGCTCCTCCATCACGTGCCATAGGGGGTTATTTCGAGATTTTTCAGTCTAGATCCTAGTGTTGGAAGCATTCATAGTGGAATGTAGAATTCAAAGAATTGTTGCGATCTGGCTGCGTGATAAGCAGTGGAAGCTGAAATATATAAAAAATCCCACAACCAAACCACTAACAAGAATTTAGGAAGGGCCACCAACAATCGACTCAAGTCCAAATTCAAATATATAAATTTATTTATAATAAAAATATTCACCAATTATAAATATTAATAATTAAAATGAAAAGGCACCTTTATAAATATAATGGGGGACACTTAATAATACTTAGTCTATATTACAATAAAAAGACTTAGCTGTTTAATAGAAGTGCTGACTTAGCCGTGAGAGATAGAGTAGACTAGGCAGGCAGGAACAAGCTGAAGGATTAACTCTCCGAGAAGCAAGATCTCCCTTCCAGAGGATGCCGAATATGACTGACTTAATCCTCCGTATCGGGGTCCTTATATAGGGCTAATCCGGGAGTGAACTTTGAACTGCCGATCGAAATACGCTCAAAAAGTGCATTTAACGTGAATTAATTATCGAAATTCATCCGTATTATTACTTAGTGTACCGACGTTAAGAGCTGTGAATGTTATTATCAAAATCCATCGGCGTTATCTATGAAAATGCTAGAGCACATGGTGACTTCACTCTAAATTGGATATAATTCTTATTTAAAGGTAAAAACAATACATTTAAGCATTCATACATAATAATCTTAATGTGCTCTGTGCTGGGAATACTCAGAATATAAAATATATGGCCATTTATAATGGGCTTATGTAATGCAATGTCAATTTCATTACATCACCCCCTCCCCCGGGACCAAAAGTCTATTGATCAAACATCAAGTCAAACTCAATAATAAATAATCATAATAAATCATAAATATAACACAGGAAGCAATGGAATGTATACCCAATGGTGAACATATAGAATATCAAGTTATTATTGATATGCATATTTCCTATACTAATAATTTTAAGTCCTTGTCTGGTGTGTAATAAATAAATAGTGTAAGCCAATATATACTAGTTGGAGGTAGGGCATCCCGAACGGCTTACAGTGATGCTCAACGCAATCACAATATTGGTCCAAAACCAAAAAAAAACAAGGGATCCCAAAAATAACGCCTCCAACGACTGAGGACCCAACAGGAACTGCCCACTACAAAAGGGCACATATATGTCCATAAATAATAAATCAGAAAAATGACTAATCATAGTCAGGGTCCCCAGTTACACCAAGACATGATGAATTATCTAGAACACATATGTGGAGACTCAGCTCATGTTCAATAAAATTTTGCCCATATTGGCATGTGTAGGAAATATCAGTGTAAATTGTGATGTGCAAATATAGAATAGTGTTGACAAGGCACACCCTAATCTAATTTATAAAGTTTATGACTACATATTTTCATATGCGTCAGTTCACCAATATGCATATATATATGTATTACATAAAAAAAATATGCTTCCATGTGTATCCATTCCAAAGAAGGGATAGGAAAAGTTTAAATATGATGATGATCAATTCAGATAAAATATATCTGTAAGACTTTTCTAACTCAGGACCAATAAATTATCAAAAAAAAAATTTGATCCAAAAAATCTAAAATTATTCCCAAAAAATTCAAAATTTGGCCCGGGAGGGATTGATTACATCAGAGACTTAACCTAAAAAGGCCTATTTACAAAATTGTATGGGATCCATTATAAGAATATGAATATTTACATATTACAACATATTTACATACAATTTGCTTTACAATAATAAAAAAACAGGACAGGTGCCTTGTGACAAAGAAGAACTAATACAGGGGGAAAAAAAATTAAAGCCTTCACAACTGATCTTAAATCAAAAAACTACAATTGGGAACTAAGCCCTAATAAAAAAAATTAATGAAAATCTCTTGTGAATGCACAAACCAAAAAAAAATAACCCCTATACTTCTTGTCACTAAAATGGATCCTCATACTTTAAAAAAAACAGGACAAATTTTTCCCTAACAAAATACAATATAAGGGGGGAAATTAAAAATAAACTAGTATACTACATAAATACTGTTTTGATGTCTTCTCCCTCTTCTTCGTCGTCTGGGAAGTTGATGATGAAGTAGAAAGTAATGATGTCTTCATCTCCTGGAGACTTTTGCATCTCTGGAAGGGTAGTGCATCTTTGTGGACATCTATTCCAGCAGTATACTGTCCTATCAGCTAATATGCAGAGTGCTCTCTGCATTCAAAGTCCTCTGAAATCTTTCAAAATGGATCAGTGACCGTTCCATAATTACAAGTCAGACCCTCCATAGATTTTGGAACAACTATCCTCTCACGGTCTGGTCCAGCCTCAAAAATTTATTTTACAAAATTTGAAACTAAGTTATAAAAAAAATTAAAAATTCTATTAATGCTTAGAGGACTTATAAAAATTTGAGGTGGCTTACAGTACAGGGTAGAGATATATGCCAATTCAAGTGATAGTTGGTTGACACTGTGTTAACAACATACATGATCGATTACACATAAATTTTTTATCATGCATAAAAAAAAAAGCTTAACAATTGAGAGAAACATAAATTGAAATAATATTAGCTTTACAATATATTCCTGAAATAACAAATTATTAAATTCTGAAAACAGATTTAGCGTTCTCTGGGTCCTGTGCACCTTCTCTTCCTGCTGAGGAAGAATTTCTGCAGTTTACCCTCATGCTTAGGAGCAACTGCCACTTGTAGCGATCTTCTGAGACCAAATGTAAGATCTTGATAGTTCCAGGCGTCCTTCCACTTTCTTCCTGCGTTAGATGGTGGCCTGTCCAGCTGAAGGTCCCACTGAAGTGCAGAGGTGTCATTTGTTCTCTCCCTAAGAATAGAGTTTGCTGGAGAAAATGTAATGGAGGCATGCTTGGAGGAACTTGTGGCTAGATTTATATAATGGGAAATTATTGCCCATAATATATTTATCAATTCTCTAATTTACATTTGCCCATACAATATTTATTAATTCTCAAAATTAGTTTTGCCCATAAAATATTTCATCAATATTTAGCTAATGCTCTATGTTATTCAATAATATTTTTACTGACTCCACTTGTTGAGTCTCAAATTTATATACATACTCAAATTCATATACATAGCCCTTTAATATAAATTAAATATATTTAAATGACTTACATAGAATCTAATGTAATTGCTAGTCCCCAAGAAAACATTTTTCAATAAATGTTTTCATATACTCATTTTTTATGAGTTCCTATATATTCAGCCTTAAAAAATTATCATATAATAATTAATTAAATTATCAATAAAGATGCAGTTTATATCCTCTTGCTCAGGAGGCAATAATGGGCTAATTCACATAATAAAATCAATAATTGGGCTATTTGGGGCTAGGCTTAGAACTATCAGTCAGATAGCCTGTAGACAGGAAGTTTAAACTCATTCCTAGGAGGGCCTATATTATTTAACATATAATGGCCAGTATAAATCAAAAGGGCTCTAAGTTTATTCATCGGTAGGAAGTTTATCCTCTTTCCCAGGAGGACCTATATTATAATATATGGCCATCCTGTAATATTGAAATTTTAAAATAGGGCTATTTTAGCTGGTTGGCAGCCACTGGTTAGGACTGGCCCAAAGATAGGAAGTTTAACCTCGTTCCCAGGAGGGCATCTAATTTGGTCAGGGGAATTGTAGAAGTTTCTCTATGTGAAATCTAACGAAAAAGAATTTCCCCTGCCATTAATACTATTTAAATTTTAGTTATTAGATGCCCCATTGGGCTTAACAGCCCGTTTGGGCTCCTCCTTGGATTTAAATTTTTTCTTTTTAAATCCTTGATATTTTTGCTGGACTGGAGGAGCCGGTAAATAAATCACCTGTGGTGGTGCCATATAATTTAATCTTTCTTGGGGTTTAAACTTTGTGTTCCACCTAACCTGGGTCTTTTTAGGTGGAGATGTAGGAGACTTTGGCTGCTCCCTATGATAGTTTGGTCTATCTCTGCCCCGATCCTGGTTTCTGTCAGGAAAACTGTGTCTATAATAATTATTGTTGTTATTATTATTATTCTGACTGTATCTATTATAGTTCCTATTCCGGGCAGCATTTGAGTCGCTATATGGTCTGTGCGACTCTTCCCTCCCCCTTGAATTTAGAAAATCCATTAGTGATTTTATGTCCTCAATTGATTTATTAAGGGCGGGTGGGAGGTTTAACGCAGACCTATTTTCCACAAAGTTATTACTTGATGCATACTGTTTAGCATTTAATTCTAATTTCTCTACTCTATCAATTAATAAATTTAATTCCCTGAATGTTGAAGGAATAGTATTAAATGTAAAAAATGATCGTGTTCGGTCATTAGCATTTTCTAATATTATTTCAATTATTTCACTTTCATTTTCAAATTTCAAAATTTCTGAATATTTAATTACATGGTCCGCATATTCCCGTAATGGTTCCCCAGCCTTTTGTTGCCTATAGATATAATCAATTTTGTACTGTAGTCTAGTACGAGGCGTCGTGTTTGACAAAAGTGTGTCCCACACTTTTTCAAACGTTAAATTGGGCGATGTTAATAAATGCTTTAAAACTGCCTGAGGCTGGGAAAATGTCAGTCTTTCAAAAAATTTTATCAAACCAGTGGCTTTTTAATTTGGTTAATCACGTAAAGTGCCTCTAAAAATCTAGTCAGCGAGGCGAGCGCGTGAGGTCGCTAGTCCCTACAAGTGGGGTACATTATTTAATATGGAGTCGAAATAATGGGGGTAAATTTTTAACAGGCTCAAAATTCTAAATGTATCCTGGAGAAAAGTGTAACCACTAGCTGGAGTCGATGCCTTCTCTTCAAATTGGGTTTGGCTTGTCTGGAAATACTAGGAAGGGCATTATCATGGGGAATATTTGTTGGATGCCGTCAAATATTTTGGAAAAGGTCCCCGAACACTCCAGCATGCCCATCCCCCTAGAACACTCCGTAGCCTTGGTAAAATAAGAATGAAATTCTGATTTAAATTCTAATAACTTTTTTTCAAGCTGCAATTCGACTAATTTTTCTATACCTTCAGCACTTAAACTAGAGTCGTTGATTTGGTGGGGTTGATCCTGTGCAGTCATATTCTGTTGTTCGGCATCCATGATGAAAAAAGAAAAGGAGACGGTGGACACAACAACAGGACAACAAAAATTTAAATTATCTAACCTTCCTAAACCCCAATTACTCTAAACTGGGTAAAAAATTAATTTATAAAAAATTTAATATAAAATATAAATTTAGCGATGTATACGCTAATCGGCAGACGCTCGATAAATTACGTAGCGTATAATAAAAAAAAAATATGCCGATAGAAAAGGTTCAGCTACAGTTAGTAGTGAGACCGAATTATTGTGGCTTCTCAAAAAATGTTGAGAACCACGCTCTGCTACCACTTGTTGCGATCTGGCTGCGGTGATAAGCAGTGGAAGCTGAAATATATAAAAAAATCCCACAACCAAATCACTAACATGAATTTAGGAAGGGCAACAAACAATCGACTTCAAGGTCCAAATTCAAATATATATAAATTTATTTATAATAAAAATATTCACCAATTACAAATATTAATGATTAAAATGAAAAGGCAACTTTATAAATCTAATGGGGGGCACTTAATAATTCTTAGTATATATTACAATAAATGGACTTAGCTGGTTTAATAGAAGTGCTGGTTAAGCCGTGAGAGATAGTGTAGCTTAGGCAGGCAGGAACAAGCTGAAGGATTAACTCTCCGAGAAGCAAGATCTCCCTTCCAGAGGATGCCGAATATGACTGACCTAATCCTCTGTATCGGGGTCCTTATATAGGGCTAATCCGGAAGTGAACTTTGAACTGCCGATCGAAATACGCTCAAAAAGTGCATTTAACGTGAATTAATTATCGAAATTCATCCGTATTATTAATTTGTGTAACCAGCGTTAAAGAGATGTGAATGTTATTATCTAAATCCATCGGCGTCTCTATGAAAATGCTAGAGCACATGGGGACTTAACTATAAATTGGATATAATTCTTATTTAAAGGTAAAAACAATACATTTAAGCATTCATACATAATAATCTTAATGTGCTCTGTGCTGGGAATACTCAGAATATAAAATATATGGCCATTTATAATGGGCTTATGTAATGCAATGTCAATTTCATTACAGAGTATTAACCGAGATATCCACATTTTTCAGTTTTCATAATTCAGCAAACCTCCCCTTCTACCCTCGTTACTTAAACAATACACCGTTATGTAATAAACCACTTTATTCGAATCTTAAATACCAAATATTGTTTTCAAGAGACCTTTATTATACGAGGTACATGAAAATATGTTCAGTAGACACCCCCCCCCTTCTTAAGTTCTTGGACTACTAAAATTTGATTGATTGAGATAAAAATGATTCTGATTCATTATTAATTACAGCACTAGGTATAGTTTCAATAAAATTACTATGTTATATTCTAATATATTTCAGTAATTATTTTTCTTTCCGGTGAGACGTTGTCATACCTGTTTGTTTACATTTCAGAAGCTTCCTGTTATATTGACGGTGGTGTTGTGTTACCAGTATGAAGATCTATCTAAACTTAACGAGGAAAATCTTGCGAGAGAGAGAGAGAGAGAGAGAGAGAGAGAGAGAGAGAGAGAGAGAGAGAGAGAGAGAGAGAGAGAGAGAGAGAGAGAGAGAGAGAGAGAGAGTGAGGGAGAGAGAGAGAGAGAGAGAGAGAGAGAGAGAGAGAGAGAGAGAGAGAGAGAGAGAGAGAGAGAGAGAGAGAGTGAGAGAGAGAGAGAGAGAGAGAGAGAGAGAGAGAGAGAGAGAGAGAGAGAGAAAGGTATTCATTGACATGGAAAATGTTTTTTGTAGTATATTAGAGTGTCCCTTGGACATTAAAATACATATATGGAACAGACATAGCAGTTTTCATTTTACTAACACGGTGACAGCATTATAAGATGCATTAAGCGAAGCGTATTTCTGTAAGTGGAGACAACTGCTCATCTGTCAAGCTAGAGCTGGGCTCGGGGGAGAGCTGTCAAGGCAGGCAACCTGCTACTGTCACCACTCTCAACTCGACTCCCCTCACATTCTGACACATAATTCTACTTTCCAAACAACCCTTATTAACCCTATCACACACATATTTTCCCATGTTAAAACACTTTTCTAGTTGTCTTGTTAAATTTTAAATAAATACCAGCAGTAAGTATGGATAATGTCCAACGCCACAATATTGTATTATTTCATTTGTGAAAAGCACTCTCTTATCTATTGGTCTCTCAGATATAAAAAACGGCATTTGAAAAATTGCTTAATGCCTAGAACCAAAGGGGCTGCGTAAACTAAGCAGATTTCCCAAGCGAAGGCTTACAATAGATAAATATACAAACGGTAATGAGAAATCATTCAGTTACAAGTTAATAACTATACAACGGAATGAGTCTGAATTGTAAACAGTCCAGCCAACCTGATGTCTACACAGGAAAGAAAAAAACATAAATGAAATATATCTCAATATAATAATATTAATTTTATTGAAAAATATTTACTGCTTATTGCTGGTATTTGTAATGAATCAGAATAATTTTAATCTCAATTACTTGGATTTTAGAAATTCAAGAACAAAAGAAGGGGGTTGTGGTCAACAAAACGTATTTGTATATATCTCAAAGTAAAAGTTCAATGAAAACAATATTTCTTATTTAACCCTGTAATGAAGTGGTTCATGATACAACAGCTTAATATTAATGCAACATGAGTAGGAGTTGTGGTTTAATAAAAGCGGAAAACTATAAAATCCAAATATGTCGGTTAGTTTTCATGGTACAGAAAATATTTATATAGCAATATTTATAGATCATTTAATTTTCAATAAGATTGGTTCTATACAATTCTTCGATCCGACTTATAGTAACGGAGATATTTCGAATTTTCAAAATATCCCCTTTAGTCAACCCCCCCTCCCACTCAGCCATTAACGAACTTGACTTTTATTTTTGCTTAAAACGATTAAATATCAATATACAGTTATCTGTTGTAAACCTTCCCATAGGAAATCTGCTTGAAGGACTTTTTTTGAACATTATTACTGTTTGATTGAATGTAATAATTATACTTTTGGTCCTCCACAAAATTTGTTTAGACCACTGCATGTCCTTGTGACCCTCTCATTGGAAATGGGGTTCACTAGATCAATTACCAGGTGTAGTCTGTAAATACAACAAAGAATTTGGATTTGGAGATGGAGAGGTGAGGGGTCTTTTTTACTTAACACATGCCAGTGATTTAACTCATTATTATATCAATAACAGTGAAGATTTTTTGTTAACAATTGTTTATTTAAATATAACCAAGGTTTCTAGTAAACATGAATATAACCATAAATGAAATTAATAACATTTTTCATTGTGGATGCCAATAGTTTCTCATTGATTCCAATATACATTCAAAAATGTCCCTATTTTCATATCTTCTCCTATATATAAATTCACAAAGATATGAATCAAACAAAGTTCTTCTAGTTCCACATTCGTTTTTGTTTCTTCTTTTTATACTAGCCCATAGCGACTCAATTCTTTGAGTGTGGGCACCTGTTTTTGGGTCAACAAAAATTTCACTATGATTGACAGTAAAATGTTTGTACCTCATTCCTGGAATTTTTTTCAAACCATTATATGACCTCCATAAATCTGAGTATATTGTTGTACCCGGTCGTATTGAATTTTTTATGCACTCCGTTAATGTTTCAGCTGTTCTGTCCGGTACAGCATAGAGGAAAACTTCTCTGTTCTCCCTACATACACCTCCAAAAACCCATTGATTTGGGTAGAGTCTTCCCTTTTGGTATTTTCTTTTAGAAAAACAACTTTCATCAATTTCAACGTTTAAACCCTCTCCACCAATTATCATTGATTTTTCTAAAATATCCATAGCACAAATTTCTCTGAGCATATTCTTCCAATCTGTTATTGTTTTTTTAGATATATTCAATTCCTTCTTACAAAATTTTGTAGTTGCGTATCCATTTGCCCATGCGTATATGAATAGTAAACATTTCCTTAATGAAATTTTACAATGTTTAAACCATGTACCATTAAGCGCAGCAACGTATTGCCTACAACTTCTCATATTGCATTGATAAAATGGCGATCTAGTTTTGCTGAAATAAATCTTCATATAATGTCCTTTTTTACACTTTCTCTTTCTGTGAAGTACTCCATACTTCTGTAAATATTGAAAAGCTTTTTCTTCGGAATAGATAAACTTATTAAGTTCAAGATTCATAATAAAATATAAACACTCCCTAAACTTTTTACCTGAAAGTATACTGAAGATAAATGATCACATGGTAGTAGGCGTATCTAATATCAAATGATATGTTATCGTGATCACCTTTTACTTAGAAAATTAACTGGCATGTGTTAAGTAAAAAAGACCCGAGGTGAGATCACTAGTGCGCCTGAGCAGAACTGTGGAAACCTGCTTAGTTCACGCAGGGGGTCTTTTTCGTTAACGCCCGCCAGTGATTATTGTGTAACCTGTTACCACACATCTTAGTATTATCTTTGGCTCCACCTGATCTATTTAACCTCAACCTGCAAAGTTAATTGAAAAATGGCGTTGTTTACTCTATACAATAAGCTCAGCTCCAACGATGGAAGTATTAAATTCCTTCAAGAAAATGGACTACTCCACCAAGAAAGGAAATGGTGTGAAGGGCATGATATGGTCCTGGTTAAGAAAAGTGAGTAAGGACATTGGTCTCAGAGAAGGTACGTGGTTTGTGAATTCCAAAATATCCTTCAGAACTATAATAGTATTTATTTATGGATGGGCCAAGGGTTACACAACGACAGCATTTTGTCAAGAGGAGCTAGGCATGGCTCCAGAAACCGTGACTGATTGGAAGAATTACTTACGCGAAGTGTGTGCGGATTCACTTCTGAAAAACCCAATTAAAATAGGTGGTCCCGGTTGTACTGTGGAAATAGATGAGTCCTGCTTTACAAGGAGAAAATTCAATGTAGGAAGATTATATCCGCAACAGTGGGTCTTCGGCGGGATTTGTCGTGAAACAAGCGAATGTTTCATTTATGATGTGCCAGACAGGACTGCAGGTACACTCTTAAGCTGCATAAAGGACTCCATCCTTCCAGGCACGACGATAATGTCCGATTTGTGGCGTGCGTATAGCGGAATAGAGGCAATCCCGGAATATAACTACACCCACTTCACAGTAAACCACTCGGAAAACTTTGTTGATCCAGTCACCGGAGCTCATACACAAAAAATAGAGTCACTCTGGGCTAACGCGAAAAGACGCAATAAAAAAGAATGTGGAACAAGGAGGAACCACGTAGATTCCTACCTATGTGAATTCATGTGGCGCAGACGTAATAAGGACAAAGCATTATTCCAGACAATGTTAAAGGGCATCACATCTTTCTGGAAGCTGTAATTATAAATTCCTTAACCCTCTAAATATATTTTAAATTTATTTTCTATATAACAGTTCATAAATAAAACCTTTTAGCAGATTTCCCTAAAGGGAAATCAGCTATTGAGGTTGTACTCATAACGGAATTTTCGACATTTTTCTTCAAATGTCCATCGATCCTACCTAGTAGATGACGAAAATGAGGTCCGTTCAAAACTGTATATATATATATATATATATATATATATATATATATATATATATATATATATATATATATATATATTTTTGTCTGTTACCGCTCTAGCGGTCGCAATTTTTGTTTGACCCTTACCAAACTTCATATTTAACGTTTTATGTAAAAATAAATCACGTTCGTTAACGTGTGAAATCGGACTAGTGGGAGGGGAGGGGGTGGGGTTTAGAGGGAAGGATTTTCGAAAATTCGAAGTATCTCCGTTACTGGACGTCGGATCACACATTCGTATAGAAACAATCTTATTGCAAATTAAATTTACTATAAATAATGTTCTGTACATTAATTCTCTATCTTGAATATTAACCGAGATATTTGCATTTGTATTCTGCGTGTCACCAATAGGCTATGTTCGGAGTTTCCGACGAGAGCTCTGGCGGCCGTTTCCATAACTATCGTCCCTCGTGAATAGGTTTAGAGGTTAGGTTAACTGTTTTTTGGGGCTAGAAACTACTGGGTTATTACGCACTAAATAATGTTTTTTAGTTAGATACCTTACAGTTGTTATTAGGCAGATTTCTCTATTGTAAAACTTCACGTGGGAAATCTGCTTAGTTTACGCAGCCCCTGCGTGACGGACTTTTATAATTTGATTTCTTATTAATTAGTTATTGAAGATAGTCACTGGCGGGCGTTAAACGAAAAATACCCCACGCAGCCGCTGCGTGAAGGGCTTTTTATTATTATTATTTACGATTACTTGAAGCGAAAAATGTCGCCACCGAAGAGCGTTATAGACACAGTAGCGTTTACTTTGCTCAGCAAACAGCATTGGCATATCTTTCTAATGTCAATACATCTCCGGGCTCGAAGGGGATGGCAATGCTGTGTTGACTTTTCAAGAAAAGGGCCCACGAGGGGAAGAACTTCAATAACCGTCCGATTTAATTTTTGTTTTCTGTTTCAACTTTCCCTCTGTTCATAATTTCCTCTTTCAATCATTTATTCGAGTGAAATTTTAAAGAATAAATAATGATCGCAAAACTTCATCAATTTCCTTTAATTTCCATTTACACGGTCCAAGTATTCCGAGGAGGAATTTTTTTATATTTTATATATAAAAGAATGAAAACAACACGAGTTCTTTTGGTAAGAGTTTACAAACATTTTGAGATCGATGTGAAAGCAAGAAGAATTCATTAGACCGTCCAAAAAAGTTGATACAGGACCTAACAGCTAATTTGATCGTTAATAAACAATGCAGGCTACTTTGGAATATATTTGCCTGTTACCGCTCTAGCGGTCACAATTTTTGTTTAATCGTTACTAAACTCGATACATAAGCGTTTAATGTAAAAAGAACGTTCGTTAACAGCTGAAATCGGACGGGGGGGGGATAGAGGAAAGTAATTTTGATTTATTTATTAATTTATTGAAGCATCGCAGCTTTGTAACTTAAAAAACAAAACCAAAACTCAAATGAAAACTAAACAATACAAAAAAAGTCCGTCACGCAGGGGCTGCGTAAACTAAGCAGACTTCCCACGTGAAGTTTAGTAATAGATAAATCTAAATATTGGTAAAACAAAACCACCGTGAATAAATACAAAAGGAAATAAGAAATGGTACATCCAATTTCAATAAAATGCCGACAGGAAGCGTTAGGTTAGAATTGGAAACCAACGGGTCTGTCCGCCTCACACCGGAAAGAAAAGCAATTACTGAAATATATCAGAAGATAAAATATTAATTTTATTGAGAACTATTTACTACGTCTAGTACTGTAATTAATAATGAGTCAGAATAATTGTTATCTCAATCAATCAAATTTTAGTAGTCCAAAACCTTATGACGGGGGTCACCAGGACATATTTGCATGTATCTCGTAAAATAAAAGTCTCTTAAATACAATTTTGGTATTAAAACTTGGAATAATGTGATTATATAGTAGAGCATTGTTTATGGAACATGAGTAGAAGTGACGGTATGCTGATGGGTGAAAACTGAAAAATTCAAATACCTCGGTTAATATTCAAGATAGTGAATAAATGTATATAACAATATTTATGGTACACTTAATTTGCAATAAGATTGTCTCTATACAATTTTTCGATGTGACGTATAGAAACGGAGGTATTACGAATTTTCGAAATTCCTACCCTAACCCCCCCCTCCCACTGGGCCGGTTTCAATCATTAACGAACTTATTACGACTAAATATCGAGTTTAGTAACGATTAAACAATAATCGTGACCGCTAGAGCGGTAACAGACACACACATATATATATATAAAAAGTTGTCGTTATCTCCTGGGTAGGATCGATGGACTAGCTTTTGGCGAAAAACAAAACAGAAAAGTTAAAAAGTCCTTGACACAGGAGCTGCGTAAACTAAGCAGATTTCCCACGTGAAGTTATACAATAGAGAAATCTCCATACGAGAGCCGAACAGTTACAGCAACGGGCCGAACTAGCTTTTGGCGGAAAACTCAGTCGTCCCCTATCGGGACATATCAAACAAAAATGAAAATATCTCGGTTAATATTCCAGATAGAGAATAAATGTATAGAACAATATTTATAGTAAATTTAATTTACAATAAGATTGATTCTATACAATTTTTTGATCCGACGTATGGTAATGGAGATTTTTCGCCCCCTCCCACTGGTCCGATTTCACCCGTTAACGAACTTGATCTTCCTTTTTACATAACACGTTTAAATATCGAGTTTGGTAACGATCAAACAAAAATTGCGACCGCTAGAGCGTTAACAGACAAATATATATATATATATATATATATATATATATATATATATATATATATATATATATATATATAGAGAGAGAGAGAGAGAGAGAGAGAGAGAGAGAGAGAGAGAGAGAGAGTAAATAACGCCATTTTTCAATTAACTTTGCAGGTTGAGGTTAAATAGATCAGGTGGAGCCAAAGATAATACTAAGATGTGTGGTAACAGGTTACACAATAATCACTGGCGGGCGTTAACGAAAAAGACCCCCTGCGTGAACTAAGCAGGTTTCCACAGTTCTGCTCAGGCGCACTAGTGATCTCACCTTTCCATAAATTCTTTGTTGTATTTACAGACTACACCTGGAAATTGATCTAGTGAACCCCATTTCCGATGAGAGAGTCACAAGGACATGGTTTAAACAAATTTTGTGGAGGACCAAAAGAATAATTATTACATTAAATCAAACAGTAATAATGTTCAAACAAAGTCCGTCAAGCAGATTTCCTATGGGAAGGTTTACAACAGATAAATGTACATTGATATTTAATCGTTTTAAGCAAATATAAAAGTCAAGTTCGTTAATGGCTGAGTGGGAGGGGGGTGGTTTAGAGGGGAATTTCGAAAATCGAAATACCACCGTTACCAAAAGTCGGATCAAAAAATTGTAAAGAACAATATAAAAGCTGATCGGAAAGGTTTAATATTTTGAACGGACCTCATTCGAAGAAAATTTTCGAAGATCTCTTCATGAGTACGACCTTAATAGCTGATTTCCATTAAGGGAAATTTGCTAAAACGGATCTTTATTTTCAAACCCTTTTCCTTAGGGAATACCCTTCTATGTCTGTGGATGGTATAAACGTATTGACCATTGTATTTCATATGAAGGGGGATATCTTCAAATATGCAGTGTGAAATATGACTGAGTACTTTGAGAGAGATACAGTAAATTTTGGCGGGCATTGATAACGTTATCAGTGAGTTTCTCATTTCGGGAGTTGATAACCCTTATCAGAGGGTGACATTTTCCCATTTGCTGTGCTTAAATCTCCCCACAGACCGTTCGTATTATTAGTAGGCTCCATGTTGTCACCTGGGGTTATCTTTAGTCCCCACGAGACAAAGCTTTCTTTCTAAAAATTAGCCTACAATTTAAATATTTCATTGAACAGTTTTCTTAAAGATTGACAAAAACGTCCGTCACGCTTGGGCTGCGTAAACTAAGCAGATTTTCCGCGCGAAGGTCTACAATTGATAAATATACATACAGGTAACACTACCGTGAACGTTATGTGAATAAATACAAACGGTAATGAGAAATCTTTCAGTCAATTTTCCATGCAAGTTAATAATCTCTACAACGAAAAGCAGCTGAATTGTAAACAATAAACCAGCCGACCTTGTAGCGCTGAATAGATAGATAGAACGGAAAGACAAACAATTATTGAAATATATATGAATATAACTCATTAATTAGTGCTTTAATTTGTGATGAATCAGATTCAGTTTTATCTCAATCACTCGAATTATAGTAAACAAAGAACAAAAGAAATCTGCTAAAAGGGGAGGGGGCAACTGAACGCATTTGAATATACTCAGAAAGTAAGAGTTTGGTATTTAACCTTGTAATGAAGTGGTTCATAATACAACAGCTTAGTTGTAATATGACATGAGTAGAAGAGGGGGTTTGCAGAGGGCACAAAACTAATAAAGTCCGTCACCCAGGGGCGGCGTAAACTAAGCAGATTTCCCACGTGAAGTTATACAATAGAGAAATTTCAGAATAGAGAGTCAAACAGTTACGGGAACGGCCCAAACTAGCTCTTGACGGAAACTCACGACTAGACCCGAAGTTGGCCGATCTCATCTCAGAAGTTGAAAACAGAAAAATGCAAATATGTCGGTTAATATTCAAGATAGAGAATACATGTATATAACATTATTTATAGTAAATGTAATTTGGAATAAGATTTATTCTATACAATTTTTCGATCCGACGTATAGTAACGGAAATATTTTAAATTTTAGAAAATCCTTCCCCTAAACCCCCCCTCCCACTGGTCCGATTTCAGCCATTAACGAATTTGATCTTCATTTTTGCATAACAAGTTTAGATATTCAGTTTGGTAATGATCAAACGAAAGTTGCGACCACTAGAGCGTTAAGAGATAAATAAGTATATATATATATATATATATATATATATATATATATATATATATATATATATATATATATATATAATTTTGAACGGACCTCAATTTCATCATCTCCTGGGTAGGATCGATGGACATTTGAAGAAATTTTTCGAAACTCTCGTCATGAGTACGACCTCAATAGCTGATTTCCCCTAAGGGAAATCTGCTAAAATGCAAATATCTCGGTTAGTATTCAAGATAGAGAATAAATGTTTATAACAATATTTATAGCAAATTTAATTGTCTATAAGATTGGTTCGACACAATTTTTCGATCCGAAGTGGAGTAACGAAGATATTTCGAATTTTCGGACGTCACCCTCTGAACCTCCCACTGGTTTGATTCCAGACATTGACGAACTTGATCTTTCTTTTTACATAAGACGTATAAATATCGTGATTGGTAACGGTCAAGCAAAAGTTGCGACCGCAAGAGCGTTAACTATATATAGGCCTTACTAATATGACATGAGTAGGGGGTCTGTTGAAGTGAAAACTAAAAATAAAAATATTTTGGAAAAATAATCCAGATAGTAAATACAAAGTATATATCATTTTCAGAACTTTAAATTGACATTAAGACTGGTCATATACAATTTTTTGATCCCACGTAATAATAATAGCGGACATATTTCGAATTTTCGCGGGTACGACCAACTGAAAAAGTCCGTCACGCAGGCGCTGCGTAAACTAAGCAGATTTACCATGTGAAGTTTTACAATAGAGAAATCTGCCTAATAACAACTGTAGTAATAAGAAACCACTAAACCTAAAACATTATTTAGGGCGTAATAACCCAGTAGTTTCTAGCACCAAAAAACAGTTAACCTAACCTCTAAAAATATTCACCAGGGAAGAATTGTTATGGAAACGGCCGACAGATCTCTCGGCGGCAAGTCCGAACATAGCCTACAGGTGACCACGCGCAGAATACAAATGCAAATATCTCGGTTAAAATTCAAGATAGAGAATAAATGTATATAACAATATTTATAGTAAATTTAATTTTCAATAAGATTGATTTTGTACAATTTTTCGGTCCGACGTATAGTAACTGAAATATTTGAAATTCTCGAAAATCCTCCCACTGGTCCGATTTCAGCCATTAACGAACTTGACTTTTTTTTTTTACATAAAACGACTAAATATCAAACAAAAATTGCGACCGCTAGAGCGGTAACAGACAAATATATATATATATATATATATATATACAGTTTTGAACGGACATCATTTTCGTCATCTCCTGGGTCGGATCGATGGACATTTGAAGAAAAACTTCGAAAATTCCGTCATGAGTACAACCTCAATAGCTGATTTCCCTTAAGGGAAATCTGCTAAAACGATTAAATTGCACATTTCGACGAATCGCGAAATTGATCTAAATTACTGTTAAGAAGTTTTGATAATAGTGATTATATTTTTATGGTGTCGGTGAAATATTGAAAACTATATCCTTATTCGAGGAAATATCAATAAATAACTTTAAGACAGTGTGAAAGGAATAAATCAAAATCCCTACCAAACCTCCCGATCTAATGCGAAAATAAAACATGTTTAATGCCCGGAAAATATCCTGGAAAATCTCTGAGGATAATGTCTTTATCAAAGTCCCAGAAGGCGGGATACCCACTTAATGTTCTGCTCAAGACATTATAGAAGGTATAAAAAAGGTTTTATGGCTAAGCCTTTCGCCGCTTATTAATGTCAGTCAAGATTTATACTCCTTTAAGGTTATTAGATTTATCGGCACATCCTCCTATACTCAGCGACTTTTTCCTTCTATTTCCTTAAAATAACACATACATTTTTTTTTATTATTCGCGAAGAACTTTTCCAAAATTCCAGAGATTTAAGAAAAATATAGACCACGCGCTTGATGAAATTGTTTGATAAATTCTTTCAAATAAATAAAAGAAAAAAACACGCAGGGGCTGTGTGAATTAAGCAGATTTCCCACGTGAAGTTTTACAATAGAGAAATTTCACGAGAGTCGAGCAGTTGAGGAAACGGCCGAAATAGCTTTTGGCGGGATAGCTACCCAGCCGTTAGCGGCCCAGATTTAATAAAAATGCAAATATCTCGGTTAATATTCAAGATAGAGAATAAATGTATATAACAATATTTATAGTAAATTTAATTTGCAATAAGATTGATTCTGTACACTTTTTCGATCCAACGTATAGTAACGGAGATATTTCGAATTATCCAAAATCCTCCATCCCCCTGGTCCGATTTCAGCCATTAACGAACTTGATCTTTCCTATTACATAAAACGATCAAATGTCGAGTATGGTAACGATGCAAAAATTGCGACAGCTAGAGCGTTAACAGACAAATATATATATATATATATATATATATATATATATATATATATATATATATATATAATGTATGTATTTATATATACAGTTTTGAATGGACATCATTTTCGTCTTCTACTAGGTAGGCTCGATGGACATTTCAAGAAAAATTTTGAAAATTCCGTCATGAGTACAACCTCGATAGCAGATTTCTCACTAGGGGAAATCTGCTAAAAAAGCATAAATGAAATATATACCATTCAAGAATATAGTAAACACATTTTTAGCAGATTTCCCCAAAGGGAAATCAGCTATTGAGGGTGTACTCTTGACGGAATTTTTGAGTCCATCGATTCTACCTAGTAGATGACGAAAATGAGGTCCGTTCAAAACTGTGTATATATATATATATATATATATAGATATATATAAAATATATATATATATTTCTGTTACCGCTCTATCGGTCGCAATTTTTGTTTTTTTTATTTTCAGTAGGTGGTAATGGTGATGAATAAGAAACACTTTAGATATTTCTGACAGTTTATTTGGACAAACGCTTAGCACTTTCGGGAATTACTTTCCCATCCTCAGAGCTGCAAACAATAAAGCCCCATGAATAAAGACTCTAAAACAATTTAGTTTTAAATATTCATAATTGGTCATATTAACCCTGGAGCAGTCGCGCGGTTGACAATTGTCACCCACCTGTCAATTTTTATGAGTCATTCCCTTTCACTAACTCCCACCATTCTTTCCCTTCCCGTATCTTCCAAGAAGACCCTATTGTTCGAATCTACAGTGTCGTCGTTCAGTTTACCCTTCACGTAAGAAAAGTATTCCACCTCAAACTAGTTTGGTTGACAAGTGTCCCCCACGCGACCGTTTAAGATATTTTACCGGTAAGTAATTTTTTCTTTAGCAATTTGTTTTATGACATAGATATTTACCAATTTGTTATTCTTCATCTATTTCGATTGCTTTCTTTCAATAGAAATTCAAAAATTGTGGGACAATTCCAAGGGAAACGGCATGGAGTCATGTTACCTTTCAATGAGTAGGCAAAGATTTGCTTTTCTGCTGAGATGTTTACGATAGAGTTTCACGTACAGAAACTGATAAATTTGCTCCAATCAGAGAGGTGTTTAAAATTGTAAATACAAACTTCCCCAAATTCTTCATTCCGAGTGAATATATCACCATAGATGAGCAGTTATTAGCTCTCCGGGGCAGATGTCCATTTAGGCAATACATTCCAAATAAGCCAGCTGAATACGGCATCAAAACATTCTCACTAGTAGATGCTAAAATGACATATACGTTCAACTTGGAAACATATGTAGGTGTTCAACCGGAGGGTCCATACCGGTTGAGTAATTCACCCATAGACGTTGTACTGAGATTGGTGGAACCGGTAAAAGGATCCCACAGGAATATAACTGGAGACAATTGGTTCAGCAGTATTCCTATGGCCAAAAAATTGTTAGAAACTAAAGGGCTCACATATGTTGGTACCCTCCGGAAAAACAAAACTGAAATCCCCAAGGAAACAAACACCCTCTCATTCTGCAATGTTTGATCTTCAAGAATGCTGCACACTAGTTTCTTACTGTCCAAAAGGAATCGGGCAGTTCTCCTAATCTCAATTTTGCATCATGACTATTATATCGATGAGGAAACAGGTGAGTTGTCTAAGCCTGAAATCGTAACGTGTTATAACCACACTAAAATTGGGGTAGTACTTAAAAATGCTTTTGTTTGCTTTTACAATATATTTTTCAAGATTTTTTATTTATAAACCTTTTCTACCATTACAGTAAGACATATAGATTAATGATTAGGTAAGTAATTAAATTATAGAATACCAAAAACAAAATCATTCTGTGGGTGACACTGGTCAACCATGCGACCATTCATGTAACTGTTAATCACGCGACTACTCCAGGGTTAAAAAAACAGTAAATAAAACTATAAAATTTACAACAATCGGACTGTTTTTAATTATACCAAAAATGAATACTTAAAAAAAAAATAGTTTCAGACTCCTTATTCATGATGATTTATACTTTGTAGCTCTGAGGATGGGAATTTAATTCCTGAAAGCGCTAAGCGTTTGTAAAAATAAATTGTGAGAAATCACTAGAGTATTTCTGATTGACCTAATACAGTCAATATTATTTCAAGACAAAGTAAGCATAAATGGTTTTTTAAGAAAAAACATAATAAAGGAAACCAATCGAACAGATATCTTAGGATGTTTTCAAACAAATTAAACAGTCTCTCTGACTCAGTTGAAATATTGTTATCTATTAAAAATTTTCAATAGTCTGCTATAAATAATAAAGTTTTTTATCGATTATAGTAGTAAACAAAATATAACTAAGACGAATGAGGAAAATGCGTTCATCAATATATACATATTCAGTTTTTGATGAGAGGCAGACATGGACGTCCAAACGTAATGGGCTGGAGACATGACACATTGGTTTTTTTTGATGAAATTATTTTTAAATTATTCAACAATCTGCGAATGTTTTTGTGCACTTCATTTGAAAGTAATACGGGTGAACTCTTTAAGGAGACAGAAATAATGACTTTTCCTTTTCGATTCCCGTCTGGGTAATAGGAATTTTTTTAGTGACGAACACATTTTAAAAAATCCTTACTCTTACGCTGGCTAGAAAAGAGTGGTAACCTCCATTTAACCATTCCCAATTCGCCTTAGTAGGAAAAATTGGACGTTAATAACTAATAAGATATAATCTATTCATATAATGGGATCTAATTTAATAACGAATGTATTATGTACAAACACTGTTTCATAATACGTTAAGAAATTAAGTGGCGTAATATTAATAAATGTTTCATAGGAACATAAATGTTTTACGTATTCTATTATATTTTGTTAGATTAAGTTGAAATAAATACATTTCATGTTCATTAATGAGTTTACCACTAAATAAATTTCTATTGACCAAGAAAGAATAGAACGGAAATAATTCATACATTTTTTTTTTCCCAAAGAAACGGATAAATTAACGATTTGGGTTTATACTTCCTATATATATGAATTATTAAATATTTTATTAGCAGATTTCCCTTAGGGGAAATTTGAGGTTGTACTCATGACGCGAATTTCCAAAAATGTTTTCATATGTCCTTCAATCCTACCCAGGAGATGACGAAAATGAGGTCCTGTTCAAAATTATATATATATATATATGTATATAATATATATATAAATATATATATATTCTATATCTTGAATACTAACCAACGACTATATTTTCATTTTTATGAAGTCTGTGGGACACGTGGTCGGGTATAGTTCGGATTAGGTCGGCCTTTTCCGTAACTGATCGGGCTCAGGTGGAAGCTTCTTCTAACCTTACCTACCTTCATTACTTTGTGAGATTTTTATGCCAATACGTTATGTTTTATCCCCCCTCCCCCTTCTTTAGTTCTTGGCCTAATAAAATATGAGTTATTAAATATAAATTATTTCTTCAGAAGCCGTTTCATTTGGGAATTTAATTTTAATTAACAGAAAGATTTCTCATTACCCCGTCTGTATTTAATGACGGTGTTGTTGTTTTTAAACAGTATGCAATATTTCTCTATTGTAAAACTTCACTTGGGAAATCTGCTTAGTTTACGCAGCCCCTGCTTGACGGACTTTTACGCTATCAAAGGGGGGGTGTTTATAATAAACTTTATGCATTTTTTAATTATATATTTTATATATTATATATAATATTATTATATATATTTATTATATATTCATAAAAATTGTTGACCTAGACTTACGTTTTGAAGTTTTACACACTCTGAACAATTGCTAATAAAAATTGACATCTATTTTGTGTGTTTGACACCTACGCGATCAAGTTAATAAATAGCTTTTATCGAATCTAGGTTTTGGTATGTTAATTATTAACGTCAACATTTGAGGTTCTGGGCAAATCGGACAAGTGATCAGCAGGTTACCACTGTTTTGTAGCCAGAGTGGGACTAAGGACTTTATTAAATGAGTTAGTCACAAAAAAAATTCCTATTACCAAGACGGGAATTGAAAATGAAAAGTCATTATTACTGTCTTCTTAAAGACTTTGCCCATATTACTTTCAAATGAAGTACACCAAAACATTCACGGATTGTTGAATAATTAAAAACTAATTTCATCAAAACAATCTGTCCCTAACTCTTGAGTTAACAATTTTATTATATATCCTGACCAATACGTTTGGACGTAGGACACTAGGCCGTGAGATAGAGACCAACGCCTTAACTCGGAAGGCTAACATAAGCCACCAATTAACATCTATGTGTTTTATAAAATTCAGTTTTTCACATGATCATTTATTTTGAAATCTCACATAACAGTGTGTGATTGTGAAAGTACGCGAGTGTACATATGCGCGTTATGAGGGATACAGAAATAATACGATATACATATATTTGAAATAGCTTCAAATAGAAACATTTCAAAACGAGAGTTTCAGAGACGTTTAGAGAACGCTTAAAATGTTGATATATTCATATTGGCAGATAATCTCTTGAGCCGCTTTATATAATCCGCAAGAGGGATGAAACAAGCTTTTTGAGCTCATGTCAGTGCCATTTCAACTCAATAGAGATTCCTTTTAGTGCCACTTCCATCAACGGATGCTAGCGAATAATCCGCCCTTTAGTGGCCTTTAGAAATCGCTTCACATTCGCTCAAAATATCTCACAAAATAAAAAAGGAACTGAAGTGTGAGAGAGATAAACTATGGCGTAGAGACCAAATTTTAAATTTATTTATTTATTCCTATTTTAATTCCATTTAGCAACAGGGTCGATTGAGCGACGTGTCTGTCCTAAGGGAAATCAGCTATTGAGGTCGTACTCAAGACGCGATTTTCGAAAAAATTCTTCAAATGTCCATCGATCCTACCCAGGATTTGACGAAAAAGAGATCCGTTCAAAACTATATTAATACAACTGTTAACGCTCTAGCGGTCGCAATTTTTGTTTGATCGTTACCAAACTGGATATTTAAACGTTTTATGCAAAACGACAGATCAAGTTGTTAATGGCTGAAATCGGAACAGTGGGAGGGGGGGGGATTTTCAAAATATCTCCGTTACCATACGTCGGATTAAAAAATTGTAAAGAACCAATCTTATTGCAAATTAAATTTACTATAAATATTATTATATACATCAATTCTCTATCTTGAATATTAACCGAGATATTTGCATTTTTATTAAATGTGGGCGGTAACGCACGAGTGAGTTTCCCACCAAAAGCTAGGTCGGCCGTTTCTGTAACTGCTCGGCTCTCGTATGGAGATTTCTCTATTGTATCACTTCACGTGGGAAATCTGCTTAGTTTACGCAGCCCCTGCGTGACGGACTTTTTTTTTTATTATTTATAGTACGCCAGCTAAGTTACCCGGCTTCCCCGGGAATTCAATTGAGGCTGTATGAAAATGATATTTTTTTGGCAAGCCAAACTTACTTTACTTTGCAAAATATTTTGACATTTCTTCATCCCAGCTTTAGGGTTTACGGGTATAACAGCCGTTGCTGTGGATTGGTTAATAATAAAATTATTTGTTATGTAAGGCTTTACTGTCCTCAAAAGTTTTATATTTCCCATCTTCTGTGCATGTAGTTTATATATATATATATATATATATATATATATATATATTGTTACGTTTTTGTATTACCGAAACCAGTAATAAACGTTTTTAATAAGAGTTCTTTTGGATTGCAAAATTAAATACTCGCAAGTTTCACAGTTTTTATCACTTCAAAATTTATTTCACAATGCACAATAAACTTGGTGATTATTCTTAATTACTACTCACAGTATACGCTGATAGCGTTACTGTTCTTCAAGGAGTCACAGTGCAATATTTCACTGAAATTCACAGAAAGACGGCACTGCACTGTCCTTTACTTCGCAGCACTGCACTCTCCTTTACTTCGCGGCACTGCACTGTCTTAAACACGGCACTAAACTGTTACTTACAGTCACGGCACAACACTGTTCTTCTTTTAAAAACACAACTTTAAAAAACAAGTCGCACTGAAGCACTGATGTGAACATCAAGGAAGGTGACAATAAAACTGACTGCTCACGGCTGGCCCGAGCTTCTTTTATAGGTTGTCGGCATACATCAAAGGGGAATTGTCTAGTTCATTCCAGGCTGGGCTAGACGAGCCTAGTATCGTCTCGACCGACCCTCCGTCGGTCTCTTTGATCTACGTCACACTTTCCAAATACGCGACTCTCTCTCTGAAGGATTATTCATCTATTTAATTTTCGCAACAATATATATACGTATGGGGCCGTATAATTCATATATATAGAAAGTATTCTATCTTCCAAACCATGCATGAATAAAAGTTTCTTTCCCTTGATTCGGTACAAAGCCCAACTGATGTTTTAGGTACGCCATAACCAGTGTTAAAAATACTCTTTTGAAATTCTCGATTGCAAAATGTATATTCATATTGATACATATTGTGTTCAGTAAGGTATATCATATCGTAACGGAGCGGAGTTAATAAATACCAGAAATAACTGGGTGCACCTCCCCAGCGTTCATCCTATCAATTTTTTTCTTTATGATAATTTTTCGGAAAATGTGGTCATGTAAGGCACTAATGCATTCAAAGTGTATGGTAGGTCTGTGTGTCCTAAGGTAGCAGTCAATTAGTAAATGTTTTATTGCAAGTCTACGGTGTTGGCAGTAGAATTCGTCTTCTCCAGTAACTGATAAAGCTAGGAGCTACAACGAATTTCTCAATTATCCTGCCTTCACGGTTCAGCAGTTCCCACGATCATGATGAGAAATTCAAAAAGTTCCCATGAGACCATAAGTGTGTAGCTGTGATAAAATAACTAGCTAAACACACAGTAAAATCTCCAAGAAGAAGACGATAATGAAGCATAACTCTCAAATATCTAAGAGGAATTGCCCCTAAGATTAGTGATAGGTGTTATCAGTAAACAGCGTCGACTTATCAGTTTTGGTTTACTCGAGTCAGGGATTAGATAAGGAAGTCACCATGTTACAGCTGATGTTGTAGCAGAGTAAACACCTCTTGCTCACGTTGTTCTATAATGCTGTTGAGCAGGCCCATCTAACAACCACCTTGGCATCAACAACATTCACAAAGAACAAACTCACGTGCAATAAATTTTACCACGGATATATCTGAATACGTCAAAGGTTAATGAAGTCCTTTAAAGAGATGGGATTTCCTACACAATGGAATATTACACGCAGATGATCTCATCTCGCCATCTTTTTTCCTTAAGGGAAATTAGCTATTGAAGTCCTATTCTTGACACGATTTTCGAAAAAATTTCTCAAATGTCCGTCGATCCTAGATGACAAAAATTAGCTCCGTTCAAAATTATATATATATATATATATATATATATAATATATATATATAATATATATATATATATATATATATAAATATTTATATTTATATTTTGTCTCTTAAACACTCTAGCGGTCGTAATGTTTGTTTGATCGTTACTGAACTTAATATTTAATCGTTTTATGCAAAAATGAAGTTCAAATACATTAATGGCTGGGGGGAGGGGGGTTTAGAGGGGGAGAATTTCAAAAATTCTTAATATCTCCGTTCTTATGTGCCGGATCGAAATATTTTATAGAAACAATCTTATTGAAAATGTAATTTTTCCCCGAGATATTTGCATTTTTTAGTTTTTGACCTTCAGTAAACCCCCTCTACTACTCATGTCATATTAAAAATAAGCTGTTGCATTATGTGGCACATTATTTGAAGCCCACACACTAAATATTTCTCTCATTGAACTTTTAAATCTTGAGATAAATGCATTTACGTGACGCACGTGGGAAATCTGCTAAGTTAACGCAGCCCCTGCGTGACGTACTTTCTCAATTTCTCTCGGAGTATGTAAACAGGAATTTAAATATTATCTGGGCATGAGATGTGCACCCCCCTCCCCTTACTCAAGTAAAGAAAATTGAATGAGTAGAAGTGGTTGTTTACAAAAGATTCAAACCAATAAGGATAAATATCGTAGTTAATATTCTGGTTAGTTATATATAACAAAATTGTAGAAAATTAAGATTGGTTATAAAACAGTTTTCGATTCAATATTTTAAATTTTAAATTATTCCCTTCCCTAACCTCCTCATCTGGCTCTATGGCCGTTTTATCCATTAGTTAATAGATTTTTAGTTTTCCATTAAACTTTTAAATATGTAGTTTTACAAAACATATTTTAATATAATTCCTTTATATATAATTTTTCTTTCTTTATTATTATTTACTTAATTATATGTTAAAAAAATAATAACGCAAAAAGAATACTAACTAACTTAAAAAAATATTAAAAAATGCTGTAGGGGTATAACAGAGAAAATAGTGTTAGAAAAACTTTAAGAAATTCTACAAGAAATAAATAATTGAGCTAAGCACAAAAAAAAAAAAAAAAAATATACATGGAAATTCTACATAAGAATAGTGGAACCAAATCCAGAAATAAAATGGCAAAAATAAATAAAACAAACCAAAGCCATTAACCAAGATACGCGGGTTGGGCTGAGAGGGCTCTGTTACTCGGTGGCACTAAATGGGGGATGTTGAGGGAGACCCAACAGAATTTGGGGGCTTGGGTAAAGGAGCAGTTACTAACAGCTGTAGGAGGTAACATCACAACAGCTGTTCTGTACTACCCCTGGGAAAAGTATTGTAATAAACACCTGTGCACCTAGATAGTAAATATAACACCTGATTCTCTGGCCACCTTTTATTTTACCGCAGAGTAGTAAGCACTTCAACTCATCTGACCGGTTTTATTTTCATTTTTTTTAAATGAATTAATTCAATTGAAAAGGTAACTTTAATTTTTTATTAATCTAAAAAATAAGTTCGTCACGCAGGGTCTGCGTAAACTAAACAGATTTCACACGCGAAAGTTTACAATAGATAAATATACATACAGGTAACACTACAGTGAATGTTAAATGAATAAATAGAAACGGTTATGAGAAATCTTTCGGTCAATTTACAATAGAAGGTAATAATCTACAAAGGAAAGCGGCTGAATTGTAAACGCACAGGCCAGCGAGCCTCGTGACACTGGGTAGACCGAAAAAACAAACAATTAAAGAAATATATCTGAATATAACATAGTCATTTTATTGAAAACTATTTACTATAGTTAGTGGAGCAATTTGAAATTAATTAGAATAATTTCTATCTCAATCACTCAGATTTTTGTAATCCAAACTATAAGATTGTTTCTATCGTAATTTTTCGATCCGAATGTTATTATCTTTCAATATTGTGTAATGCAATCAAATTGTACATATAAATAAATTTGAATATATATATATATATATATATATATATATATATATATATATATTTTATATATATTTATATATATAAGACCCCTATATATATATACTAGCTCAGATACCCGGCTTCGCTGGGATTATTTGAGGCTGATGCCGCGCGCTCGCGGCTATTTTTTTGCATGGCACTTCCGCTCACGCTCCCTGCACAAACTTCTTGCAATTTACCCGTCAGTGATTTAGGGTTATTTACACGTGCGTTCGCGCATCGCTCCCGCCGCCTTTAGTAATAAAATTATTTTTTTATGTAAGACTTCACTGTCCTGCATATTGTCTATTTCCCGTCTCCTGTGCATGCATGCATAGATTTTTGAATATTAAGGAGAAGTATTGACTTACATTTTGAATTCATTTTTTCGGCTAGTGAGGTACCGGGTAAGTTCATATTTGAAAAGAAGTGTTGGCAAATTTTCTAAATAACAAAATAACAACTTTTTGTTATGTGCTATTTGCCGAAACCCCAATAGCGAAACATTATTATTAATTTCAGGCCTCCCTTTTATAAACCCCCACTTTGCAGTCTAGAAAATGTTAGTATGGCTTATTTTATAAGGAAGGCCGTTAGTGTTATACACATGCTGTAGTGTTTTATTTAGTTCGGTTGAGTCTTTTTGCAAATAAATTTGTTGTCTCCGCTATAATATTTTAAGTAGAACGCCTTTATACTTCGGTATTACGATGATTGTGTATATAAAATAAAAAGTTTTCTTAAAATACAAAAATAAACCCTTTTGTTATGGGCAATTTGCCGAAAATGCAATGGAAAACGAAATATCATATTATTAATTTCAGGCCTTCTTTAAACCCCCACTCCTGCAGTCCCCTTTAAATGTTAGTTTAGCTTATTATAATGAAGGCGTTAGTACTATTCAATACGAGTTGGTTTAATTCGGTTGAGTCTTTAGTGCCAAATATAAATTCGTTGCACTCCCGCTTTGTTTATAGCGTATAACTCATTTATGCTTCCGTATTCGGCAAAAGTGGAGATAACTACAAAGTTACTCTAAATAACAAAATAAAAACTTTTGTTATGTGATATTTGTGAAAAAGCAATAGAAACGAAATATCGCTATTTTTAATTTCAGGCCTTCCTATACCCCAACTCCTGACCAGTCCCTCGAAATGATAGTTGCTTAATATATGGAAATCGTTAGTATTAATTACATAGCGAGTTTGGTATAGTTCGTTGAGTTTTTTGTGCAAATAAAATTGTTGAACTCCCTCTATAGTTTTTGGCGTAAAACTCATTTATAACTTTCGTATACTCGGCAAAAGTGAATATAGCAAAAGTTACTCTAAATTACAAAATAAAACAACTTTTGTTTATGAGCATATTTGCTGAAAAGCAATGGAAAAACCGAAATATCGCTATTTTTAATTTCAGGCCTCCCTTATAACCCCCACTTCTGTTTGTCTTTAGGAGTATATTAATATAGCCTAAAGGTCTTACGTTGGGTTAGTAAGTATATATACCATATACCAATTTCATAACATTCGGTTCAGCGTTTATGCGTGAAAAAGGTAACAAACAAACAAACAAATAAACAAACAAACAAACAAAACAAACAAAACAAACAGAAACGAAAGAAAAAAAATGCAGTTATGGTTGTCTATGACATGTGAAACGAAAGTTATCGTGAAAATTTCGCGAAAAAAATCATTGTACAGACAGAGTGTTACAATTTTATTTATATATATATATATATATATATATATAAATATATATATATATATATATATTTTTATATATATATATATATATATATATATATATATATATATATATATATATAAAAGTATGCACACAGACGCACTCACCTTACATTATATTCCATGATACCATTACAACTATAATCTCAGTCGAGATCTCTGTGCACCTATATAAGGAAAATAACATCAGTCTAGAAATTATATTTCAGTCATTGGACATTAGGAAAATTTATGTTTCACTCCATAAGAGTTTCGTGGAAAATGGAAAATAGGACTGTTGAATTGCCTTGAGGAAGCGGAAGTTATCTTTTCCCCCTCACGGAGGTGCTATTCCGTGGAAAATGCCATTTTCCTTATCCGTAGAAAAAAAAAAAAAAAAGTATCTGCCTAAACCGTGAAACTCCTTCAATTACCTTGGAGTTTTTACTTCAGTGAATGAAAAAACTTCTATCTACATGAATTTTTGATGGCTTATTTTAATATTTGACTAACTAAAAATCCATTTTTAGTTATTACTCATATTCATAATAGAAATTTGAATAAAATAATTGAGAACAATGAACTTATGTAATTTGTAATCTTATATATAAAAAGTCCGTCACGCAGGGGCTGCGTAAACTAAGCAGATTTCCCTCGTGAAGTTTAGTAACAGGTTAATATACATACAGGTAACACAACAACACCGTGAATAAATACAAACGGAAATAAGAAATGTTTCATCCAATTTCAATAACCTGCCAACAGGAAGCTTTAGGTTAAAAATGTAAACAAATAGGTCGGGGCCCGCCTCACACCGGAAAGAAAAACAATTACTGAAATATATGTGAATATAACACATTAACTTCATGGAGAACTATGTACTATATATAGTACTGTAAATTATTAATGAGTCATAATAATTGTTATCTCAATCAATGAAATTTTTAGTAGTCCGAAACATTAAGATGGGGGGGGGGGGGAAGTCACCAGGAAAATATTTGCATGTATCTCGTATAATAAAGGTCTCTTGAAAATACAATTTTTGGTATTTAAAAAATTCCAATAATGTTATTTATTATGTAGCAGAGAATATTGTTTACCGTAACATGAGTAGAAGTGGAGGTTTGCTGAAAACTGAAAAAAGCAAATATCTCGGTTAATAATAAAGATAGAGAATAACGTGAATAACTGTATAAAATAATATTTATAGTAAATTTTAATTTGCAATAAGATTGGTTATATACAATTTGTCGTTCCGATGCATAATAACGGAGATATTTAGAAATTTTCAAAAATCCCCGCCTAAAATCTAAACCCCCCCCCCCCCCCTCCCCTCCCTTTGGTCCGATTTCAGCCATTAACGAACTTGATCTGTCTTTTTACATAAAAACAGTTTAAATATCGAGTTTCGTAAACGATCAAACAAAATTACGGACCGCTAGAGAGCGGTTTAACAGACAAATAAATAATATAATAATATACTATATATATATATACTATATATATATAATATATATATATAAATTTTGAACGGACCTCATTTCGTCATCTCCTTGTAGTATCAATGACATTTGGAAGAAATTTTTTCGAAAATCGCGTCATGAGTACGACCTCAGTAACTAATTTCCCTTAAGGGAAATCTGCTAAAATGAATGTTTGTTTATGTATGATCCTTTATAGACTCGTCGTAGAATGGCTGAACCGAATTTTAAGAAACTTGGTATTGAAAATTACTACTAACCCAACTTTAGACTTTAGGCTATATTAATTTTCCTCTGAGACGAAACAGTAGTGGGGGTTATAAGGGAGGCCTGAAATTAAAAATAGCAATAATTCGCCTCCTATTGTTTTTTTGGCAAATATACACATAACAAAAGTTGTTTATTTTGTTATTTAGAGTAACTTCTGTAATGTGCACTTTTGTCGTATACCGAAGTATAAATGAGTTATACGCTAAAACAATAGTGGGAGTAAACAATTTTTTGTGACACAAAAGACTCAACCGAAATAAACGAAACTCAGTATGTGATTTGGTATTAACACATCCCTGATTATAAGCTATATTAAAAATTCGACGTACGAACAGTAGTGGGGGTTGTAAGGGAGGTCTGAAATTTAAAATAGCGATATTTCGTTTTCTATTGGTCTTTCGGCAATTATGAACATGACGATAAACAAGAACATTTCAATTGTATGAAGCATTTTAAAAACAAGTAGCTGTTTCATGAGGAGCAAAGTATATTACTCCCCCCCCCCTTCCTCTGTCTTTCACTGGAACATTAATTAATCGGAAGTAAGTAATTTCATCCTTTAATGTGTTTAAAACATCAATTAATTGACAAAAAACGAATGTATTTAAACATACATAATTAGAATTGAAAATAGAATCTGAATATAAGGTAATGTTAGCGGAATTGAGAGTTAGCCGTTAGTCATATTCTGTTGGTTAACCTGGAGCGTCGGGGAGGGGTGGGAAGACCTTCCTGTAATCTAGAACCTTTCTCACTCCCTCTTTCTTTTCTCTAAGTTTTTTACACACTTTTTTCGTATACCGTATTAAAAACGAGATATACGCTAAAACCTATAGCGGAAGTGAACAATTTTATTTGGGACAAAAGACCAAGCCGAAATAAATAAAACTCGGTATGTGTATTAGCACTAACTCTTTCCTTATAACAAGCCATACCAACATTTCTAGGGACGGGCAGGAGTGGGGGTTATAAGGGAGACCTGAAATTAATAATGGTGATATTTCGTTTCACCACAATATTTTGTGCTTAATAACTGAGATCTATGCATAATGCACAGGAGACGGGAAATATGACAATTTGGAGGACAGTGAAGACTTACATCAAAAATTAATTTTATTATTAACAAATGCCAAAACGGGTGTTAATCCTAAATACTGGTACGGGTAAAGGTGAAAATATTGTGCAAACTAAAGCCTGGCCATAAATATTCCATCACCATTCAGCCTCAAATGCATTCCCGGGCGAAGACGGGCAGCTGTGCTCGTATATATATATATATCTATATATATATATTTATATATATATATATATATATATATATATATATAATTTTGAACGGACCTCATTTTCGTCATCTCCTGGGTAGGGTCGATGGACATTTGAAGAAAGTTTTCGAAAATCGCGTCATGAGTACGACCTCAATAACTAATTTCCCTTAAAAGAAATCTGCTAAAATGAATGTTTTTATGTATGTCCTTTATAGACTCGTAAATGGCTGAACCGAATTTTATGAAACTTGGTATGTGTATTACTATTAACTCAGGTTAGGTTTCTGGCTGTATTAATATTCTCTGAGACGAACAGAAGTAGGGGTTATAAGGGAGGCCTGAAATTAAAAATAGCAATAATTCGCCTCCTATTGTTTTTTTGGCAAATATACACATAACAAAAGTTGTTTATTTTGTTATTTAGAGTAACTTCTGTAATGTGCACTTTTGTCGTATACCGAAGTATAAATGAGTTATACGCTAAAACAATAGTGGGAGACAACAATTTTTTGTGAAACAAAAGACTCAACCGAATTAAACGAAAATGCAGTATTTGATTTGGTATTTAACACAACCCCTGAATATAAGCTATATTAAAAATTCGACGTACGAACAGTAGTGGGGGTTGTAAGGGAGGTCTGAAATTTAAAATAGCGATATTTCGTCTCCTATCGGTTTTTTGGCAAATATGCACATAACAAAAGTTGTTTCTTTTGTTGTTTAAAGTAATTTTAGTTATATGCTCTTTTGCCGTATAATGAAGTATAAATGAGGTATATACGAAAAACTATAGGTGGTCCACAATGTTATAGGGCACGAAAGACTACTTTTTTTGACTATAAACTATACTAATATATATAGGAACGAACAGGAGTGGGGGTTGTTAGAGAGGCAAGAAATGAAAAATTGTCATATTTCGTTTCCTTTTGTATTTTGGCGAACGTGCACTTAACAAAAGATGTTTAGTTTGATATTTAGAGTAACTTTTATTATATACATCTTTATCGTAATTTAGTATTTTAGTTGGTGGCGTAGAACGCGCTACTGGTACTGTTAGAGTAATATAAAGGACTTTTTATATCAGTTACTTCCTTTAAAAAATAGTCTAATTTTTCAGAAAAGTCTGAATTATAATCAAATACGTACTTCAATCTTCGAAAGTTTATAAGGGGTATTACTTTTATTATATTCTAATATTTATTTCTTAACGTTCACTTTTTGCAACTTAGGCTAACCGGGACGGGTTATCTACAGGTTACCACCCTATTCAAAGAGACTATGTTCCTATGCACTAGTTACCCGAACATAATAACAAACTAACTTTAGACAAAGCACACAATTAGACGAACTCGCCAAATTATCTAACCAAAAAACAACTTATGCCACCACATATTGTACACACCAAGATATTCAAACCCAAGAAAATCATTTTATTCTCAACTCATGACAAAAATCATGATTTGCGATAACTGACAACAAACTAAATCATGTACTTGGTGAATGGCCTTCCTCAAAAAGGCTAGTTAGAAGAGAAGAAGTGGTCATAACAAGGTTAAGAATTGGCAATTCACGACTTACACACACTTACTGGAGAAGACGAACCCTACTACCAACACTGTAACTTGCAATAAAACATATTGTTATGTTTATTAAAAATATAATAAACGTAGATTATTAAAGCTCGTTTGGATTGCAAAATTAAACACACGGACTTTAGAGTTTTTATCACTGCACAATTTATTTGACCACGCACTTCACGCTTGGCAAATTATTCTTAACTGCTACGCGAATCACTGAAGATCACAAAAGCCGGCACTGCACCGATCTTCGCTAAGAACACTGTACCGAACCGAAACTAAAATGCATTGTTCACAAAAGCTGCACTGAACGCACTGATATTCACTAGAAGAGAACTGCGAACAAACTAATTGTCGGGCGAGGTGGGCCACTTTTACAAACGGGCGGCGAGATCCACACTGGGCTAGATCCCAGAAGAACGTCGCCAAGAACATTCCTGGATAACATAGTAATTAGTATGAGTCCAATGTCTACATTTTAAAAGGGGGCCTTTTTATTTAAACCACCAATTATGGGTGTAAGTGAAGATGTAATCATTAAATAAAATTTGCTGTTTTTTACTAAACGCTAATCCAAAACTTTCTCATTTTTGCACCACGTTGAATTCTGTTTTAAAAAAAAAATGCAAGCAAAAGTGCGAATCAGTAAAAATTGTGTAACACCCAAACAAATTTTTTTCCTTAATTTTTTTTTTTTTTTAAATTTTTTTTAAAAAAAAGTTGATTGGTTATTTATAAAATAATTTCCAACAGAACCATCAAATAATTCATTGTGACACTTTAATAATTTACGTAAAAAAAAAAAAAAATGCAAGCAAAAGTGCGAATCAGTAAAAATTGTGTAACACCCAAACATACAAATAAATAAAAATAAGTCTTGAATTTAAGAGCCAGTAACTATTCACTATCAAGTAACGCCATCATGGTCAAATTCTTTTTTTGTGGATATTTATCTACGCTTTATCTTGTTCACCAATATTAAAAGAAAAAGCAATAAACAAAAAACTTAATGTTTCACGATTTAAAAAATAGGATAAAAAGCCAACTTAAGAAAACGAACGTGTATTTCAACTGAATTTATACATATACACAATCCAGGGGAAAAATAACAATTTCACCAATATGATTTCCCTTTTATTAAATCTCTTTAGATTTTTCCTTGAATAAATAGTAGTGGAATGAAAAG
>CM032231.1:138502500-138600000 GCA_019009955.1 Riptortus pedestris | reverse complement strand
AATTAAGCAATAAATCCTGTGTTGGTTAAAGTTTTTTTTTTTTGTTTTTTTCTCCCTCAAATTTAATAAAATGAACAGAAACCTCATTTATAAATGCATGTAAAGGAAAAATGGTCACACATCCACAATAATAATTTATTAAAGTGACAGAGCTCTTTCGGTGCAGTGCATCATCGTCTGTGTCATGTTGGGACCCCAAAAAAACAAGAAGTAATTTATCTCTATGCTTTTAAAAAAAAAACAGTTATGAAAGAGTCAAATAGGTAACACAGTTTGTGGAAACAATAAAGACTATCTTTCCTAAAACTTAATATCAGCACGTTAAAACCTTTCAAACATCAATGGGCAAAGTTTTTTTATTAAATAGATATATTGTTACGTTTTTATTACCAAAACCAGTAATAGACGTTGTTAATAAGAGTTCTTTTGGATTGCAAAATTTAATACTCGCAAGTTTCACAGTTTTTTTTTTATCACTGCACAATTTATTTCACAATGCACAATACACTGGATAATTATTCTTAATTACTACTCACAGGATACACTGATAGCGTCACTGTTCTTCAATGAGTCACAGTGTTGTCCAATAATTTACTCACGGTGACTGAAATTCACAAAAGACGGCACGGCACTGTTCTTTACTTCGCGGCACTGCAGTGTCTTAAACACGGCACTAAACTAGTACTTACAGTCACGGCACAACACTGTTCTTCTTATAAAAACACTGTACCGCACTGCACTAAGTCGTACTGTAGCACTGATGTGAACATCAAGACAGGTGAGAATATAACTGACTCGCTCGCTGCTGGCTGGTTCTTTATATAGGTCGTCGGCATACATCAAAGGGGAATTGTCTGGACCTTCGACGCTAGGCTGGGCGAGTCTAGTAGGGGATCGACCCTCTGTCGGCTTCTTTGATCTATCTCGCACTTCCAGAATACATGACTCTCTCTCTCTCTCTGAAGGATTATTCATGTATTTAATTTTCGCAACACTATGAATAATTTCAGAACAATAAAAACATGAAAAATGCTTAACCTAGACTATAGAAAATAATACAGTGGAAGCACATTCTTAGCTGTACAAGGGGAAAGACATTATTGAATCATTAATAATTCTATTTAAATTTAATTACTTATTATTTATTAACTTCCCCTTCGTGCTCCTAAGGCTCATTGGGACGGATTAACTAAAGCTTCCCTCCTTTTATTTAGAAAGTGTAGGAACAATAGTATTATTTAATGAGTTCGTCAATAATAAATTCCTGGTGAGAATCGAAGTCCTGACGGTATGTTTATATTGGAAAAAAGTCCGTCACGCTGGGGCTGCATACACTAAGCAGATTTCCCATGTGAAGTTTAATAATAGATAAACCTACATACTGCTAACACTAAGTGAATAAATACAAACGGTAATTATAAATCGTTCCCCTTCCGGCGAGACTTTGTAAGATTTATGCAAATACGTTCTGTTAATCCGCCCCCCCCTTCTTTAGTTCTTAGCCTACTAAAATTTGATTTAGTAAAATATAAATTATTCTTACAATTCAGACGCCATTTCAGTCGGGAATTTATTTTAATTAACTGAAAGATTTCTCATTACCGTTTGTATTTAATCACGGTGGTATTGTGTTACCAGTATGCAGATTTCTCTATGTTAAAACTTCACATGGAAAATCTGCTTAGTTTACGCAGCCCCTGCGTGACTGACTTTCTTATTTTGCCCTCCCCTCTTGTCTTAGTCCAAAGTATAAGTAAACATGAATTTTAGTTTTACATGGAATATCTCGAGAAACGAATTTGGTAACTATCAGACATAAATGCGACCTGATTTATCCTATCTTTTTTTCTAGTCCGCAAAAATAGGACAGCGCTTACTCTAGGGGAATATCCCAAAATACCAAAGTAAAATAGGTTTGGTGATAGTCCAAACAGTATTTCTCCTAACGAAAATTCGTTTAAGTGTGGGTGTGTTTGTCAATAAAGCAATAAAGTCTGTATTCACTAAAGTTTCAAAGCTAGTTACTTTTCTTTTTTTGTTTCCATTTCCATTAAATGACGAGACAACTCATCTGTAGTTGCAGCTGATATTAGTTGGACATGATTGAGTTTGAGAGAGCGAGTTTATCCACTGATTGCTATCTGCTATAACTCGCTGCGGTTTCTAACTATGCCGATAGTTTACGGCCATCGGACGCAGGGAGTCGGAAAATAGAGCCAAATACAGAACAAAGACACCGCCCTTTAGAGATACGGCGGTCTCTCTTTGTTCTCCATTATCAGAAATATCGGTGATAAAGTCCTTTCTGCTCGCCATCAGCCGTTTACGACTCCAAATATGAGTGTCTCTGTTATAGCTACTGTGTATTTCGGGTAAAATGGCCGTTAGGGTTTAGGCTAAGCTAATTAGCAGCAATTGGGATTCGAAACATGTTAGTCGACCACATATGTATTATTAGTGGTTTAGGAAAAATAACTGGGATTGGTAAATTTTGATAATCAAGAATAGGGTTAATAAGGTCCGTTCAAAATGATATATAAATATATATATATATATATATATATATATATATATATATATATATATATATATATACATACACACATATAAACTTGCTTGTAACCGGCAATTTTAGTAGATTTCAGAAAAAGTCTTCGTTCACGCAGGGGCATTGCGTAAACGACTATAGGCAGATTTCCCCCCCAGTCTAAGGTTTACAATAGAGAAATATGTTCACGAGAGCTTCTTAGAGCAAAAGGAACGGCGAACGAGCACTTATCTGGGCGGAAATAGTCACTCTCCGGCGTTAGCCGTTCGCATTTAATAAGAAATGCAAATATCTTACAGTTAATATTCAAGTAGAGAATAAATTTCTGGTACCATAAAGCATATTTATGAGTAATGTATTATTGATGTACTACTTACTAAGATTGATTTGTACAATTTCGTAAAAAAAATTCGATTCGAATACTTTAGAACTACTGAGATCATTTCGAATTCTTCAGGAATAATCTCCCCTCTAAACCCTTTAAGATAGAAAAGGAAACTCCACTTCTCATGTCAAAAGCTTTACTATCATTTAGTTATACTCAGGTGAGTTTCTTGCCTAACATGTTCTACATAAAACTCCTAAATTCAATCGAGTTTTTAAAACTAATTAAAAAAGGCCAAAATAGGCTTTTATTTCTATCAAGTCCGTCTCTTAAACCTCCAACAAAGAAAAAAAATATAATCTAAAAATTCAACACAATAAACCACAACTAAACGTCCCTTCCCAAAACTACAAAACCAGCACTTACTTCACTCAGTAGCCAAAAATCCTTTGCCACCCCTTTCAATCCCGGAAGGTGTGACAATACATTTTGTTTTCCTATTTTATATTCCGGTTTTCCACACTATCAAAACGGTCAACGATCATTACACATCACACTTCTCAAAATTTTCCATGTGACTGCTCATCCTACCCATCACTAACACATTCCACGTCACTCTTAACCAGTCATTGAGTCCTAACTCCCCCCCTTTTCCAAGCCCCCTTCAAATTCCGAAGCTGTGTCGTTCTTATATTATCGACTTCTTCGAAAGGGTCCAGTAAAAAAAGTTTTTTAAAAATGCCCCCTTAGTGGGGGGCACCTGGGGGGTGAACCCCCGGGGGGAATGGTTTGGAGCGATACCAGAAGAATTATGTCACTACAAACGTCAAATGATATATATATATCGCAATGTTTGTCTAATCGTCACCAAACTCGATATTTAAACATTTTATGTAAAATGAAGATCAAGTTCGTTAACAGCTGAAATTGGACCTGTAGAAGGGAGGGGGTGAAGTATCTCCGTTATTATACATCACATCAAATAAATTTAGAACAAATCCTGTTGAATGTTCTATAATTTTTTTTTTACTTCCTACGGTTTTTACTTCCTTGATTATTAACTTGTTTGTTTTTCTTTACGTTTTCCAATGTAAAACTTCTACTCATAGTATTATTTAAATAACTGCTGCATGAAAAATTCAAGTACCTTGTGTCATCAATTAAGATTTAAGGCGAAGCTACTTTATAAGAAAATTAAATTACTTTTATCATTAAACTTTTACTTTTTGAGAAAAATTCAAGTACCTTGTGTCATCAATTAAGATTTAACCCGAAAATGTTTATTTGGAGAGATTTCAAAAAATCAAATTAACTCCGTCATTATGTTAAAAAATTGTTCTTGTTTAACTTAGGGTGCTCTACTATTGTACTTCTATTTATTTTTTTAAGCTTAAATATACTAGGTACAGAGAATATACGGGGGGAAAAGATCCATAGCATTTCATACCAGCTCGTGAGAAATCTGCTTAGTTAACGCAGCACCTGCGTGACGGACTTTTTTTTTTTAAATATATAATACAGCTCTGGCTTTGAATCTATCGGAGGTGCTACCTATTGCACACCATTGGTCTCGGATCAAAGTTCATTAATCCGGCCCGTTTGAAGTTCTCAAAGGCCTTTGATCTCGCCGGAAAAGCGCTGATACGAGTCAAAGGAGAAGACGACAAAATGGATTTACATCTGAACTCCTTACTTCCAGCAACAAGGACTACATTTAGTCTCACGAAAAATACCCCACAGGACATTCAGGGAAATGAAGGAGATTATGTCAAATTTTCCACCCAATTCTTGTTACTCACCAAAAATATATATATATATATATATATATATTGAGGAAATTTATCAAAACTCGCGTCATGAGTACGACCTCAAAAATCTGCTAATACATATCCTGATAGCAAACATTTACCATAATAAACAGCATATATTCTGTCATTAAATTAAAATAAGAAATATATGTACACATTCAATGACAATTATAGAATTACAACATAAAAATTTAAGACAAAAAATAAAAGTCCGTCACGCAGGGGCTGCGTAAACTAAGCAGATTTCCTATGTGAAGTTTAGCAATAGAGAAATCTGCATACTGGCATTAACACAATACACACCATAAGTAAAATTACAAACGGTTAATAAGAAAATCTTTCAGTTTAATTTTAAATAAACTCCCAACATGAAACGGCACTTCTGAAATTGTAAGAATAATTTTATATTTTAATAATCTCAAATTTTTGTAGTCCAGAGCAACTAAAGAAGGGGGGGGGGCGGACGGATGAACAGATGACGATCCATTTGCATAAATCTCACCAAAGTAAAGAAGGTTAGGTTGGCTTGAAACAACAGGTTAGTTTAGAAGCTTCGCTACTAGAGCCGAGCACACTTAGCCGAAAACGGCCCGAAAACTAACCCGAACAACACCCGACATCTGACTTCATAAAAAATGCAATTATCTCGGTTTTAAATATTTAAGATAGAGAATAAGTGTATTTTACGTATATTTATAGTAAATTTAATTTGCAAGAAGATTGGTTTTATACAATTATTCGATCCGATGCATAATAACGGAGATATTTCGAATTTTCATAAATTCCCCCCTTTTAAAACTCCCCCTCCCTCTGGTACGATTTCAGCCATTATCGATATTGATCTGTCTTTTTAACATAAAACGGTTAAATATCAAGTTTTACGAAGTACACGATCAATCAAAAATATGTACGAACGCTAGAGCGTTAACTGAAAAATATAAATATATACAGGGCGGTCCCCAAACAAAACGGCCCAAACCTTCAGGGATCGATGAAGAGGATCGAATAAAAACTAGGAAAACATTAGTATACCTCTGGTTATGCCTCGTTTCCGCTTCGTTTTTGAGAAAATCACAAAAAACTGTAAATTGTTGTGCAATAAAAGTGTATTTTTTTTTTTTAATAATGTATTTCAATTACTAAAAACTATTGGCTTTTTGAGTTAGCTTAATTTTTTAATTTACGAGGAGTAAATTTAGAAAACATGGAATATTCTCACGCTTTTCCTTATCAATTAATAACGTCTTGGTTGAGTGTTTTAGATCTTAAAAAGAAAGGATGTAATACGTTTACTATCATTTTTAATTCTTTTTGAGGGGGATCCAGCCTCGCATTCTCACAATAGTGGTGTTCCTAGTAATGATTCAGTGAAGTCAACAATATGGCTAGATTTTACCCAACGCTGAATACGCGGACATAGTGTCCTTACGTCTAATCGGCCTATTCATGACGATGGCAATGCACGTCAGGCCAGTTCGTGAATATCGCTGCCGGTTTCCCTGACCGAGAAAACCTACACAGAGTGTGTTTTTACTATAGACAGAACTTTCAGAAGGCTTCGAGAGGACTGGGTCCTTCTCATGTAATCGTCGTGGAAGGGGATAGAACCGTATATGCAGGCTCCGATGGATGCAGCCGGACCTGTGGCGGAGGGAGAGGATTACTGAGGCAACTTCAATACTTGCCCTGGCACAAGCGTCCGGAGAGCTGCTTCAGTTCTAAGCATACCAAAGACAACCATTTGGCGCACATTAAGGGCTGACCGCAGGCAAGCTTACCATGTACAAAAGGTACAAAATTTAATACCCGCTGATTATCCCCGCCGATTAAATTGTTGTAATTGGTACAAAAAACAATTGCAAAACGATGTAAACTAAAGTTCGAAAGTAATCTGGACGGACGAAGCGACTTTTACACGTGCATATTCATTTAAAGAAACTACCACCTTTGGGCACAAGAAAATCCCCGTGCTGTTTCTGTTTGTTTGTTTGTTACCTTTTCACGCATAAACGGCTGAACCGAATTTTATGAAACTTGGTAAGTATATTACTACTAACCCAACCTAGACTTTAGGTTATATTAATTTCCTCTGAGACGAACAGGAGTGGGTGTTTTAAGGGAGGCCTGGAAGTAAAAATAGTGATATTTCGTTTCCTATTAGTTTTTCGGCAAATATACACATAAAGTTGTTTATTTTGTTATTTAGTGTAATTTTGTTATATATACTTTTGTCGTATACCGAACTATAAATAAGATATACTCTAAAAAGTATAGCGGGCGTAACAATATTATTTGCTAAAAAAGACTCAACCGAACTAAACCAAACTCGGTATGTGGATTAGTAGTGAGGCCTTCATTATAATAAGCCATACTAACATTTCTAGGGACGGGCAGGAGTGGGGGTTGTAAGGGAGGCCTGAAATTAAAAATAGCGATATTTCGTTTCCTATTGCTTTTCAGCAAATATGCACATAACAAAAGTTGTTTATTTTGTTATTTAGAGTTACTTTTGTGATATTCATTTTTGACTTTTAACGAAGTATAAACGAGATATATACTACAAACTAAAGCGGGAGTCAATTGGTCTTTGAATTAGCATTAATTCTCCCATGATTATAAGCTATATTAAAATTTTTAGGTTCAAACAGGAGTGGGGGTTATAAGAAAGGCCTGAAATAAAAATTCGTTTCATTTTCTATTTGTTTTTCGGCAAACGTGCACATAAAAGTTGTTTACTTTGTTATTTAGAGCAACTAATTGCTCCCGCAATAGCGGGAGTCGGCGATTTTATTAGTACTTATTTAAGTGTTTTTAATATAGGCATATTATGACAAATGATGTTATGTTTTAGCCTTATCTATTTCGATTATTTAGTACTAAGTATGATTCGGATTATAAATCCCCCTCCCCCTTCGCCTCTTTTATTTATTTTCCCTAGAAAATAACTTTGTTATTTATTTCCAATAGAAATTTAAACTATAAGAGCATTTCCATTATTTAATTTGTATAATGTATTATTTAAAAAAAAAAATCGTGCTGAATTTCCTCTAGGAGTGATAGGGGAAGTAGTAGGGAATCAAACTCTGATTTTGGTTATATACTATCTTATTTACGATATCTTCATGATATTGAAACAAATACGTACTATCATAACAATTAAACGTTAATGTCATTATGACAAAAGGCAAAATGCTCTTAAACTCGATATGATTGTTTAAAGTATTACTTAGGTTGCAGGGACGGCTACGATCTCTTCCCCTCGACTAGTAACTATAACTATAATTTAATTCCATCAGGTAGATAAATTATTACAATAATATTTTGAATTAATAATTTAAGGAGAAGAGTGTTGATAGCTCTAATGCGAGAGCGGAAATAGACGGAGGCTAATTGAGTTTACTAATTTCCTGTGAAATGCTGGGCATTACGGGAAGTGATTACCACTGAGATATTTAATTGTAATAAATACTATCCATGATTATGGTTTGAAGTATTCAAAAAGGCGAGTTAAAAAAAGGCAAGGGATAGATTAGGAACACATTTTTATTTATTCTTCAAATATAAAATTTTTCATTTATAAGTCGCCTGCCTGACGCTCACAGCAAAACAATGCGCGCCGACGGGAAGTGTAGTTGTAAACATTGAAGCCTTGCCCAAAAAAATACTATCATCATTCAGCCTTAAATGATTTCCCGAGCGAAGCCGGGTACCTTAGCTAGTATATATATATATATATATATATTATATATATATATATGTGGGGTTAGGGAGGAGGAATTTCAAAGATTCTAAGTGGGTTCGAGTAATGGAAGAAATCATATTGCAAATTTAATGTTCAACTGATTTTATTATATACGGTTCCTCACTTTATTGATCATTATCCGAAATATTTGCAATATTTAGCTTCCAGTCTTCAGAAAACCCCCATTCCTACTCATATTATATTAAAAATTAGCTGTTATATAATAAACGACTTCATTGTTCGCCTAAATACCAAATATTATTTACAAGAGTACTTTGCTATGGGAGGGACATTAAAATACATTTTGTGATGGAGTCTTCAATTATGATTTTACAATATTGCATCAAAAATGGATATTTGATCTAAACCTTAATCGATATTTTACTGTTTCATGTAACTCTTAAGATCATAGTAATTAATGGTTGAAATCGGCCTAGAAATAAATGGGGTTTACAGGGCAAAGGATTTCGAAAATTCAAAATATCTCCATTATAGCGATTATTATTGATGGCCTACTTCTCTATTTTTAACCCCCTCACTCTTCTTCTTAGCGGCGTTTTGAGTATAAATAGAGAATATGTGACGGGATCGGGATCACATAGTTATGTCATACCTAAAAAGTCTGAAGGAATCTGAGTATTTTTCAGACTCTCCTGACTTCTTTTATGTTCCGTGAGAGAAGGAAGGAATTAAATTGGAAGGAGAGATATAATAGGATGAAGGGGCAGTGATAAAACAGGATAAAGCTAAATAGAAAGGAGAAGGTATAAATTAAGGATTGGAGAGAGGGGTAATGCCTCCTAGGATTGGAGAGAGAGAGAGAGAGAAGGTAATATCTCCTAGGATTGGGGTCCAGGAAGATATATCAGGATTGGTCCTGATAGGGAGTCCGGCCTGTTTTGCATATAACAGGATCCGGAGCGATATGCCAGAGAATAATTCCGGCTTTGGTCTCCTCCTCTTTTTCCCAAATCAATTCTCTCGAATTTCTACTACCTTTAGCATTCTGATTAGTGCCTTCCTGGAGAAATGAGATTCCACCAAACTAATCGCCCAGAACAGAAGAATATATTAAATACTTGCACTTTATAATCAATCTGAAAATCTACGAGCCGAATTTATATGGCCCCCAAGAAAATCCAATTGGAGTTCCAGTTCGAGTTGTGTTCGCGGCTACCTTTCGTAAACTTTTCTCTGGATTTCATTTCTATTTGTCCTAGCTGATTACGAATATAATAGTGGCGTATTATTAAACAAATATCAATTTGGAGGATTACTGCTCTCGCCATTTGTTATAGTTTCTTATAATCTGCATAGCCAAGTTGAGCTCGGAAATATATCCATGTTCTATGCTTTTCCAAAAATTGTTGGAAGTAAAAAACACTTACTCTCTCGAACCGTCATAAACAAATTGTTGATTGGTTGATTTCATTCATAGATATCCATCAATCATAAATTCCCAAATAGACATAGGTTGTCAGGAGGGTCGGTTTGGTTAAGTTGGGCTCGAAAAACCAAGTGTACCTCATGTAAGAAATTTGAGAGAGAAAAAAAAACTTATTCTTCTGTGGTAAAAAAAGTATCGGCTTGTTTTCACAATTTTGGAATATCCTAAGGTTCATATTATATTATGGTACTCAGTCTGGTTGTTGGCCTTAGTCACGTAGAGGTCGAGAAAACTGTCCGCTTTGCGGTTTTCGTGAAATTTAAACAAAACAAAAAAAAATACTTCATTTGTTAAAAAATATTGGTGTAGTCAATTATAAATTCCTAAAGTGTCATGGAGCTAAGAGTGTATAGTGAAGTTGAGCTCGGAAAACCAAATGTAGGATTTTTGGGAAGTTTGTAAAAAAAAAACACTTAGTCCTATGGCCAAAAAAAAGTGTGGATTTATTTTATAATTATACAATTCCTAATGAAGTCATTACGTTAGTTTATTGGGTTTAGGTTGTTGACAATCTATGAGCTTGGAAAACCATATGGTTCGGTTTTTAACAGAAAAATATGACAGTAAGATAAAAATAAAAGAAAAAAAAAAAAAAGAAGACCTTTGTTCCCTATGCTCAAAAAAAATTAGTCTTTTCAACTAATCAACAAAACAAAGAAAGAAGGAAACCCTTTTTGCCCGAATGCTCAAAAACAAATTAGTCTTTTCAACTATAAACTCCTAATGAGTTATAAGTTGCTTGTAGGTTTGGTTTAGTCAACTCAAACTTTTGAGTTGAACTCAAAAAACCTATTTCTCTGGAGTATGCTGGATGGTAGAGGAACCAATTGATAAGGAACAATAAGAAGGCAAAGTTCTCTTCTGTTTTTTAATATTATGCAGAGTGCACTTTCGGAGTCAACGCTCCATCTTCAGTACCTGCTGACAAACAAAACCTTGAGTCAATATAACAATCATCAAAGAAAAAAGTAATTTTTATTAGTTGACTAGTTATTAAATTTTCTATTGTTTTTCTCTTTATGTATGTGTTTGTTTTTGTGACTGTTTTTTATTTTGTCTTGGGGCATGCTATGATTGTTATATTGACTCAAGGTTTTGTTTGTCAGCAGGCACTGGAGCATTGACTCCGAAAGTGTACTCTGCAGAATATTAAAAATCATTAGAGGACAAGGCCTTTTTATTGTTCCTTATCAAAAAAACTTAGCTTTGATTTCGAAAAATTTGAAAAAATAAAAACCTACTTCAAAAAATATTGATGTCCTCAAAATAAATTTCCAATGAGGCATAGGTTGCTAGAAGGATTGGTTTAGTCGAGTTGGGACTCGAATAACAACTTTATGTAGGTTTATCCGTTAAATAGAAAAGAAAAAAAAAGTAACCAAAAGTCAACTACTTTCTGTAGAATTAGCGATAATGTTTGAAATATTTGGTGTTTTTATTCAAATCGCACAAATTACATAATGAGTCATCGGGTTGCCTACTAGGTGTTGAGTGTTTTGGTCTAACGAGTGTTGGAGCTCGAAAAACCTAGCTTTGATTTCGACAAAAAACTAACTTCATTGGTAAAAAAAAAATCAAATAAAAATGTCTAACTTCATATGTTGCCCAGAAGGACGGGCTTAGTCAAAGTCTGTGGAACTAGAAAAGTACAGTATTCTTCGAGATATCAAGAACTTTGGAAAATAAAAAAAAAAAAAAGAATGAGGACTCACTTGCCATTGGTCGAACAAAAAATATTTATGTCTTCAAATATAAACTCCTAAATTCATATTTTGGTAACTAGGTTGGGCTTAGTTCAAATCTAGCTTTGATTTCGAGAAATTTGATAAAAAGAACAACTTACTTTATTGTCCAATGTCAAACCCCCCCTCATAATGGGTTTTTCCATATATATAAAAATTTCTAATTCTAAATTCAATTTTGTCTAACCAATAGCCTTTGTGCTTAGTAGAAATGTTTGAATCTCCGAAAATCCTACCTTTGATTTCGAGAAATTGGAAGAAATATATGCGTCAATGGTCTAAAAAATAAGATTGAAAATTTTACAATTTTATATTGTCCCTACCGCCTAAAAAAGTCATATGTATGTTGCCAGTCGGTTTAGCATACAAGGGAGGATGTTAGGAGGGAAACGGATTACGCAATACATCAAATCATTCTGATATCTAAAATTTTTCGACTCCAGAAATATATAAGAAAATACACTTTTTTTTTTTTCAAAAAGGGACGGCCTTTTTACCCATTCAAATCGTAGTAACGCACGCAAAGATATAAAAAGTCCATTACGCAGGGGCTGCGTAAACTAAGACGATTTCCCACGTGAAGTTTTACAATAGACAAATTTCAGAATAGAGAGTCAAACAATTACGGGAAAGGCCCGAATTAGCTCTTGACGGAAACTCACGACTAGACCCGAAGTTAGCCGATCTCAATACCAAATTTAACCCTTGAAACCTAAATGTATAACATTATTTATAGTAAATTTAATTTGCAATAAGATTGATTCTAATAATTTTTCGATCCGACGTATAGTAACGGAGATATTTCGAATTTTCGAAAATCCTCCCCTCTAAACCCCCCCCTCCTCCCACTGGTCCGATTTCAGCCATTAACGAACTTGATCTTTATTTTTGCATAAATCGTTTAAATATCGAGTTTGGTAAAGATGAAACGAACATTTCGACCGCTAGAGCGTTAACAGACAAATATATAAATATATATATATATATATATATATATATATATATATATATATATATTATATTATATATATATAATTTTGAACGGACGTCATTTTCGTCATCTCCTGGGTAGGATCGATGGACATTTGAAGAAATTTGTCGAAAATCGCGTCTTGAGTACGACCTCAATAGCTGATTTCCCTTAAGGGAAATCTGCTAAAAGTTATGGGTTACGGATGAACAACTCTACTTAAAAGCATAGTTTCAGAATTTTTTTAAATTTTCTGGTTCAAGTTGTGCACGGAAAACCATAAGTAGGGTGGTTTCTCTTTTTCACAATTACCACATAGGACTAGACATTTACGAATAAGGGTCAATTAAGTCAGAAATTTCGAATTTCTCCAAACTGCTCTAAGCACTGAATGAATAATACACCTCGGGTAACTCAATTAAATAATTAATTTACAGATACACTGGTTGTTTATCCAAGGCGAGATAACATATTATGCCAGTTGTGGATTTGTGGTGTGATGTATTTTAGCGCTAAAACATCTCGTGCTTTCACTGGTTGAGTGTAATTTCAATATCTGTTTCGTCGAGTAATTAGTTACAGGGAAATAATTAGTGAAGTGGAATTAGTACATGATTCCTTTCCCGTACGTCATTAAATTAATTCTAGCACTCAATATTAAAATACACTCACAGCCTCGTATAAACGCAAATGATGTAGAATGGAGTTACATTATTGCACGAATTATTTAACTAATTTTATTTTAATTAACACCCTGATTTTTTTGAGGTTGGATAAGTGCCCTGTGACTATAGATATGATGGCATGGGTAAGTTTCTGAATGAAATGATTAGTTCACTTGTGAAAATAACTGCTTTCCACTAAATCAATACACGACTTCCATTAACTAATAAGTTTTACAATTGAGAAATCTGCATACTGCTAACAATTAATTCAACCGTGAGTAAACACAAACGGAATGAGAAATCTATCGGTTAATTTTAATAAGCTCCCAACGGAAACGGCTTCTGAATTGTAAACAAATAGGTCTGCCATCCACTCAGAGCTCAACAGATAGATATACATATTCTTCAGCGGCAAGAAAAACAATTACTGATATATATCTGAATATAACACATTAACTTTATTACAAACTATTAACTATATCTAGTACTGCAATTTATAATGAATCAGAATAATTTATATTTTAATAACTCAAATTTTAGTAATCCAAGAACTAAAAAAAGGGGGGGTATAAACAGAACGCATTTACATATATCTCACTAAGTAGAAGATTACACGAGAAGAACGGTTAGAAGAAGCTTACACAGCAAGAACGGTTAGAAGAAGCTTACACGAGAGCCGATCAGTTACGGAAACGGCCAAACTTATCAGGAAACATACGACGAGATCCGACTATAGCCTATCTCATCTCGTCCTTTATCCACACACACTTAAGAAAAAGAAAATCGCATCATGAGTGCGACCTCAATAGCTGATTTCCCTTGAGGGATATCTGCTAAAAGGTCTCTTGGCCTCTAGGATTACATGGTGGAAGCGATTGGGCTACAGGATTAGAATGTCCGGGAATTAGAGATTTGATACTGGAAATCTCATCTCTCTGGATCTATAATATTTCTATGCCGCGTAAACTAAGCAGATTTCGAACGCAAAGGTTTACAATGGATGAATCTACATACTGGTAACACTACCGTGAATGTTAAGTGAATGAATACAAACGATAATAAGAAACCTGCCCACGGGAAGCGTCTGAAATGCAAACAATCAATTCTTCCACTTCTCACAGGAAAGAAAAAAATAACTGAACTATATCAGAATATAAATTTGATTGAAAACTATTTACTATATCAAGTACGGTAATTTATAATGAATCAGAATAATGTTAATCTCAAACATGTTTAAGTAGTCCAAAAACTTAAGGCAGAGGGGGGGGGGTTCACCAGAACATATTTGCTTTATCTATCCTCGTTAAAAAAGGGTGCCTTGACTAACAAAATGAGGTATTATTTAAGCTACGAATAATGTACTTTATTACATAGCCGAGTATTGTTTATGTAACATGAGAAGAAGTAGAGGTTTGCTGAAAGGCTGAAAATTTACAAAATGCAAAAATTTTCGGGTTATTACACATACAAGACGAAGAACAAATGCGTTTAAAACAATATTTATTACAGTACATTTTAACATTTTCAACAAGGATTTGATTCTTTCTAACACATTACTTTTTTCGAATTCGAGACGTACACACAGTTGTTGTATAAAACGCAGCTATTTCGAATTTTCACAAATTCTTTCTCCCCGCCCCTAAACCGCCCCTTTTTTCCCACTGGTCCGATTTCCAGGCCAGCAGTTAAAAACGAACTGATGATCTTTCTTTTTCCATACAACGACTAAATATCGAGTTTTGTAACGATCAAACAATAATTGCGACCACTAGAGGAATATATATATATATATATATATATATATATATATATATACGACTAAATATCGAGTTTTGTAACGATCAAACAATAATTGCGACCACTAGAGGACTATATATATATATATATATATATATCTATATATACTAGCTCAGATACCGGCTTGCGGAATTCATTTGTAGGCTGAATGGTGATAATCCACTCCTGCCGTCCCTAGAATGTGGTATGGCCTTGTTATAATGAAAGCGTTAGTGCTATACACATACCGAGTTTTTTTTATCTTTGGTGGATCTTTGAGTCCCAAAACTTATATAATTGTTCACTATCCGCTATAGGTTTTAGCGTTATATCTTCGATATTTTATAATTCGTATACGGAAAAACATCCTAGTGTGAGGGCATAACAACAAAAGTTACTCTAAATAACAAAAATTCTATGTTAATACAACTTTTGTTATGGTTTAACGTATTTGCTCAAAGAACAATAATGAAACGAAATACATATATATTTATTTTCCAAGGGGGGGCCTCACTACAACCCCACTTCCTGCCGTATCTTGAAATAGTTGGTACGGCTTGTTATTAATAATAGGCCTTAGTCTAATAACGTTCCGGTTTTATTTAGTTCGATTACACAAACCTTCTCAAGTTTTGTGCTCAAATAGAAAATTGTGACTCCCGCAATATATTTTTAGCGTATTAAATCATTGTATATTTAGGGATCGACTGAAAGGTGTACATAACAAAAGTTTACTGACAAAGGTACTTTTTTACAAACAACAAATTTTCAATGTTGTTCCCAACAAGGGGAACAAACAAACAAAGAAACAAAACAAAAAAACAAACTCGGAAACAAAACATAACGAAAGAACAAAATGCAGATGTGGTGTCTATGACAATGTGAAACGAAAAGTTATCGAGAAATTTCGCGAAAAAAAATCAACTATGTACAGACAGTAGGTTACAATTTTATATATATATTTATAGTCATCCTTTTTTCCCCAACTATACTATTATATATAATTTATATATATATATATACTCACATATATGTTTTGTGAACTTCAGTGATTCGCGTGATCGTGAGTAATTGTACCGTGCAATAAGAAGTAAAGTTGTTAGAGCGTATTTTGATTAGTAGTGAAGAATAATCAACTAAGTTTGTGGGCTCGAGGAGCCCCCCCCCCCTTGGTAGTGCATGCGACCTGGGAGAGGTCGGTAATACTACTTAAGTTGTGCAGAGTGATAAAAACGATAAAGTTGGTGTGTTTAACTCTACAATCCAAAAGAAGCCTAATAATCAACGTTTATTATTTTTGTAATAAACATAACAGTTTATTTTTTCATACTGAATTGAAATTTATTTATACATTCAGTACATATAAATAAAAAATAAATAGAAATATATTTAGAAAAAATGTAAAAATAAAATGTCTCTAATACCAGAATCTGAATACCGTAATCAGCCAATATACTTTGAGGGCTCAAATGAATGTTTTATATCATTCCAAGTTCTAAAGGATGAGAATATATATTTATTTTTTTAACTCATTGAGAATCTTGTTGGTTTTTTCTTTTTTGTACTCCCTATTTACAAATACATGAAACAAATATAAAAAATGATAGAAGCCAGTTAATAAGTGAGATCAAAGGGATTTCACCGTCAAAGAGTTTACCAAATGAAACCAACTGCTCGCCAATCCTTGGTCCTACAAAGTATTTTTCCAATAACACGCTTTCAATTTTTTTTTTTTGAAAAAAGTCTGAGTCTATAGCCATCGTCTGGGTTCGGGATAATCCGATCACGGTTTTTTTAACGAACGAATGAGATTTTAAAAAAAAAATCAGCTCCACATCAATAAAAATGTGTTTTATTAAGAGCCGAAAAATAAATAAATAAAAGTAGCATAGGTTTTAGAAACGTTATATTTGCAAACACTTGAACATAAATATTTGTATATTGTATGCATTAGATTCCTTCATAAGTAAATGTATATTCCACTTATGCAAATATTTTGTCAATAACCAATAGAAATTTTCATTGCTTTAGGATCTTAAAACCAGCACGAAAATTAAAACAAAAAAGTCCGTCACGCAGGGGCTGCGTAAACTAGGCCGATTTCTAAGTGAGGATTAACAATAGATAAATCTGTATAATGGTAACACAATAGCACAGTCAATATCAAGTGAATAAATACAAACGATAATGAGAAACCTCCAGACGTTCTCACTGGAAAGAAAAAACCATTACTGAGATATGTCAGAATATAAAATATTAATTTTATTGAAAACTATTTACTTTATCTAGTACTGTAAGTTATAACGGATCATTTATTTATTCATTTAGGTGTGTCGCAATTTAAGGGATTCACATATTTTCTAGTCATAATATAAAAATTGTAAAGGTAAAGCCGCCTTATAAAAAACAATAAAAAAGGTCAAAAAATCTACAGAATTAGGTAAAAGTACGGTTATTTATTTGTTCTCTTGTGGATATTATTCTAGTCTAGTGTTCGATTATTTAATGTTACATCTGGTTGTAAATGTGTGTGTCTTCGAGGTGTTTGATGACTTTTTGAATGTATGGGCTGTCGTCGTGTAGTAGTTCAGATAGGTCTGTGGGTATATTCTCGTCAGTTATTAGAATGGATCAAAATAATTTTTATCTCAATGAGTCAAATTTTAATAGTCCAAGAACTTAAGACGGGGGTAGGGGTTCACCACCACATATCTCGTATTTATAGAGGCCTCTTGAAAACAGTATAAGGTATTTAAGATTCGAAGAGAAACTTCTGAAAGTCGCATTTTCGTTAACACCCAGTTAAAATTGATGGAAAATTGAAGAAAAATTTCGAAAATAGCGTCATAAGTAAAACCTCAATAGCTGATTTCTCTTAATGGGGAAATCTGCTAAATAGCAGGCAAATTTAACGTTTGACAATTTGGAAATTTTATCCTTTCGAGTTTTTACTATAATGTTTAACGTCCGTTGAATAATATTTAGAAGACGGTGAGTGAGCTGAAAGTATAAAAATGAATTGAAATATTAATAAAACTGGCGATAACTTCTTCCCCTAACAGTAGCGGAATAATAAAAAGGGCCGTTTATGGTCACAATCTACCCAACGATCTCTTTTATAGTTAATGTTACGGCTCGTTATGGAGTTAAAGTCATTTAATAACTTCTCAGTGGCATATTCCAGTTAATGTATACCATTAGCGATAAACAACTTGACCTTTAACTATGCAATGTCTGTTTATTTTTAGGTTGTGTTTTCTTCATCATTGAACATTTTAGAAGACACGTAACGCGAATTTCGGAAAAAAATCATCAAATATACATCGAGCCTCCCCAGGGACGGCAATATATAGGGAACGGCCACCGAATTTCATTTTAGCAGAGTTAACTCTTAAGGAAAATCCGCTATTGACGTGGCACTCATGATACGATTTTTGAAAATTTTCCAAAAATGTCCATCACCTCCACCAGGGAAGTTGGGACACCATGTGTATATGTGTGTATACATACATAATATCCATGGGGGGAGGGGGGGGGGGTTAGAGAGAAGGAAATTCGAAAATTCAAAATATCTCCGTTATTATAAGTCGGATCGAAAAATTGTTTAGTACCAATATTGTTGAAAATTTAATGTTCTGTAAATGTTGTTACATACATGTTTTCTCTGTCTTCAATAATAACTGAGATATTTTGAAAATTTGAGCCTTCTGTACACCAACTTTCAGTCATCGCACGTTAAGAATAAGGAATATATCATGAAGTTTCTTATTTCATGCCAAATTACCAAATATTGTGTTCAACAGATCTTTTCTGGAAGTGACGTAAATTCGTTCTGATGACACACCGTCTCTTAGCAGCTTTCCCTTAGGGGAAATCAGCTATTGATGTCGTACTCATCACGCGATTTTCGAAAAATTTCTTCAAATGACCATCGATCCTACCCAGGAGATGCCGAAAATGAGATCTTTTATTTGTCTGTTAACAGTCTAGGGGTTGCAATTCTTGTTTAATCGTCTCCAAACTCGGTATTAATTCGTTTTATGTAAAAAGAAAGATCAAGTTCGATGAAGGCTTAAATCGGACCAGTGGGAGGGGATTTTCGGTAATTCGAAAAATTGTATAGAACCAATCTTATTGCAAATGAAATTTACTATAAATTCTTGTATATACACTTATTCTCTATCTTGAATATTAACCGAGATATTTGCATATTTATTAAGTGTAACGGACGAGGGCAAGCGGCTTCAGTAACTGTTCGGCACTCGTATGGAGATTTCTCTATTGTATAACTTTACGTGGGAAATCTGCTTAGTTTACGCAGCCCCTGTGTGACGAACATTTGTTCTCGGATTACTAAAATTAGAGTGATTTAGATTATTCTGATTCATTATAAATTACAGTAATAGACATAATAAATTGTTTTCAATAAAATTTATATATTGTATTCAAATATATTTCAGTATCTGTTTTTCTTTCCGATTGAGAATATTTCTATCTATTTATTCAGCTCTTAGAGGTTAGCAGACCTGTTTGTTTACAATTCAGAGGCTTCCTTTTGTCGAGTTTATTAAAATATGAATTGACTGAATTATGACTCATCATCACTTTTATTTATTCACATAATATTCATGGTGGTGTTAAAAGTTAACGGTATGAAGATTTATCTTTTTTAAAACTTCAAGTGGGAAATCGTTGGCACTGTGTAATTCTGCTACTGAAATTGAATTTATCGCCATTTACACGAAGCTATGCAGGTGGAAAATGTATGTCTTTTATTAATAAAAAAATATTTAGTTTAAAATAAATTAATTATAAGAACATTTTTTGTTATGTTGACGTTTTTAAAAGTAAACCTTTCTTGGACTCATTCAAGAATACTTTTGCGTTATTTCGTTTTAATTTTTTTTTTTTTTACAGAATCCATCCCTCTCTTCGTAGATTTGTTTCAAGTATAATTTTGTTGACTACAATTTTTAAGTCGCAGAACTTTTCAATTAAATTGTGCCGATTCTGACGTAATGATTTATGCATTTTACGGCTAAAGGAAGCGTCAAATCGAAAATTTCACCGATATATACTCGTTTTAGAATTTGAGTTTCTACAAGAATCCGCCATGAAAAGAAGGGCATTTTATTGGAAATTCCAAAATTATGGTCGCTGGAGAAGTACTGGAGAAGGTTAGGAGGTTGAATATGGACTGCAATGATTCTTCAGGGCTCACAATTGTGGCACACCAAGTTTCAATCTTGTATTAAAATAATTGGAAATATTAAGGGGGTTGCTCAGGAAGTTGGGACACCCTGTATATATACATGTATAGATGCATAATATCCGTGTGGAGTGGGGTTTAGAGAGGAGAAATTTCGAAAATTCGAATCTTCGTAATTATATGTCAGATCGTAAATTTGTATAGAGTAAATCTTATTGCACATTTAATTTCCTATAAATATTATTATATACGTATTTTCTCCATCACGAATATTAAAACCGAGATATTTGCACTGTTAATCTAGAAAGATGGTTGGAGGAATATATCTCAGGAATATATTTCGAAAAGTTCCCCCAGAGTACAGTCTCAATTGCAGTCTTCCCTAAAAGGAAAGTTTCTGAAATGCAGAACGCGCTATCTAATTTCAGGTATACGTGTAATCCTGCTTGATAAACAGCAACTAGAAATGAAAATAGGAGTGAAGTCATTACATCTAGACAACATTGATGAACTACACAACTTTGACTCAGATTAAACTTCTCTAAGGATGTTTTAAATGAAGAGAGAAACTTTGTTCGTTTGTACAAACTTAGTTGGAGAGACATTGCAAAAAGTGAAGAACCTGAAGAGGAAAATCCGTTAAATACTGCTAAACCAACTTTGCTCACCGATGTTTTCATGTTCTTATCAGTTCATTGATAAGGGACGAGTAGAACAAAGTTCTCTGAGGTCGGTCTTATCTCTGTCTCTCTCTCCCATACTCGACTGTCCTTATCTGCTAACATCTCCCTGTGCTTGACTCGGCCTTTGGTTTTATATGTTAGGAGTTAATTATTTTAAAAAAAGTACCACAAAACCTGTTAAGTGAATTAAATATCTATGAGAATCAAATATCTTCTTGGCCAGACCAAATTTTATTAATGATACCTTATGGGCTTAGAATTCTAGACGATTTTCCTTACAGTGTATTCAGATTGTACTCATGATGCGGTTTTCGAAAAATGTCTTCAAATATCCATCGATCCCGCCCAGATTATGGCGAAAAAGAGGATTGTCAAAAGACATAGACATTTTTTATGAGACCTATAGAAGCGGAGATATTTTCTCCCTTCTCCATCTGGTCCGTTTTCAGATGTTTACACGAAACGTTTAAATATCGACTTTTAGTAACGATCAAACAAAAATTGCGACCGACACAGCGGTAAAAGACAAATGTTTATATATATATATATATATATATATATATATATATATATATATATATTTTAAACGGGCCTCATTTTCATCATCTACGAAGTCGGATCGATGGACATTTAAAATAAATGGCGTCATGAATACAACCTCAATAGATGATTTCGAGCCTACCTAGAAGATGGCGAAAAAAATGAGATCCGTTTAAAATTACATATATGTATATATGTATTTTATATATATATATATATATATATATAATATATATATATATATATATTAGCTCAGATACCCGGCTTCGCCCGGGAATCGGTTTGAGGCTGAATGGTGATTGTATTTTTTTTGGCAAGGCTTTTCTTTGGACACTATTTTGACATTTACCCGTTCCAGGGTTTAGGGTTTATACCCGTCGTTGACATTTGTTAATAATAAAATTTAATTTTTTATGTAAAACTTCACTGCCACCTCCATATTGTCTATATTCCGTCCTTACAGCCCCCCACTTCTGCCCGTCCCTAGAAATGTTAGTATGGCTTATTATAATGAAAGCGTTAGTGCTGATACACATACCGAGTTATTTCGGTTGGATCTTTTGTCCCAAATAAAATTGTTCACTTCCGCTAGAGGTTTTATCGTATATCTCGTTTATAATTCGGTATACGAAAAAGTGTATATAACAAAAGTTATTGCAAATAACAAAATAAACAACTTTTGCTATGTTCATATTTGCCAAAAAACCAATAGGAAACGAAATATCGCCATTTTTAATTTCAGGCTTCCCGTATAACCCCCACTCCTGCTCATCCCTAGAAATGTTGGTATGGCTTGTTATAATGAAAGCGTTAGTGCTAATACACATACCGAGTTTTATTTATTTCGGTTGGGTCTTTTGTCCCAAATAAAATTGTTCACTTCCGCTATTGGTTTTAGGGTATATCTCGTTTATTATTCGGTGTACGAAAAAAGTGTATATAACAAAAGTTATTCTAAATAACAAAATAAACAACTTTTGTTATGTTCATATTTGCCGAAAAACCAATAGGAAATATCGCTATTTTTAAATTCTGCCTTCCCTTATAACCGTTCCAGGTAAGAGCTTGGTTTCATAACAGCCCACCTCAAAGATGGACTTCAACAATTATCAGGCCTAATTACTTTGCCTCTCTGAATACATTTGTATATTTTATACTGTTATATATATATATATATATATATATGTAATGCTCAGAAAGCTGTAACTATTTAGCTCTAATATAACTCCATATTCAGGGTTAAATTAGGGATTTGCGTACAGTCATTGTAGAAGAGTATTACGTAGGTGGTGTCATAGTAAATACGATACTCATCAGATATTTACCGAGAACCAAAAAAAATGAGTTGAACAATTCAGCGGAGAAATCAGTCCTGGCTCCTTAATTCCAAAGGAAGATGAAACATTTGTTATACAAACATTATGAGTGACATGATGCTGAAACACAAACCGCAATTTTGAAATATCGAAAATTAGTCATAGCGCTTGTGCAACAGGCTGACCAATCATAATTGCGTAAAGACTCAATTGTGACCAGTTGTCTAGTTGAGCTAGGTTAAACAATAACCCAAGGAAAACAATATTTCATGTTACCACAGAAGCAGATAAAATAAAACGCAGGGGCTGTGTTATCTAAACAGAATTCCTACGAACGTCGCATTTATATCAAAAGGTAAAATTTACAAGAAAACTCTTGGTCGTATTTAGGCTTCAAATAAAGTGATTCATAATATTGTTATGCTTATTGTTAATATGACATGAGTAGGAGTGGGGGGGGGTTACTGAAGGCCGAAAACTAAAAAAAAATACAAATATCTCGGTTAATAACCAAGATGTGAGAACACGCACATAACAACAATTATGAAACATTGCATTTGTTATAAGATTGGCTCTATACAATTTTTCGATCCAATAAACGAGAATTTTCCAAATTCCGCCTTCTAAGGCGGTTAGGATTTCGGCCATTAACGAACTTTTACGTATAACGTTTAAATATGGAGTTTGGAAACGATCAAACAAAAAATACGACCGCTAGTGCGTTAACTGACAAATATATATATATATATATATATATATATATAAATAATATACACCAACGCTGTTGGGGCGTGCGGTAAGCTTTTTGCGGTAATAATAGAAAATGTCGGCACCAAAATGTAATGGCGGAAAGCTTGTGTTAAAGGCAAGAGTTGGGAGAGAAATTTAGACTGAACCATTTGTTATTTCTCCTGGAGAGATGAGGGAAAAAGATAAATAAAAGAAAACAAAACAACTATGTGAGTTCTCTTAAGAATTAGGTATATTGAAATAATGAATTATATCTCTATATGCTACTCGTTATATCTAGAGGTTGAACAAGACAAAGGAACCTTACGTTATGCATTAACTTATCTGTAATAGAAATATATTATAATAAAATGATATTTGAACAGTAAACAAAAGAAAGTAACTTTATGAACTAATATGGCGGCCATAACTATACATACAAAATTAGCGGTGGGTCCTTATAATATATGAGTATCATTCGATATTGGCGCACATAATGCTAGCATTATTAAATAGGTACTTGCGGTAATCATGCATTTTCCTAGAGATGATGGAGTCTTCTCGCTTGTTGCGGTGATAAATACAGGATGTCAGCTTGCGGGAGATGAAACAACTGAATGACTATCACGGGTGACTTCCAACTGCGGTTGTCTATGAAGCGGTTCTCTATGAAGCGGTTATCTATGAAGCGAAGCGGTGATCTGTAGGGGAGGGAGGCCCCTCTGGCCGTATGAACGACCCCAACGTCTGAGAGCAACTGACCTATCCTTGTTGCTGGCCGATGCCTTCTTGAACTGCATGTGTTTTTTCCGCTGTAGCCACGGCCTTGGCGATATGGATTGTATGTGTGGCGGGACAATGAACCGCGAGCGCGGGAAATTCAAAATTCAAACTGACGACTGAACAAACGCCTTAACATAAATATTTCATTAAATGAGTTAATAATAACTAAATCCATTGGCATTACCAGATTCTTTTTCCTCTCCACCAAGTGTATTAAGTCCAGCGACCACATACCGTTTTGAAGTAAATTATATAAATTGTCGGTACTTTTCCGAGAAGTATTATTTTAAGTAATATTTTCTTGCATTTTGAAAAGCGCAAACATATTTTTAAACTTACCTATGTGTTCAAAAATATTGAAATTTTGAATTACTTATTTACTGGAAGCATTCAAGTTATTTCTAAATCATCAGAGAAACGAAAAATCATACCCAAATATTTGTCACTATATTTCTGCCGAGATCACTTGGAACTCAGCATTATAAGAGCTACATCTCCTAGGTTACTTTTTATAATTCTATGAATTAGGAAATTTTGAAAATTACACCTATCATTAAATGATACTTGATGAGAGAAACTTTGGGATTTCTTAGAAATAGTTCTTGATATAAACAACAGTGTATATTCTGGAATCCCTCCAGTATATATACACACCTCGGGCTTCGGTTGAATTTAATTGGACGTAATTTAAATATTTCCTCAGCAAAGTAATTATTCTAATGAAGTACGAGGAAGGAATTAGCGAAGTAGAATTAGTAAGAGATTTGATGCCTCACGCCAGGAAATTAATTTAACCACTTACAAGTAACATACATACACACTGACACAAGCAACAAACTCAGAATTAAACAGAACTCAGCTATTGAGGTTGTACTCATGACGCGATATTCGAAAAATTTCAAACTTCTTTTGAACCATACCTAGTAGAGCATTTTTATAGAAAACTATTGAATTGAAGTTAGAATGTATAGACAAAACTCGTAATTTTTGTTTGATCGTTATCAAACTCGATATTTAAACGTTTTATGTAAAACTAAAGCTCAATTTCGTAAATGGCTGGAGTCTGACCCTTGGGAGGGGAGTTTAGAGGGGGGAGTTTCGAAAAATCTTAATATCTCCGTTATTATGCGTCGAATCGAAAAATTGTATGAAACCAATATTATTTCAAATGTTATGTTCTATACATGTTATTATATACGTTTTTTCTCTATCTTGAACATTAAATGAGTTATTTGCATTTTATTATATTTTCTGCTTTATTGGCTGTTATTATTTACGTTCAATTTATGTTACTTTGGCTAATTGCGACGGGTTATCTACTGGGTACGACCCTTTTCTAGCCAGTGTGGGCCCGAGGAGTTAATTTAATGAGTCCGTCACTAAATAAATTTCTACTGCCCAGGGCGGAAATCTAATCCACCACTCAAGGTTTAAATTTTCTGCCTTCAGTAAACCCCCTCTTCTACCGTGTCATATTATCAATATGCTGTAACATCATGGCTCACACTCTGTGTGAAATACATGCAAATACGTTGAGTGATGACTCCATAAAATATGATTTTACATGTTTAACTCGAAAATGTTTTTTAGATCTATAGTCGAACCAGAGATGGTGGTGGGGACCTAGGAGGAATTGAAAAATTGAAGAGGTAATTATTCTGAGCTGAAACACCAAATATTATTTTCATTGAACTTTTATTGTGAGGTGAATTCAAATACGGTGTGTAATGACGTCATTATATAAGACTGCTTGCCTGTTTCTGTTTTCCGTTCCATTTCTGTTTAGTGTTACTCTTCTATTTTTCATGTTACATTCCTGTTATGTTGTTTTATGTTCGTTTAAATTAATTTTGTTTCGTTTAGTTTTTTTATTTTTTATTTTTTTTTTTTATTATTTTTTTTTTAATTTTATACAGTTTTTCCCCCGAGCAACATCGTCACAGCTGCGAAGCTCCAAATAAATAAATAAATAAAAATATAAGATTTTATATCTATGATATGCTAGAAAATGATTATTAGATTAGATATTTAACAGTTTCACTAACTAAGAAATAAAGATTTATTTATTTTTTATTTTATTCATGTACATATAGGTGATTTGCACTTTCGAAAGTCAAAAATTGTAAAAAGTAAAATAGATAATAGATAACAACAAGTAAAAATAACAAATAGTCAAAAATAATGATAAATAACAAAAGTGAAATAGATAAACATTTTATAAGTTAACATAAAAAAAAATTCCGTCACGCAGGGGCTGCGTAAAGTAAGCAGATTTCCCAAGTGAAGTTTTACAATAGAGAAATCTCCAAAAGCGGGAGCCGAACAGTTAAACATATAATTTTGAACGGACCTTATTTTCGTCATCTCCTGGGTAGGATCAATGGACATTTAAAGAAAATTTTCAAAAATCCCGTCATGAGTTCAACCTCAATAGCTGATTTCCCTTAAGGGAAATCAGCTAAAAAAACAAGTCCGTCACGCAGGGGCTGCGTAAACTAAGCAGATTTCCCCTGTGAAGTTTTACAATAGAGAAATCTGCACACTGGTAACACAATACCACCGTGATTAGATAATGAGAAATCTTTCAGCTAATTAAAATTAATTCCAAACTAAAACGGCTTCTGAATTGTAAGAATAATTTATATTTTAATCACTCAAATTTTTGTAGTCCAATAAATAAAAAAAGGGGGGGGGGGCGGATGAACAGAACGTATTTGCATAAATATCACAAAGTAACGTAGTTATGGTAAGGTTAAAAACGACAGTCTAGAAGAAGCTTCCGCCTGAGCCGAGAAATGACGAAGATGGCCGACGTAATCCGAACTATACCCGACCACAGACTTCATAAAAATGCAAATATCTCGGTTAATATTCAAGATAGAGAATAAATGTATAGAACAATATTTATTGCACATTTTATTTGCAATAAGATTGATTTTATAAAAGTTTTCGACCGGACGCATAATAACGGAGATATTTCGAGTTTTCGAAAATCCCCCCTCTAAACCCCCCCTCCCACTGGTCCGATTTCAGCCATTAACGAACATGATCTTCCTTTTTACATAAAAACGATAAAATTCTGAGTGTGGAAACGATCAAACAAAAAACAGCAGTCGCTAGAGCGTTAACAGGTAAATATATAAATATTATATTTATATATATATATATATATATATAACTTGCAATATACCTCAATTTCTGACCTCCCTTGAGGGAAATCTGCTAAAAAATATAGTTCTCTTTTTTCAGGCATTATTAATGACAAAAATAAATAATGCAATACTTGGACAAACTTCTTTCAAATACAGATTTACTATCATACCTCCCTTATTTCTTCACATTTTTTAGGAGCTTTGCAATTTTGTAGGTAATCTCAAAGATGGAAAAAGAGCTTCCTACAGGCAAAAGAACGGTCCAAACTTACGAAAATCATATGTAATATGAGGTCAAACTCAGATCACAAATAATTAAAGCTCCCTATCTCGTTTATAAATCGGTATATGAAAAAAGTGTATATAACAAAAGTTTACTCTAAATAACAAAATAAACAACTTTTGTTATGTTCATATTTGACGAAAAACCAATAGGAAACGAAATATCGCTATTTTTAATTTCGGGCCTCCCTTAATAACCCCCACACCCTGTTCATCTCAGAGAATTTTAATATAACCTTAAGTCTAAGGGTTAGTACTAAAAATAACAAACCAAGTTTCATAAAATTCGGTTCAGCCGTTTATCGTGAAAAGGTAACAAACAAATAAACAAACAAATAAACAAACAAACAGACACACAAAGAAACAAATTGCAGTTATGGTGTCTATGACATGTGAAACGAAAAGTTATCGTGAAAATTTGCGAAAAAAATCAATGTACAGACAGAGGTTACAATTATATTTATATATATATATATAATCTTGAACGGACCTCATTTTCGTAATCTCCTGGGTAGGATCGATGGACATTTGAAGAAAATTTTCGAAAAATCGCGTCATGAGTACGACCTCAATAGCTGATTTCCCTCAAGGGAAATCTGCTAAAAAAATGGTGATGAGCATAGTTGCTGGATGATCAATAAGAAATGCATGGCTGAAAATGGTCCTTTGGCTAATGATTGTCGTAATTTCCTCCTTCAGAATAAACATATACATGTGTACAAACGCATATAATACAATTAATTAAATCTTCTACACCGAAGACTTAATTTTTATGTTAAATTTTGTTGTATATTTGAATTTTGTATGAGATTATGTTGTTATTGTCTGTCAGTCTTTGTCCTTAAGTATGAGCATGTTCATTTAGTGTGGCCGATTCTAAGTCTCCAGAGAACCACTTTTTCTCTCCTAGAGTTTCTGAAACTTTTAGGACAATACAAATAGTGTTCTTAATAGTTAGTACTACGACTTACTTCTTAATAGTCACGACTAACTCACACTTACCTTACTTACTGGAGAAGACGAACCCTACTGCCAACACTGTAAACTGTAGACTTACTATAAAACATATACTTACTGACTGCTATCTAAGGACTCACATAGACCTACCATACACTTTGACTGAATTACTACATGACTGTAGCCCGTACATAGACCGCGTATTACAATACTTGAAACAAAACAACATTTTCAAAAAATTATAATGTAGGGCAATACTGAAAATATTTGCAGAAATGAGCATACTTACGTAAATATAATAATTATATGTTATAGGTAAAACATGTTATATGTTGAATATGTTATACATTAAATATGTTATATGTTAAATATGTTATAGGTTATATGTTAAATATGTTATAGATTATATGTTAAATAGGTTATATGTTAAATATTATATAGGTTATATGTTAAATATGTTATAGGTTATATGTTAAATATGTTATAGGTTATATGTTAAATATGTTATAGGTTATATGTTAAATATGTTACAGGTTATATGTTAAATATGTTACAGGTTATATGTTAAATATGTTATAGGTTATATGTTAAATATGTTATAGGTTATATGTTAAATAGGTTATATGTTAAATATGTTATAGGTTATATGTTAAATATGTTATAGGTTATATGTTAAATATGTTATAGGTTATATGTTAAATATGTTATAGGTTATATGTTAAATATGTTATAGGTTATATGTTAAATATGTTATAGGTTATATGTTAAATATGTTATATGTTATATGTTAAATATGTTATAGGTTATATGTTAAATATGTTATAGGTTATATGTTAAATATGTTATAGGTTATATGTTAAATATGTTAATGGTTATATATTAAATAGGTTATAGGTTAAATATTTTATAGGTTATATGTTAAATATGTTATAGGTTATATGTTAAACAGGTTATATGTTAAATATGTTATAGGTTATATGTTAAATATGTTATAGGTTATATGTTAAATATGTTATATGTTAAATATGTTATAGGTTATATGTTTAAATATGTTATAGATTATATGTTACATAAGGTTATATGTTAAATATGTTATAGGTTATATGTTAAATATGTTATAGGTTATATGTTACATAGGTTATATGTTAAATATGTTATAGGTTATATGTTAAATTTGTTATCGGTTAGTTGTTAAATAGGTTATAGGTTATATGTAAATATGTTATAGGTTATATGTTAAATATGTTATAGGTTATATGTTTAAATATGTTGTAGGTTATTTGTTAAATAGGTTATAGGTTTTATATGGTTAAATATGTTATAGGTTATATGTTAAATATGTTATAGGTTATATGTTAAATGTGTTATAGGTTATATGTTAAATATGTTATAGGTTATATGTTACATAGGTTATATGTTAAATATGTTATAGGTTATATGTTAAATATGTTAATAGGTTATATTATTAAATAGGTTATATGTTAAATGTGTTATAGGTTTATATGTTAAATATGTTATAGGTTATATGTTACATAGGTTTATATGTTAAATATGTTATAGGTTATATGTTAAATATTTTGTAGGTTATTTGTTAAATAGGTTATATGTTAAATATGTTATAGGTTATATGTTAAATATGTTATAGATTATATGTTACATAGGTTATATGTTAAATATGTTATAGGTTATATGTTAAATATGTTATAGGTATATATGTTACATAGGTTATATGTTAAATATGTTATAGGTTATATGTTAAAATATGTTATTAGGTTATTTGTTAAATAGGTTTATAGGTTATATGTTAAATATGTTATAGGTTATATGTTAAATATGTTATAGGTTATATGTTAAAATGTGTTATAGGTTATATGTTAAATATGTTATAGATTATATGTTACATAGGTTATATGTTAAATATGTTATAGGTTATATGTTAAATATGTTATAGGTTATATGTTAAATGTGTTATATGTTAAATATGTTAATAGGTTATATGTTAAATATGTTATAAGTTTATGTTAAATATGTTATAGGTTATATGTTAAATATGTTATAGGTTATATGTTAAATATGTTATAGGTTATATGTTAAATATGTTATAGGTTATATGTTAAAATAGGTTATATGTTAAATGTGTTATAGGTTATATGTTAAATATGTTATAGGTTATATGTTACATAGGTTATATGTTAAATATGTATAGGTTATATGTTAAATGTGTTAAAGGTTATATGTTAAATATGTTATAGGTTAATATGTTAAATATGTTATAGGTTATATGTTAAATATGTTATAGGTTATATGTTAAATATGTTATAGGTTTTATGTTAAATAGGTTATATGTTAAATTATGTTATAGGTTATATGTTAAATAGGTAATATGTTAAATAAGTTATATGTTAATTATTATGCTGTATATTAAATAACTGATTCGTCCTAAATCGCCCCTGTTGCGAAATGCGATTATTATATGAATAATAATAGAATAATAGTTCGTAGCTTGTTGTTAGTACTTATGTTAGTCTAGTCGGTTTGTCATGCATCTAAAATGAGGTGTTTTGTTTTGTTTCCAGCTGCTTTTTTTGGTCTCTGAGTCCGCAGTCTCAGTCAGTCCTAAGTTTTCGTGTCCTGGCAACCAGTAGAATGTAATGGCTATTATCTAGACTGATAAGCTCATGTTTTATTTTTTGGGCTATGATTGTGATTTTTGCACCACTTGGTGATAGTTTATTATTACCACTTCGACAGCTACTTTGCAGAGTTGATGTGGCAGACGACGGTCGGGGAAGACCGCTTTATGAAGCTGCTCAGCAACAGTTTTAGGCTAACTCTAATTTATAATTACATTTCGTTATTCAAATAAATTCTAGAAGTGTTATTTTAAACAATAAAATGTTTTTTCTTTTGATATTATTTATTTGGGTGGCCAGCCGATATCGATAATTACCAGTCAATTTTAGCAGTATTCTCTTGAAGGAAATGTGCTATTGAGGTCGTACTGAAAATGAGGTCAATTCAAATATATATATATATATATATATATATATATATATATATATATATATATAATGTCTCTTAGCGCTCTAGCAGTCGTAATTTTTGTTTGAAATATCTCCGTTACTATACGTCGGATCAAAAAGTTGAAACTGTACCAATCTTATTGCAAATGTAATGCTCCAAAAATATTGGCATGTACGAATCTATCTTGAGTATTAACCAATATATTAGCATTTTAGCAGATTTCCCTTGAGGGAAATCAGCTATTGAGGTCGTACTCATGACGCGATTTTCGAAACATTTCTTCAAATGTCCGTCGATCCGACACAGGAGATGACGAAAATCAGGTCCATTCAAATTATAATATATATATTTTATATATATATATATATATATATTATATATATATATATATATAATTGTAACCTCTGTCTGTACATTGATTTTTTTCGCGAAATTTCACGATAACTTTTCGTTTCACATGTCATAGACACTACAAACTGCATTTTGTTTTCTTTGGTGTTCTGTTTGTTTGTTTGTTTGTTTATTGTTTGTTTGTTACCTTTTCACGCATAAACGGCTGAACCGAATTTTATGAAACTTGGTATGTATATTACTACTAACCCAACTTAGACTTTAGGCTATATTAATATCCTCTGAGACAAACAAAAGTGGGGTTATAAGGGAAGCCAGAAATTAAAAATAGCGATATTTCGTTTCCTATTGGTTTTTCGGCAAATATGAACATACCAAAAGTGGTTTATTTTGTTATTTAGAGTAACTTTTGTTATATACACTTTTTTCGTATACTGAATTATAAACGAAATATACGCTAAAACCTATAGCGGAAGTGAAACAATTTTATTTGGGACAAAAGACCCAACCGAAATAAATAAAAACTCGGAATATATATTACTACTAACGCTTTCATTGTTAACAAGCTATACCAACATTTCTAGGGACGGGCAGGAGTGGGGGTTATAAGGGAAGCCAGAAAATAAAAATAGTGATATTTCGTTTCCTATTGGGGTTTAGGCCAATATGAACATAAGAAAAGTTGTTTATTTTGTTATTTAGAGAAACTTATGTCATATACACTATCGTCGTATCCGAAGTATAAAGACGTTATACGCTAAAAATGATAGCGGGACTCAACAATTTTATTTGGCACAAAGGACTCAACCGAACTAAATAAAACACTGGGTATGTGTATTAGCACTAACACCTTCCTTATAATAATCCATACCAACATTTTGGGACGGGCAGGAGTGGGGGTTATAAGGGAGGTCTGAAATTAAAAATAGTGATATTTCCTTTCCTATTGGGGTTTCGGCAAATATGCAGATAACAAAAGTTGTTTAATTTGTTATTTAGAGAAATTTGCTCAACAATTCTTTGGAAACTAACAGGTACTTCACCGGGAAAAATTAATTCAAATATATGTTAATATTTTGTGCTTAATAATTTAAATCTATGCATGATGCACAGAAAACGGGAAATATGACAATTTGGAGGACAGTGAAAACTTACATAAAAAATAAATTTTATTAGAAACAAATGCCAACAACGGGTATTAACCCTAATCCCTGGGACGGGTAAATGTCAAAATATTGTGCAAAGTAAAAGCCTTTCTAAAAAAAATACCAGCACCATTCAGCCTCAAATCAATTCCCGGCGAAGCCGGGTATCTGAGCTAAGTATATATATATATTTGTCTGTTAACGCTCTAGCGGTCGCAATTTTTGTTTGATCGTTACCAAACTCGGAATTTAATCGTTTTATGTAAAAATGAAGATCACGTTCGTTAATGGCTGAAATCGGACCAGTGGAAGGGTGGGTTTAGAGGGGGGGATTTTCGAAGATTCCAAATATCTCCGTTATTGTGCGTCGGAACGAAAAACTGTATAGAATCAACCTTATTGCAAATTAAATTTACTATAAATATTTTTGTATACATATATTCTCTATCTTGAATATTAATCGAGATATTGTCACTTTTATTAAATCTGGGCAGGTAACGGACGAAGTGACTTTCCCGCCAAAAGCTAGTTCGGCGGTTTCATTAACTGCTCGGCTCTCGTGAAATTTCTCTATTGTAAAACTTCACGTGGGAAATCTGCTTAGTTTACGCAGCCCCTGCGTTACGGACTTCTTAAAAATGTTAGGAAATTAGGCTCTCCTCTCTGAGTTAAGAGTGCATATTCTCTCAATACGGGGGCGATTTTATTGGAAATTCCTATTGGTTTTATTGAATGACTCAGAATGAGATTGAGTGCCTACAGGGTAGTTGGGAGACTGGCTGAGAGAGGGCGCTAATCGATTCCCATTCATGCCCGTCGGCTGAATGTCAAGGCTGAGAGCATGAATGGGCTTTCCCGCCCCACTGCCTCTTATATACCTCACACCACTTACCTCTACACACACATTTATCGCTCTACTTATAGTGGCGCCAAATTCGAAATGCCTAGAGAAGTCCTTCACGCAGACGGCTGCGTAAACTGTGCACATTTTCCCTAAGGGAAATAAGCTATTGAGGTTGTACTCACACTTTCGAAAAAAATTTCTTCAAACGTCCATCTGTTCTACCCCGATGGCTATAATGAGTTCCGTTCAAAATTGCATATAAATTTCAAGTTCGTTAATGGCTGAAACCTGAACAATCATAAGTGGTGGTTTAGAGGGTGAGCATTTCGAAAATTCTAAATACGTCCGTTATTATATCAGATCGAAACAGTCATTCATCAGATCAAACACAGAGAAATTAACAGTATAGATAACAAACAACCATCAAAAACATCAAAATAATAATAAAAAGTCCGTCACGCAGGGGCTGCGTAAACTAAGCAGATTTCCCACGTAAAGTTTTACAATAGAGAAATCTGCCTAATAACAACGGCAGTAGTAAGAAACCTCTAAACATAAAATATTATTTAGGGCGTAAAAACCCAGTAGTTTCTAGCCCCAAAAAAACAGTTAACCTAACCTTAAACCTATTCACGAGGGACGAATAGTTATAGAAACGGTCGCCAGAGCTCTTGGCGGAAAGTCCGAACTTAGCCTACTGGTGACCACACGCAGAATACAAATGCAAATATCTCGGTTAATATTCAAGATACAGAATAAATGTATAGAACAATATTTATAGTACATTTAATTGCAATAAGATTTATTCCATACAATTTTTCGATCCGACGCATAATAACGGAGATATTTTGAATTTTCAAAAATCCCCCCTCTACACCCCCCCTCCCACTGGTCCGCTGTCAGCCCTTAACGAACTTGATCTTCCTTTTTACATAAAAGGATTAAATTCCGAGTTTGGTAAAGATCAAACAAGAATTGCGACCGCTAGAGCGTTAACAGACAAATTATATATATATATTTATATATATATATATATATATATATATAAATATCGAAATTTTTTCGAACTCGCATCATGAGTACGACCTCAATAGCTGATTTCCCTTAAGGGAAATCTGCTAAAAACCAATATATTATAGTAAATGTAATTTGCAATAAGATTGATTCTGTCCAAATTTTTGGATCCGATGCATAATAACGGAGATTATTTCGAATTTTCGAAAATTCCTCCCCTCTAACCCCCCCTCCCCTCCTCCCACTTTTCCGATTTCAGCTGTTAACGAACTTGATCTTTCTTTTTACATAAAAACGACTAATATCTAAATAGAACGGTAACAGACACACACACACACTCACTCACTCACTCACTCACACAAACACACACACACACACACACTCACACACACACACACACACACACACACATATATATTATATATATATATATATATTATATATATATATATATATATACACACAGTTTTGTACGGACCCCATTTTTGTCATCTACTAGGTAGGATCGATGGACATTTGAAAAAAATTTAAAAAATCCGTCGTGAGTACAACCGCAATAGCTGATTTCCCTTAACGGAAATCTGCTAAAAGTCCGTCACGCAGGGGCTGCGTAAACTAAGCAGATTTCCCAAGTAAAGTTTTACAATAGAGAAATCTGCCTAATAACAACAGCAGTAGTAACGAATCTCTAAACCTATTCACGAGGGACAAACAGTTAGGAGGGACGAACTAGCTTTCGACGGAAAGTCCCGAATATGGCCGACTTCTGCCAATCACTCACACAATACAAATGCAAATATCTCAGTTAATATTCAAGATACAGAATAAATGTATAGAACAATATTTATTGCACATTTTATTTGCAATAAGATTGATTTTATAAAAGTTTTCGATCCGACGCATAATAACGGAGATAATAGGAATTTTCAAAATTCCCCCCTAAACCCCCCTCCCACTGGTCCGATTTCAGCTATTTACGAACTTGATCTTCCTTTTTACATTAAACGATTAAATTCTGAGTGTGGAAACGATCAAACAAAAATAGCAACCGCTAGAGCGGTGACAGACAAATATATATGTATAAATATATAATATATATATATATATACTAGCTGAGATACCCGCTTCGCTCGGGAATTCATTTGGGGCTGAATGTTGGTGGTATATTTTTTGGCAAGGATTTACTTTGCACAATATTATGATATTTACCCGTCCCAGTGTTTAGGGTTAACGCCCGTCGTTTATGTGGATTTGTAATAATAAAATTATTTTTTTATGCAAGACTTCACTGTTCTGCATATTGTCATATTTTCCCGTTTCCTGTGCATTATGCATAGATTTCAATTATTAATGAGAAAATATTGACATACATTTGAATAATTTTTTTCATTTGAGGTACCTGGTAGTTCATATTGAAAAGAAGTGTTGAGAAAATTTCTTTAAATAACAAATTAAACAACTTTTGTTATTTGCATATTTGCCGAAACCCCAATAGGAAATCACTATTTTAATTTCAGGCCTCCCTTACAACTCCCACTCCTGCCCGTCCCTAGAAATAGTATGGCTTATTATAAGGAAGGCGTTAGTGCTAATTCAAATACCGAGTTTGGTTTAGTTCGGTTGTGTCTTTTGTGCCAAATAAAATTGTGGACTCCCGCTATGGGTTTGAGCGTATAACTCATTTTACTACCGTATACGTCAAAAGTGTATATAACAAAAGTTACTCTAAATAACAAACAAATAACTTTTGTTATGTGCATATTTGTTGAAAAAGCAATAGGAAACGAAATATTACTATTTTTAATTTCAGGACTTCCATATAACCCCCAATCCTGCCCGTCCCTAGAATAGTTAGCATGGCTTATTATAAGGAAAGCGTTAGTACTAATTCAAATACCGAGATTGGTTTAGTTCGGTTGAGTCGTTTGTGCACACATAAAATTGTGGACTCCCTCTATAGTTTTTTAGAGTATAACTTATTTTTACTTCCGTATACGGCAAAAGTGAATATAACAAAAGTTACTCTACATTACTCAATAAACAACTTTTGTTATGTTCATATATGCCGAAAAACCAATAAGAAACGAAATATCGCTATTTTTAATTTCAGGCTTCCCTTATAACCCCCACTCCTGCCCGTCCCTAGAAATGTTGGCATGGCTTGTTATAATGAAAGCGTTAGTGCTAATACACATACCGAGTTTTATTTAGTTTGGTTGATTCTTTTGTGCCATATAAAATAGTTCACTTCCTCTATAGGTTTTAGCGTATATCTCCTTTATAACTCGGTATACGACGAAAGTGTATATAACAATAGTTACTCTAAATAACAAAAAAAACAACTTTTGTTATGTGCATATTTGCCGAAAAAAACAATAGGAAATCGAAATATCGCTTTTTTTTAATTTCTGGCTTTCCTTATAACCCCCACTCCTGTTCGTCTCAGAGGATATTTATAAAGCCTAAAGTCTAAGTTGGGTTAATAGTAATATACATTCTATTGTTTCATAAATTTCGGTTCATCCGTTTATGCGTGAAAAGGTAACAAACAATCAGACACCATAGAAACAAAATGCAGTTATGGTGTCCATGACATGAGAAACGAAAATTTATCGTGAAATTTCGAGAAAAAAAATCAATGTACAGACAGAGTTACAATTTTTATATATAATATATATATATATATATATATATATATATAAAATTTTCAATTTACCTCAATTTCCTCCTTCCCTTGAGGGAAATCTGCTAAAAAATATAGTTCTCTTTTTTGAGCCATAATGACAAAAAAAATAATGCAATACTTGGACAAACTTCTTTCAAATACAGATTTACTATCATACCTCCTTTATCTCATCACATTTTTTAGGAGCTTTGCAATTTTGTAAAATGGAAGGTAATCCCAAAGATGGAAAAAGAGCTTCCTACAGGCAAAAGAACGGTCCAAACTTACGAAAATCATATGTAATATGAGGTCAAACTCAGATCACAAATAATTAAAGCTCCCTTACAGAGATAATTCAAGCCAGTAGCTGAAAACCAAATTACATCTAAAATTAGAATGTCAGCAAAAAAGTAAAAAAAAAAAAAAGTTACTGCTTAGTCATATTTTGAGTTAAGGTAAAAATTGGTTTTAGCAGATTTCCCTTAAGGGAATTCAGCTATTGAGCTATTGAGGTTGTACTCATGACGGAATTTTCGAAATTTTTTCTTCAAATGTCCATCGATCCTACCTAGTAGATGATGAAATTTAGGTCCGTTCAAAACTGTATATATAGCAATCTATCCATCTATCTATCTATATATTTGTCTGTTACCGCTCTAGCGGTCGCAATTGTTGTGTAACCGTTACCAAACTCGATATTTAGTAGTTTTTTGTAAAAAAAAGATCAAGTTCGTTTACGGCTGAAATCGGACCTGTGGGAGGGGGGGGTTTTAGAGGGGAGGATTTTTGAAAATTCGAAATATCTCCGTTACTATACGTCGGATCGAAAAGTTGTACAGAATCAATCTTATTGCACTAAAATGTACTAAAAATAGTGGTATATTCATTATTCTCTTTCTTGAATATTAACCGAGATATTTGCATTTTTATGAAATCGGGGCGGATAACAGATGAGTGAGTTTCCCCGCCAAAAGCTAGGTTTTTTTCTTAGCTGTTCTGCTCACATAAAAATTTCTCTATTGTAAAACTTCACGTGGGAAATCTGCTTAGTTTGCGCAGCCCCTGCTTGACGTACTTTTTAGTTAATTGAATTATGTACAGTGTAGAAATAAAAATATAAATTACTAATATCAAGGTTCATTTTCTCAAGATTGCATCAATCTTATTGCAAATTTATTTATCGATAAATGTTCTTATTTACATATTTTCTCTATGATGATTATTGATTGAGATATTTGGATTCTTTAGATTCCAGTAATTAGTAAACGCCCACTCTTGCTCGTGTCATATTAAAAAAGATGAGTTATATATAGAACTAAATTATTTTAAACTCTAATTTCAAATACTTTATCATGCCAGATTCGTACAAAAGCGTTGTGTGATGACATCATTAAATAAAGTTTTACGTTTTTGCCTCGAAAATCTTTTTAGGTATGCTGTAGACCTATTCTATTTTGTGCTATATGCTTTTGTAAATGTTGATGTGTTTTAGATGTGTTAGTATTTGTGGAATATATTGGCTGCTGCGAGTTAATAGTTCTGTCATATCGTGGGGAATGGGAAGGTTTTTTCGTTGGATGCAGTCTGTCAGTATGTAAGGTGTTTGTTGCAGTATTTGCATATAGGGTTATCAGTCCTTGTCTTTAAGTGTCTATGTGTGGCCGATCCTGAGCCTGGCAAGAACTACTTCCTCCCGTCTAGTATTGCTATGTCTCAATGGCCACTCCTTAATAGTACTTATGATACTGCGGAGATGGTTCATTACTTCCATCTATTCTGATTACCATTTGTTTAGGATTCGGTGGCGTATATGTCTCACTATGTCTTCGTATAGTGAATCTGAATAAATTAGTGTGTGTGTGAGCTGTGATGATGTAGGTGTCATGTTTTTAAGTGCCAACCAAATTACGTGGAGTTCAGCTCCAAGTATACTATAGTGGGATAGCAACTTATCTGAAAATACTTCTCTTCCTGACTTGTGACACTCCAAAGACCAATCTTCGAGACTGAAGTTGAAATAAAATAGGGGAAATGGCCAGTTGAGGAAAAATCATTTTTCTACATATTTAATAAGGCACAAAATACATTTTCTGAATAAATGTATAAATTAGTACCAAACTTGTGAAACTATTATGGATAAGAAATGTGTTTGGTTAATTATTTTCAACTTATGAGGGTATTTTATTTGTTATTTATTTACTTTTTTAAAATAGTTGTTCAAATATTGTAATTATTTTAATAATTTCTAAATACTTATATTGAATTACATGTGATGTACTGGTATTTTACTGTACATGTAGGCAATGAAATACCTTCCCGTAGAATTACTTCGAGAAGGAAATAAATAAAAAATAACGGATGTGCTTATATTTATTTATTGGACCTTATTTTGGTCGACTTGTAGGATCGATGGATATTTGAACTCACTCACTTTTTGTACGTAAATAGCCTTAAGGGCTGCGTTTGGTAAGCAGACTTCCCCTAAGTTCACTGGTCGTATCCTCTTATGATGTCATATCAATTTCTATTCACAAACTGCAAAAAATCTCGTCATAAATACAGCCTCATTTGACAATTTCCCTCTTGTGATACAGTTATTATAATTTTCCCGAATTAAGGTGACACATCGCGGTGCAAATTAACTTTCTCCACATAAATTAAATATCAATTCTTAACAATATTTATCAAATATGTTGTGCACTCATGTCAGATATTGTTATATACTCGGGCTAATTGGAACAGATTATTTACAGGTTACAACAATTTTATAGTCATGGTGGAATTTTGGATTTTATTTATTTCTTCACTAAATGAATTCTCATTGCCCAGGCGGAAATCGAATTTGCTACTCTAAGTTTATCATGCCAGGAAAAGTCCAACCAAGCCTAAACTCACATGGCAAACCTGAAGGAAACCCTATTAGGAAATTTAATTGTTAGACCTTCATACGATCACCATTGATCAATCAGATGTCAGATACGAGAGAATATATTGAGTTAAGTTTGATTTGTATTACATTAAGTTTTATACTTATTGGAGTTAACGAGAATTTTTAACTACTGAGCTTTAATTATAAAATAGAACATTGAATACTTGAGTACAGAAAGTTATCTCATTAAATGAAGACATTAAAAATCATTCAAATCGATAATCAAGAAATGGTGGCTTAAATTCCATCAAGAAAAAGACATTCAAGTATATAAAAGGTTTCAAATGGAAAAACTTCTATAGCGGAGTCCCTAAAAGGCTCCTAAGGTCTCTTTTTAAATAAAGGAGTGGGGCATTTTTAATTAAAAAGGAGAACTCCCTTTAAGTTATTAATTAAATTAATATATCATTCATGGCTATATATTATCTATAATGACAGAAGCATTTGTGATTTTACATTTTATCCTCTGAACAGACACTCCTGATACGAGTTTGATATTTATCAAGGAAATTACCTCTGGAGGTAAATAATTTTACATTTTTCTGTAATCGTTGAATAATGGTAACATTACTAAACTGAAATGAGTGAAGAAAGTGAAACATTTTGCAATAGTGTGAAGAAAATGAATTGCCTTTTTAATTAGTAATAAGTATAAATTAAAAAAATAATTTGAAGTTGGAAACTAAATGCTTTTAAATGTTTCTTAACATTGTAAGAATTTATTTTAACAAAATAAATTGAAATTTGAATGAATTATTGGGGGAAATAATCAATATATTTTAAAATTTAAATATAATAATAATTACCTTCCTTGTTTATAACCTGCACTTGTTTATAACTGCACTACTTCACAATCATCACTAGTTGCTTTATAACTATGCTTATAACCTTTCACAACCATGCTTATAACCTACCAACAACATACACCATAATCTTCACAACATCCTAATTTTGTTCATATTCTGGTTAGATCTGATCACGTATTACACGATTACATAAAAAATTTAATATTTCACTCGTGGCGAAAGTAGAATTTACAACTCTCGTGAAATTACCGCACTCGCTTCGCTCGTGTGGGTAAACGTTTCACTCGAGTTGTGAAATGATCTACTTTCGTCACTTATATAATAAATAACTATTTTTTTTTTTTTTCGAAGGGGAAATATTTGTTTTCAGCCTTCAGTAAATATTCACTTCGAGTCATCTCAAATTAACAATTAGCAAATATATCATTAACAGCTTATTTCAAGCATCATCCCTAAATATTGTTACCTACTGACTTCTACTATGTACGAAACATGCAAAATGTTATGTCTGAGACTAAGTAGTATCCTTGAGTAACCTACAAATAAACACCGAAATCACAATAAGCTGAAGCTAAAAACAGATAAAAGTTCGTTTCCCACCAAGGGAGAATATTCGTTCACGAGTTTGCAACCAGAGCGTTTTAGTGTCCAAGCGCTTAAGGATCAGCGGGAGTCTAACGAGTATATACGTTAGTATGTTTGGAAAGTAAACCGTTTATTTATAACGGTAGTAATGTATGGTGGTGGCGATGGCCGGGGACAAGCGAGCAGCAGACAGCAGCGTCCACCTTGAGGATTTTTGCTCCCGATAAACTCTTAGGCGGATCAGAGTGTTCAGAAGAGTTCAGAGCTTGAACAATTGCAGATATCTCGTCGGACGAGAGGTACCAAAGTTATGCTTATTGTGTATACACAATTAAAACAGAAAAGGCCTATTTATTTGTATTGATAATTCCCCTATGGGGAGTATTGTTTAATCCTTTATTTAGTTGTTATTTTTATAGTTAATATTAGATAAGTATAGTTGTTCTATTGTAAATAAACTGATTTGCTTGTAGAATACTGGTTTTCGTTAATATCTGAGAAAAAAAAAACAACGTGGCGCCCTTATTATTTTAATTTTCTGCCTATTGATATGAGGCTAGTTAAATTTAATTTATAAACCCACGCCCTTCTCCACTGAGCTTGGCAGTTTGGTTACCCAGTCTGTGGGTAACAGTACCTCTCCAAAGTAAAACTTTTAAATTATATATTAATGAGACTTAAAAAAATTCACATTTCTGGGAATAAAAATACATTACTAAAAGTATAAGAATCTAATGACATGTAAACATAAACGAATTTGAGGTCGGGAGGGGTGGGGCTGAACAGAATATAACATATTTGTGCATTCCCGCCAAAAGACGTCTTGTGGTTCAATTTCGCCTGTTACACAAAAATAATTTTTTTCTGTAATCGTTGAATAATGGTAACATTACTAAACTGAAATGAGTGAAGAAAGTGAAACATTTTGTAATAGAGTGAAGAAAGTGAATTGCCTTCTTAATTAGTAATAAGTATAAATTAAAAAATAATTTGAAGTTGGAAATTAAATGCTTTCAAATTTTTCTTAACATTGTAAGAATTTATTTTAACAAAATAAATTGAAATGTGAATGAATTATTGGTGGAAATAATCAATATATTTTAAAATTTAAATATAATACTACTGCACTACTTCACAATCATCACTAGTTGTTTTATAAATATGCTTATAACCTTTCACAACCATGCTTATAACCTACCAACAACATACCATAATCTTCACAACATCCTAATTTTGTTCATATTCTGGTTAGATCTGATCATGTATTGCACGATTACAGAAAAAAAAGTAAATATATTATACAAGTGTCGAAAGTAGAATTTACAACTCTCGTGAAATTACCACACTCGCTTCGCTCGTGTGGGTAAACGTTTCACTCGAGTTGTAAAATGATCTACTTTCGTCACTTGTATAATATATAACTATTCCTCACTTCAAATACTCCCAGTATTAAAATCTAAAAGTGTTATTCATACACTCATTTAATTAAAGCAATCTTAATCATGAGAAATAGTTAATTGCTTAAACTACTCAATGTAATCTTGGAAGATTCAATAGTAGTCAATGGAAGTTTCCCACCTCTTATCCCTTCATTCAGTGGTACCAACCAACCCCCCCCCCCCCCCATATATTTAAGATCTCAGTTCTGTTAGATTATGTTAACAATTGTGATTACATTATCTTCACAACACACAAAAGTTTGTTCAATTAATTTTCCTGGTTTCAATAAATTAAATACATTTAAGGGGGAACTGATATTTCTAAGTAATTAATGTCTGGGAGAGAGGGGGAGGGGGGCAGAGCATTATACATTCTTGTTCGTCATATGTATTATATAAGTATTAATGTTAAACAAAAATATGTAAAGAATTTAATTGGTGATGTGATTGGTACATTTTTATATTTATTTTGGAGCGTTCGCTGCGAGGCGATATTGCTCATCGAAAAAACTAAAATTAAATAATACAATTAGAACAGAACAAACTAAGATCGCTAACAAATACGAAACGCAACTAAATAGCAGAACGCAAACAAATAAAAAACTCAACTAATTAACAGAACGCAACGAAATAACAAAACGCAACTAAATAACAGAACGCAAACAAATAAAAAACTCAACTAATTAACAGAACGCAACTAATTAACAGAACGCAACGAAATAACAAAACGCAACTAAATAACAGAACGCAAACAAATAAAAAACTCAACTAATTAACAGAACGCAACGAAATAACAAAACGCAACTAAATAACAGAACGCAAACAAATAAAAAACTCAACTAATTAACAGAACGCAAACGCAACTAAATAACAGAACGCAACAACATAACAAAACGCAACTTATTAACAGAACGCAACGAAATAACAAAACGCAACTAAATAACAGAACGCAACCAAATAACAAAACGCAAAAAATAAAAAAAACATTATATTCAAAAACAAAAAAAATCTTGTAAGGAAACTAGATAATTAAAAACCATAAAGACTATTAAACTTACGGAAACAATTATATACTTTCAATTGTTAAAAATAAAACTAAAATCAAATAAATAAAAATTAGTATGTATATTAATAAAATGAACAGATTAAATTTTCTAATATCTAAAATATTTACAATTATATGCTCTCACATTCTCTATCACACATACAAACATGCACACACACACACACACACACACACACACACACACACACACACACACACACACACAGTAAAACATTTTAGCTGGAGTTTAAAATATTTAATTTAAGAAGGATTAAAAAGGATTTTAAAATGTAATACTTCTAAATTTGTGAGTATATGTTAATGTCATGTAAATGTTGGTGTATTGTTTATAGAAAACAAAAATATTTTACGTATCCTTTTATTTTCCTATTTTTTAAATTTAATAGTAATAAATAAATGTTATTTTTAAAGCGAATGACCTCTTCACAATGGAGTTACTACGAGTATAGTTTTCATTTACAGGATCAAAAAGTTCTTTACAATGTAATTAATATATACATTTACATGACTAGAGAAGAACTCCGAAACGTTTTAGCAGATTTCCCTTAAGGGTCGTGTTAAAACTCATGACGCGAGTTTTTACAAATTTCCTCAAATGTCCATCGATCCTACCCAGGAGATGACGAAAATGAGGTCCGTGCAAAATCATATATATATATATATATATTTGTCTGTTAACGCTCTAGCGGCCGCAGTTTTTGTTTGATCGTTACCAAACTTCATATTTATGCGTTTTATGTAAAAAGAAAGATCAAGTTGTTTAATGGCTGAAATGGGACCAGTGGGAGGTGTAGTTTAGAGGAGGGGATTTTTTAAAATTCGAAATATCTCCGTTTTTATGCGTCGGATTGAAACATTGTATAAAATCAATCTTATTTGAAATTAAATGTACTATAAATATTGTCCTATACATCTATTCTCTATCTTGAATATTAACCGAGATATTTACATGTGTGTGGTCGGCAGGAGTCTGTATGTTCGGGACTATCCGCCGAGAGCTAGTGCGGCCGTTTCCGTAACTATTCGTCCCTCGTGAATAGGTCTAGAGATACCTTACTAATACTGTTATTATTAGACAGATTTCTCTATTGTAAAACTTCACGTGGGAAATCTGCTTAGTTTACGCAGCCCCTGCGTGGCGGACTTTTTTTTGTTGGATTGTGGTTCATAAGTAGAGAACATTTCTAAATATTATTCTTACTTCTCGCGTATATTCAAGGTAAAATACTCCAGGGAAATGAGAAACTTCAACCCCCCCCCCCCCCAGTGTAAATAACAATTTCGCTTTAATAAAAAAGTAGACCAGACTAATACGTGGAGAATATAACAGTCTAGAGAAAGGGGTGAGAGATGAAAACGAAGGAGGATGTATAATTGAACATGGACGCTATTAGAAGCCCGGGGCATATTTTGATTTGGAGCACCCCCTCCCCAACCGACCCAGATATTAAACAAACATTTGATATTATTTCAGATATTTTTTGAGAAAATTGATGTTGTGCTGCGTGAAACACTGCTTTCTTTTCCCCTTGTTTAAATTTAACAAACGAAAGTAGGTTTTAATATTTTTTAAAAAAAATATGCAAAATGGTTTATTATTACCCAAACTCTGTCTCTACAAGATACAAATTAAAAAAAAAAATCTCGTATATGGGGGTATAGCTACTAATTATTTATAATCAATTTAAACGAAACAATTAAATTGTTTATTTACCAAAACATTCCATTAAACATTTTATAGTAATATTTACGACAGACATTTTGCTAACTGTCGAATCTAATACGATAAACATTAGCTATACATCGTCCCAGTAACAATAACTCTTTGAGCAAAAAAAAAAAATATCCTGTTCGTTAAGACCGTTGAACCATACAGTTCTGCTAAAAATTCTAAGTAATTTATGTATTTAGATATATATTTTTTTAAACTAGTGTTTTAATTTAGAGGAAATTGACTGCCCATACTCGTAAAATAGTATAATAGCTACAAAAATAAAATATTTATTCGCAAAACCGTTAGAAAATAAAACAGAGGGAAATATAATTTACATTAACAACAAAATCTATTCTTCATGGTACCACAAGAATTTCATTCACTGCAGGCTTCCCTTTGCCCAAAGAAATTGATTTTTTTTAGTAGATTATTTGCATAAGTAGTCACATTATTCAATTCTAAATAAACATCCTAGCAGAAATTAACTAATACTTTTTCTAGGTTTGAGTCTAACTATAAGTGAAGTTTTATTTCTATATTCGAAAGTTTTCACCAATGATAACTAATGTAAAAAAAAAATTACTGAGTGTAAAATAAAGTGAGTATTTAGCTCAACCAAACATTTTGATGTGAGTTCGGCAATATTGTGATGCGAAGCAAAAAATAAAATAATGGTTTTTGGGGGAAGATTAGTTTTTGGGCTTTTCCCTCATCAAAGCAGAATTTTGTCAGAAAAACAAATTTCAAAATTAAAATAATTCCAGAAGATCTAAACTCAAATACAAAATAGCAACTGAGCCAGTGTCAATGGCAGGTAGCTTGACCTGAAATCTGGAGCATTGATTAGACAAATAAATAATATCGTTGGCCGTAGCGTTAACCTGAATAAATACGTAAATAGCATTTATAATCATTTTTACAGTTGACTGTTGATAGAAATTTTACACGTCACACGATTTTATTTATTTGTCTGATCAATAACCTAGATTGGTGCGAGGAGTGTTGTAATGACTGCTTCCTAAGACCTAGGATAATATTTTAGTTATTAGTACACTTTCTTCATAATTTTAGCTTTCAAAACATTTTCACTACCTCATCCTCAAATCATATCTCTCCGACAGACATTTCCAAAGTTTCATTTGGTTCCTCAGTCTCATCCTTTATTCCCCCAGCTGGCAGGTGTACCACAGGGGGGTATCCTAAGTCCTTTCCTATTCCTTGCCTATACTGCTGACATCCCATCACATCCCGAAACTTCCCTTCTCACGTAATTCAGATGACACTGCAATCTTGACTTCCAATTCCAGATCCAAATATAGCATCCGCATCTTTGCAAGAGCACCTAGATCTGCTAGAATCCTGGGTGACACAATGGAGGATCAAGGTCAACAGCAGCAAATCAAGCCATGTAACATTTACCCTCCGACGTTCCATTTGCCCTCCCAGTTACACTTAATAGCGCACTAATTCCCCAAAAATCACAAATTAGGTACCTAGGACTCACATTAGACAAACGACTAACTTGGAAACCTCACATCTCATTAAAAAGACAAGAAGTGAATAGACGGTACAGACTTCTACTAAGACTACTTGATTGGGGGGGGGGGGGGGTGGGGGGGGGGGGGGGTGGGGGGGGGGGGGGGTGGGGGGGGGGGGGGGTGGGGGGGGGGGGGGGTGGGGGGGGGGGGGGGTGGGGGGGGGGGGGGGTGGGGGGGGGGGGGGGTGGGGGGGGGGGGGGGTGGGGGGGGGGGGGGGTGGGGGGGGGGGGGGGTGGGGGGGGGGGGGGGTGGGGGGGGGGGGGGGTGGGGGGGGGGGGGGGTGGGGGGGGGGGGGGGTGGGGGGGGGGGGGGGTGGGGGGGGGGGGGGGTGGGGGGGGGGGGGGGTGGGGGGGGGGGGGGGTGGGGGGGGGGGGGGGTGGGGGGGGGGGGGGGTGGGGGGGGGGGGGGGTGGGGGGGGGGGGGGGTGGGGGGGGGGGGGGGTGGGGGGGGGGGGGGGTGGGGGGGGGGGGGGGTGGGGGGGGGGGGGGGTGGGGGGGGGGGGGGGTGGGGGGGGGGGGGGGTGGGGGGGGGGGGGGGTGGGGGGGGGGGGGGGTGGGACTAATTCTACATAAATTGCTATACACATTTATTCCCTATCTTGAATATTAACCTAGATATTTACATTTTATAAAGTGCAACGGACGAGCTATGGTCCCTTCTATTCGTTCCCGCCGAAAGCAAGTTCGGCCATTTCCATAACTGTTCGGCACACGTATTGAGGTTTCTCTATTGTATCACTTTACGTGGGAAATCTGCTTAGTTTAGACAGCTCCTGCGTGACGGACTTTTTTCGATATGAAAAGATATTTTGGTAGCGACCTTTCCCATGCTACCTGCTAGGATTGTAACATGAAGTGGGTTCTTTCGATTTCCTAAGTTAAATTCATCAATAACTCATTTCCAAAGGATTGTGAGCAAAGTATAAGAAAGAACCAATACTTGGTGTATGGTCTATTATTCACAAAACACATCGATCAGGAAATAACCTTCCTAGAATATAACAAAGGCAATTGAGTAAAAGGTTCTAGGAAATAAGGCAACTCTTTATTAATATTTAATTGTTTTTCGTAGAAAATAAATACAATTCTAATAAAAGAAAAGAAATTCAGTTAAAGTAATACTCTATTAGCAGATTTACCTTAAGGGAAATCAGCTATTGAGGTTGTACTCATGACGGAATTTTCGAAATTTTTCTTCAAATATCCATCGATCCTACCTAGTAGATGATGAAAATGTGGTCCGTTCAAAATTTTATATATATATCTATACATATATATATATATATATATATATATATATATATATATATATATATATATATATATATATATATATATATATATATATATATTTGTCTGTTACCGCTCTCGCGGACGAAATTTTTGCTTGATCGATACCAACCTCAGAATTTAATCGTTTTAGGTAAAAAGAAAGATCAAGTTCGTTAATGGCTGAAATCGGACCTGGGGGTGGGGGGGTTTAGAGAGGGGAGTTTCGGAACATTCGAAATATCTCCGTTATTATGCGTCGGAATGAAAAATTGTATAGAATAAATAGTATTGCAAATTACATTTACTATACATATTGTTCTATTCATTTATTCTGTATCTTGAATATGAACCGAGATCTATGCAGTTGTATTCTGCGTGATACTGGTCACTAGTAGGCTATGTTCGAACTTTCCGGCGAGAGCTCTGGCGGCCGTTTCTATAACTTCGCCCCTCGTGAATAGGTTTAGAGGTTAGGTCAACTGTTTTTTGGGGCTAGAAACTACTGGGTTGTTACGCCCTAAATAATGTTTTAGGTTGAGAGGTTTCTTACTACTAGAGTTGTTATTAGGCAGATTTCTCTATTGTAAAACTTCACAGGGAAATCTGCTTAGTTTACGCAGCCCCTGCGTGACGGACTTTTTTTTATATTTTATTTTTATGAGATTAAAAAGTAATGACATTATTTATCTTCCAGAAAGAGATATGTCGAATTCAATTTAGAATTGGGATTAGTTTTTCCCAAGCGATATTACTCTATTTCTTCAGCTAGTGTCCATTCAACCACTTTGGGGAAAAACAAAAGAGTTTTATTCTTTTTCATAGATTGATGTGCTTTATTTACTTTTTTATTATTTGTCTATGATAAAACCTTGTCAACACTTCTGAATAAATTGTTTTCCAAGCAATTCATTCATTTTGAACTATGACACGGTTCATAACAGATATAAAAATATAGTATAGGAAGATATAATGGAGAAGTTTATTCTCTTTAAATATATATATGACTACACAGTCAATACACACGTATTATGTGTGTGTGCGTAGGCTTGCTTATTCGCAGGACACAAAAATGTTACAGCTAAAGAAAAACCACCAACAGAATACAGCTACTGAAATTGTACTCAAAGCACGATTTTCCAAATATTTCTTCAAATGTCTGTCCAACAATCCTTCGCAGAATGAAGAAAATTAGATTCCTTCGAAATTATACAATTAAATATATATGTCTGTTAGCGCTCTAATTTGATGCAATTTCTTATTTACGTAAAAAGTAAGATCATTTGCGTTAATGGTAGAAATCGGACGAGCGCAAGGGGGAGGGGGGTTAGAGGGGAGGAATTTCGAAAATTTGAAATCCCTCATTATAAGTCGGTTTGAAAAATCGTGCACAGCCAGTCTTATTGCAAATGAAATTACCTATTAATGTTATCATATACATATATTATCTGTCATGAATGTTAACCGACTTATTTATTAGCAGATTTCCTCTAAGGGAAATCAGCTATTACGGTCGTACTCATGACGCGATTTTCGAAAAATTTCCTCTAATGTCCATCGACCCTACCCAGCAGATGACGAATATGAGGTCCGTTCAAAACTATATATATATATATATATATATATATATATATATATATATATATATATTTGTCTGTTAACGCTCTAGCGGTCGCAATTTTTGTTTGATCGTTACCAAACTCGGAATTTAATCGTTTTATGTAAAATGGAAGATCAAGTTCGTTAATGGCTGAAATCGGACCAGTGAGAGGGGGATTTCTGGCTATTCGAAATATCGCCGTTATTATGCGTCGGATTAAAAAATTGTATAAAATCAATCTTATTGCAAATTAAGTTTGCTATAAATAGTGTTCTATACATTTATTCTGTATCTTGAATATTAACCGAGATATTTGTATTTGTATTCTGTGTGTGACCGCCAGTACGTGGACTTTCCGACGAGAGCTCTGGCGGCCGTTTTCATATGTATTCGTCCCTCGTGAATAGGTTTAGAGGTTAGGTTAACTGTTTTTTGGGGCTAGAAACTACTGGGTTATTACGTCCTAAATAATGTTTTAGGTTTAGAGTTTTCTTTCTACTACAGTTGTTATTAGGCAGATTTATCTATTGTAAAATTTCACAGGGGAAATCTGCTTAGTTTACGCAGCCCCTGCGTGACGGACTCTTTAGTTTTCGGCCTTCAATACACCTCCACTCCTGCTATGTCATATTGACAATAAGTTTTTCCCATGAACAAGTTTATCTTAAGTTTTGTTACCCACAGACTGGGTAACCAACTGCCAAGCTCAGTGGAGAAGGGGGCGTGGGTTTTTATATTAAATTTAACTAGCCTCATATCAATAGGCAGAAATTAAAATAGTAAGGGTGCCACGTTGTTTGTTTCCTCAGGTAACAACGAAAACCAATATTCTCCAAACAAATTAGTTTATTTAAAATAAATCAACTATAATTATAATCTCTAACTTTAACTATAAAAATAATAACTAAATAAAGAATCAAACAATACTTCCCATGGGGGACTTTAAAATACAAATTAATAAGCCTTTTCTTTTAATGGATTGTGTATACTCAATGAACATAACTTTGGTTCCTCTCGTACGATGGAATAACTACTATTCTTCAAGCTGAATTATATTCTGATCAGCCAAAGCGTTTATCGGGAGCCAAATCCTCACTCGAGCTTGTCCCTGGCGATCGCTTCTAGTCTTCGGCTCTCGCGCAGTCTGCCCGCGCACCAATCTCCTATCTATCCTCCATCTCAATCGCCCGTATGGAAGATGAACCAATAGGAAAACGATCAATAAGAAGGCCAAGTCCTCTACTGATATTCATCCAGCTAACGGTTTAAACCAGTAGATGACTTGGCCTTCTATTAATCCCTATATAACTAATGTCTTGCTCTTAGCAAGGATAATTTAGAACCTCTTGCTGAACCCCAGAAGCAGTTCCCAAATAAAATTTTTTGCGACCCCTTCGGGAGTCTTTTAGTTTATTATTTGAAAATTGAGAACAAAAAAAGCCAACTTACTTGCTATTTCTTTTTTTTAATACTCGTCACTTGGGTCTTCACCATTCATTATAACATAGTTCATCCATGACCCTAAGTTTATACATCAGCTTTTTTGTGCTTAAAACATATATCTGCCATCTGGGCGTGAGTTATGATGAACGTCGATCTATTGAAAAAAATAATACTACAACGAAAGGGGCACTCAGAAGCACATAAACTAAAATGAAAATAAAAGTGCGCAACACAATGCCTTCAAAATATGCAAAAATGTACGAAATTGGATATTTAATGATTTTTTTTAAAAACGTAATTTAAAGTTTTTAATGTTAACCAAAATTCATCAAAATAAAGGCATGTGTGCAAAATTAACTAACGTTTTTAATTTTTACGCAATTGAAATATGGCATTTTTTATATACAAGCCTAGCCTGTTAATTCCATCTTGGAGTGGTAATTTTAAAGAAAAAAGTACTTCCAAAAAGAAACATAAATTGATTCTAACAAGGTGTTTATTGCAAAAGGAATAATAGCTGCACTTCGCCCCTTTTATTGACTTTAAAAAAAAAGTAAACAATGATATAATCCTATCAGATTGTGTTCGAAGGTTTATTAATAAATTTTAAATAATAATATTCCTGTTTGAAAATAGTACAATTTTTGATTTTTGTCCAATGGTCGATGCACTGTGCGTCGGCCGTAACAGTTTATATACCAAATATTGTGTTCAAGAGACCTTTATTATGCGAGATACATGCAAATTCCTTCCGAGATGACATTGTCAGTTAAGATTTTACGATCAGGTTTCGATGGGTGTTTACTTGATCTGTACAACACTCGATATTTAACTGTTTCACTACAGAAATAGGACTGTTTATAGTGGCGGATTCGAAAATTCAAAATATCTCAGTTATTCTGAGCCGGATCAAAAAATGTTTAAACCAATCTTGTTAAAATATTCAAGCTCTACAATTGTAATGTGCAATTTTTTTCGAATCTTCTGGTTTTCAGTCAGGAGATGTGGCAAGATGAAATCTCTAGTGAGTTTTACCAGCACGTGGGAAATCTGCTTAGTTTACGCAGCCTCTGCGTAACAGACGTTTTTTATTCCATATGGTAAAATATCCCTTTGGCCAATTCCATCTTTTAAATGGGGATACATTTGATAAATGTCAATGAAACAGATGATTTAAGTGCATTAAGATTCCTGTGATCGGCAGGAAGCACACTACACCTGATTTATTCTAGAATTCATATTTATATGGCATTCTTAGAGGAAATACGAATAAGTCCGTCACGCAGGGACTGCCCAGGTGAAGTTATACAGTAGAGAAATTTCGCGAGAGCCGAACAGTTACGGAATCGGGCGAACTAGCTTTTTCCGGAAACTCACGACTAGAACTGAAGTTAGCCGATCTCATCTAGTCCGTTAGCCGCACACTCCTGATAAAAATGCAAATATCTCGATTAATATTCAAGTTTGGGAATAAATGAATATAACAATAATTATAGTAAATTTAATTTGCAATAAGATTGGTTATATAAAATTTTTCGATCCGACGTATAGTAACAGATATTTCGAATTTTCGAAAATCCTCCTTTAAACACTCCCCCCCCTCCCACTGCTCCGATTTAAGCCATTAAGGAAGTTGATCTTTATTTTTACATAAAACGCTTATATATCGGGGTAAGTAACGATCAAGCGAAAATTGCGACCGCTAGAGCGTTTACAAACAAATATATATATATATTGTAACGGTCGAGCCTTATAGCCGCCCCGCTGTCTCTATATCTATGAGATCAGAGTGAGTAGTACTAGGCTTTAAACGAGGTAGCAGCACCTGTCAAGGGACGGACAGGAACCCTGTGAGTCCAAGGGTCAATCTCGGAGGACAAGAACAGCCAGTCGACTCCCAAGATGCACAGAGAGCGTAAGTGTTTCTTTAATATCTAGCCTAAATGTGCTATATCTCTAATTAAATAGTATAAATTAGCTCTTGTAGCAGAGATGTGTAAACCGATAATGCTTGCCGTGCAATTAAAACCTGAGAAGTAGCCGGTACATAGATTAAATAATAATAATTATAATTAACCTTTCATTATAATATATATATATATATATATATATATATATATATATATATAAATAAATAAATTTTGTACGGACCTCATTTCCGTCATCTCCTGCGAATGATCGATGGAGTTTTGAAGAAAATCTCAACATCTGATTTTCCTTAAGGGAAATCTGCTAATACCAAAGCAGAGAGACAGCAGTATAATGCTGTTCAGCTATGATCCCATATTTGAGGTGGGAGAAGACTCATCCTCCGAGCTAAGCCCTGACTAAGTTTGCAGGCAGTTTAGTTGGGCTTTAGTGGGTTAGCGTGACACTTTACCTGTATCCCAAGAACTTAATACATTCCTGTGTTGTCAGCATCTTCTGCCTATACTAACAAACTTGTTGGCGTCTTAGTTCGGCAAGATAAGCACTCCTGCCACCAATCGATGGGGTGGCTGAGTCTCCAATTGGCAAACAGCTGATTTGAGAGATATATATATATATAAATATTAAACCCGCCAAAAATTCGTCACGCAGAAGCTGCCTAAACTATACAGATTTCCCACATATTGGGATGACACACTACTGCTCCTACCTCACCAGTTATTCATTACTTCAAAATAAAAAGTCCGTCACGCAGAAGCTGCCTAAACTATACAGATTTCCCACATATTGGGATGACACACTACTGCTCCTACCTCACCAGTTATTCATTACTTCAAAATAAAAAGTCCGTCACGCAGGCGCTGCGTATACTAAGCAGATTTCCCATGTGAAGTTTTACAATAGAGAAATCTGCATACTGGTAACACAATACCACCGTGATTAACCCTCCGTCGGGCGCACCTCTAGACGAAACATAATCGGGCGCACCCGGCCTGAGAGGCCGCTCACATATTTTAAACCCAGCTACCTAACTAATTAATTTTAATTTAAAACGCTAATAGGACAGACTTCGCTAGGATCTTTGGAAACCAAATATAATATTTATTACGTTTAAAATATTGTTTTTTTTATTTGAATAGAATGAAGCTTAAACTAAAACAAGTAAAATTGATTCAGGCGCATTCGGCCTGAGAGGCCAGAGTTAGACTAGCACTTATTTCTCAAGATATCGACGAAATTCCATATATGAATAGCATTAATCTTAGTAAAAGGGACGATTGCAATAGATAAAATCTTGAAAAAAAAATCATCTTCGAAATTAAGGAGCAATTGGGCGCAGTCGGCCTCACAAGCCAGCTAGGGACCAGTCGGTCTGGATGAAGGATGGCAATAACTAAAGTAGGGGATTCTAAGCATGAACACAAATCAGGAAATTATTGGAAATGGCCCCTCACAGGGGAAACAGAATGAGGCGTGGTATCAAAAAGTATGTTTTCCTGGCCTCTCAGGCTAGCTGCGCCCGACGGAGGGTTAAATACAAACAATGAGAAACCTTTCAGTTAAACAATTTTTTTATTATTTATTAACGTCCACTTTTTGCAACTTAGCCTAATTGGGACGGGTTATCTACAGGTTATCACTTTTTTCTAGCGAGGGTGGGACTTAGGATTCCATTTAATGAATTTCGTCACTAAATAAATTCCCCTGCCCAGGCGAAAATTGAACTCACCACTCTAGGTTTACCAATGTGGGGCTCAGGTTAGCCATGCGAGCTAAAGCGTTGACCTTTATCTCACATGGCAAACCTAGATTGGTGAGTTCGATTCCCGCCTGGGCAATAGGAATTTATTTAGTGACTGAATTCATTAATAAAATCCATAGTACCACCCTGGATAGAAAAGGGTGGTAACCTGTAGATAACTCGTCCCAAAGAGCCTTTGTTGCAAAAAGTGGACGTTAATAAATAATTTAAGAATATTATTCATTATCTTTATATATATAATTCTAGCGTACGTGTGTATGTCACTGAACTCCTAGTCGGATGGTCCGATTTGATTGAATTTCTGAATACGCGTTCGGGTGGCGCCCCGGATGGTTTAGCGCCGCAGATCGGCCAGGCAGATGGAGCAGGTCTCCGGTCGAAGGGCGAAGGGCGAGGGTTATTTGGTCAGGTAATGAAATTTTAATATGTTTACCTTATGTAATGTCCTTAGAGTTTAAAGTATGTCATTTAAATAAAACATGTTTTTCCAGCTGGAGAGGTTTTCACTTCCCAGTATTTCAGACAATGTTATTTAAATGTGTCCAAATTTTATTTTAATTTGGATTTGAATGTTGCAATATTTTCTTTTCTTTATTATATTTATGTTATTTTGCGTTTCTTATTGTTGAGGTTATTATTTATTTCAGTATAGGTCTAACAACTGTTTTGTATTACAAACGTGTAGTTGCGCATTGTACCAGAATAATCACAGAACTAAAAACGTCCTCTATTCGTTCTCTCATTTTTCCTTTTCTTTTTGCGTACCAAGTTTGGCGCGATATTTTATTTACTATTTGTTTTTTAGCAAACGTGCATATTACAAATGTTGTTTTTTGCGTTATTGAGTCGATTTTTTTTTTAACATAATATTATTAAATTTAATATCCTAAGCTCTTGATATATCATGCAGGATAACGTCTCCCGGGTCCGCTAGTTTGATATATATTTACCAGCTTGTGATTAGTTTCTTATACTCGTATTAGCAGTTTTCCCTTGAGGCATACTTAAGGCTTACCCATTTCATGATTTTCTTCAAACGTTGTTCAGTCTTACCTAGGATATAAGGAATCGAGCTGTATTGATTGGGAAGTGTTGGAATCGCACTAGTACGGATTGGATTGGGTAGAATTTAGTGAGGTAATGAAATGAAGGGGTATGAAAAGGTTTATGTCGGTCAACTAGGTGCAAACTGTGTCACGTTTATCTTATAAAGTGGCACTATCTTGTCTATCCAGTCCGTTCTTGTTAGATTTCTAAACATCTGGGACTATATAAATATATTAAAAGTCCGTCACGCAGGGGCTGCGTAAACTAAGCAGATTTCCCACGAGAAGTTTTACAATAGATAAATCTGCCTAATAACATCTGTAGTAGTAAGAAACCTCTAAACCTAAAACATTATTAGGGCGTAATAACCCAGTAGTTTCTAGCCCCAAAAAACAGTTAACCTAACCTCTACACCTATTCATGAGGGACGTATAGTTATAGAAACGGCCTCGCACGAGCTCTAAAAATAGAAACATAGCCTACAGGTGACCACACGCAGAAGACAAATGCAAATATCACGGTTAATATTCAAGATACAGAATAAATGTATAGAACAATATTTATAGTAACTTTAATTTGCAATAAGATTTATTCTATACAATTTTTCGATCTGACGCATAATAACGGAGATATTTTTATAAAAATTCCCCCCTCTAAACCCCCCTCCCACTGGTCCGATTTCAGCCATTAACGAACATGATCTTTCTTTTTACATAAAACGATTAAATTCCGAGTTTGGTAAAGATCAAGACCGCTAGAGCGTTAAGAGACAAATATATATATATATATATATATATCTATATATATATATATATATATATATATATATATATATAATTTTGAACGGACCTCATTTTCGTCATCTGCTGGGTAGGATCGATGGACATTTGAAGAAATTTTTCGAAACTCGCATCGTGAGTACGACCTCAATAGCTGATTTCCCTTAGGGGAAATCTGCTAAAAATTGAATTAAAGTTGATGCATTGATAGAACATAGCCGCACGAATTAAGGATAATTTAATTTTGCAATGCATTAAAATTAATCGATAAATCAGAATCATCTTCGGACGTGACTACGTTAGTTTTATTACATTACCCACAGTTTGCGTTAATTGTGTTAGTTGATTTAAGAATGTTTATTTAAACATTAATGATCAACAGAGATGGCGCATAGGAAGGTCTTCCTAAAGAAAACAAATTGCAAGGGAAGGGAAATGTTGATAAACGTCCGTGACGTGTGGGCTGTGTAAACTAAGCAGATTTCCCAAGAGATAAACCTTCATACCGGTAACACAACGCCACCGTGAATATTAAATAAATACAAATGGTAATGTAAAATTAAAAAAGTCCGTCACGCAGGGGCTGCGTAAACTAAGCAGATTTCCCACGTGAAGTTTTACAATAGAGACATTTCAGAATAGAGAGTCAAACAGTTACGGGAACGGCCCGAACTAGCTCTTGACGGAAACTCACGACTAGACCCGAAGTTGGCCGATCTCAGAAGTTGAAAACAGAAAAATGCAAATATCTCGGTTAATATTCAAGATACAGAATACATGTATATAACATTATTTATAGTAAATTTAATTTACAATAAGATTGATTCTATACAATTTTTCGATCCGACGTATAGTAACGGAAATATTTTAAATTTTAGAAAATCCTCCCCTCTAAACCACCCTTTCACTGGTCCGATTTCAGCCGTTAACGGACTTAATCGTTCTTTTTACATAAAACGGTTAAATATCGAGTTTCGTAACGATCAAACAAAAATTGCGACCGCAAGAGCGTTAACAGACAAATATATATATACAGGGTGGGGCAGTCAAACGGCACTATTTTAGGTATTAAAATAACTTACACAGAAAATATTTTTAAGTAATATATTTCAACAAATAGTAAGAACACGAATGGAAATTTTTGTTGTTTGTAAATGTAAGTCATCATGTAAAATTCGTCTTACGGTGCGAGTTGAAAGTCCAAGAGCAATGCTATGGCGCCTGGCAGATCTTCGTGGACTTCTTGTAAACGATTCACGTACAGCTTCCACATTCTCGGGCGTTCTAACAGTTCTTACACTACCACCCCTTGTTACTGTTGTTTTACCCGCTGTTTTTAAATTGTTAGTCCAAACAGAAATGGCTTTCCTGCTTGGAACAGGCGCACGAGGCGCAAGATGAAAATGTAGGCGGAACTCGCGTTGTGCACGAATGAAACTTCGGCCATTTTCTAAATATGCTGTAACAATGAAGCCGCGCTGTTCACCGGTCCACTTCTCCATGGTTACTAACTTCCAAACGTCTAGAACATTCCGGTCACTGCTACTTCCCCCACCATACACCTCCTCTACTACACTGGCTTTGTTAAATCGTGCGGTTTGACTGCCCCACCCTGTATATATATATATATAGATATATATATATATATAATTTTGAACGGACCTCATTTTCGTCATCTCCTGGGTAGGATCGATGGACATTTGAAGAAATTTTTCGAAACTCGCGTCATGAGTACGACCTCAATAGCTGATTTCCCTTAAGGGAAATCTGCTAAAAACAAAGGAGTCTGCCAACCGCTCAGAGCTCAACAGAAAGATAGAAATAGTCTTGGCAAGAAAGAAAAACAATTTTTGTATTCAATATAACATATTAATTTCATTGGAAATTATTTACTACATCTAGTACTGTAATTTATAATGACTCAGAGTAATGTTTATCTCAAACACTAAAACGTTAGAGTCCATAAACTAAAGAAGGAGGGGAAGCAACACAACGTATTTGTATGTATAAATAATATACATAAATTATAAAATAAATTATTTAAATAATATTGAACGGATCTCATTTTGGAGAGGACCTCTTGGGTAGGATCGATGGACATTTGAATTTTTTTTTTCTTCAAAAATCGCTTCTTGATTATCAACCTCAATAGCTGAATTGTCTTAAGGGGAATCTGCTAAGCACACTAACCACCAATGTCCCTGCTTTTTCTCAATACCCACGGTTGGTAACTTTAATTAATATATTCATTTGTTTATTATAATTCCGAATAAACTTATTTAATTCACCATAATGTTCGTCCATATGTATACAGTCAACCCCACCATGAAACTAGAACTTTGCCTAACCGCCGTGAAAAGGTAATATTCATTACAAAATGAATTGTCCTATCACGTGTAACATATAACATAAATTAAAATTCGAAAAACCACCAAGGTCGGATAGATGGAGAATTAATAAGGAGTGTCCATCGAGCCATAGGAGTACTAGACGGGAGGAAGTAGTTCTTGCCAGACTCAGGATCGGCCACACATACCTGACACATAGACACTTAATGACAAGGACTGATAACCCTATATGCAAATACTGCAACAAAAACCTAACGATTTCCCCATCGTGCATTAAGTATTTTTTATTTATCTCAAGACTTAAAAGTTCAATGAGAACAATATTTGATATTAAGGCTTCCAATGAAGTGCTTCATAATGTAACACTTTACGGTCAATATAGCATCAGTGGGAAATAAGTATGCGTTTACTGAGTATAATTACGGTTAATAATCAAGACAGTGAAAAAACGTACATAAAACCATTCATAGAACATTACATTTGATACTCCCCATTATCAAAAGTACAATTAAGGAGAAGCCATCGAGCAATAGGAGTACTATAGATGGGAGGAAGTAGTTCTTGCCAGACTCAGGATCGGCCACAGATACCTGACACATAGACACTTAATGACAAGGACTGATAACCCTATATGCAAATACTGCAAATAGCACCTAACGATAAAACACATACTGACAGACTGCATCCAACGAGAAAACCTTCACATACCCCGCGATATGACATAACTATTACCTGAAAGCAGCCAATATATTCCACAAATACTAACATAACATTTACAAATACGTATAGTATAAAATAGAATAGGCCTACAGTAAACTTAAAAAAGATTTAAAATGGATAACTTTTACTATAATCATTTACACAAAGTACGGATATGAAACACTCAGATATTTAAGGAATATTTTCCATACTATATAAATAAAGTACAACCAAGGTGTAGTTGAAGGGATAAATATATTATTCTAACAAAAAGTGGGTCTTTTCGGTGCGAGGTCTAGTTTTACACTGAAAATTGGACCGAGTACCGAAAGGACACTTTTGGTACGTGTTATGAACAATACTTTTCATTATACTGCTCATACTTGAGTGCATTAAAACCCTTTTATATTTCATTATTAACTTAAAGAAACAATGTAAGAAATTAAAGTGACACATTATTTTATTTGAAATAAAACATCTGTTTATTAACCTATAATAGAAGAAAAGTACTGATATAACCTCCTTCAAACACATGTTTATTAGTAACAGGTAAGGTTAGCACCGAAACGATTTTTCAGTACTAGTCCCGAAAAGAGCTACTTTACGGACTCCAACCTAGTATTGAAAACACATGTTTTTTGACGCAGTATAATGAAATAGTATATTTCATTACAAGGGCGGAAAGTGACTGTTTCCTATGCGAGATCGTGTTTTACAGCCGAGGCGAAGCCGAGGCTGGAAATTAGATCGAGCATTGGAAACTCACTTTCCGCCCGAGTTATGAACGATACTTTACATCACGAGGCAAAAAATGCGAAATATAATTTAAACTCGTAATTATTAAGTATTATCATATTAAATGATTTGTTTTGCATTCTGTAGTATCGATTATTTCTGAACAGCTGATTTAGAGCACTAACCTGATGCAAGTAACATAACTTTAATAACTCTTTCAAACACAATTCTTTATTATTTGAAATAAATTTATAACAATTCATTAAATTTTCTGGTATGCTCCCAGCCATTTTGTATAAATAAAATAAGTGGTTTGTAAACATGAGATGTAGCTGCGACAATCGATTAGTTGATAACATATGACAACAATGTCACAAATTTGGATTTATACAGAACTCTTTTAAATGACATAAACGAATGTTATAATAAAACTAAGTTAAATTAGTGTAATTATATTTTCTAATGATAAGTAATCGACCAATAATATCTTTAGTGCTTTAAAATAACTAAAATATAAATCGTTTTTCGAATAGAAACGCTAGCGTAACCTAGTGTTGGAAACTGTAACTTCATTAAAGGGAGGGAAACGTTTTTCCCTCCCTAAACTGGGAAAAAGAACAGCTGTTTCAAGTTATTATAAAAAGACCCACTTTCCATACTTGCATACGGTAGCGAAAGTAACTACTTTCAGATCAGAGTGATGTAAAATATTTTTCAACATACATAGCGGCTTTTCCCTAAGGGAAACCTAGGAATATCTGATTTTTTCTTAGGGAAATCTGCTAATAGGTGATTTTCGTTGGAGCGCACATTGCTGAGTAAAGGCGGTGATCCATCAAAGGGCCAACAAATACAAGCGACACCATTGACAGATTGTGGCCAGCCTCTTGCTCTTTTTCAAACCAGTGATTTATCACTTTAATCACTACTAACTCTCTCTCCTCACTACTTTTTTTCTCCCCACTATTTTATTTCCGTTCTTCGATATATCACCCAAGTAACAGATATATATCTCTTTGGAATACGACAATGGATTTTGCTTGGCATTCGTCTGCGGGCATTGACGAACATGAAGTCGTTAGTTAAACTTGAAAATCATTTCGTTATTTATCATGGTCCGTATTACGGTAATCAGTACGGGTTATTTACAAGGCGCCACAATTTTCCAACCAGGATATGACTTTTTGGCATTGGGACTATGGATAGTACCCACAAAGATGTAATCTTACATTACGACACTTAAAATAACCTTAAAAACCTTCGATATATTTTTGTTGTTATAAGTTGGATCGAAAAATTGTGTTGAATCAATCTTATTGACTACATTTTCTATAAATATCGTTATAAAAAATGTATTCTCTATCTTCAATATTAACCGAGACATCCTGTTTCTTAGTTTTCAGCCTTTAATAAACCCCCACTCCTATGGAAGTTGCATAAACTATACTTTGTTGAATAGTGGACCACCTCATCTGAAGCTTAAATACCAAATATTGTTTTCAACAAATATTCACTAGGCGAGGTACTAGATAAAAGCGGGTTGTGATAACGTTATTTAAGTGTTTACGTTCTTAACTCGGAAATGTGTATTATTTAGTACACCATATTCGATATTTAACTGTCATTCTACACTAATTGTCATAATAGTAAGGGCTGAAATTGGCGTAGGACTAGGGGGAGGGGTTCGAGAGGGGGTGAATTTGAAAATTCAAAATATCTCATCATATTATATCGGTAAGTGAGAAATCTGCTTAGTTTCCCCAGCCTCTGCGTGACGGACTTTTATAATTTCTATTAGAAGATTTAAATTCTTGGTGCCTTTCTTTTGAAATGTGGTTTTTGTCAAGGGTACATTTGTGCTTCTCGATAATAACCGCAACTATGGCAGACTGGAAGTTGGAATACTACTTCTTTAAGCTCAATAATTCCTGTTATTTATTTAACATTTCGCCAGAGGATTTCCGAATATTCTTACGATTGTGTACTGCAATGACAATAATATCTGATGTCTTTCAGCAGAAATCAGCTATTGAGGTCGTACTCATGACTCGATGTCCATAGATCCGACCCAGGAGCTGCGAGTTGACGCAAATTGAGGTTCCTTCCAAATTATATATTATATATATATATATATATATATAATATATAGATATAGATTATATATATATACACTCACACACACATATAGTTATCTGTTAACGCTCTAGTGGTTGCCATTTTTTCTTAATTGATACCAAACTCGATATTTAAACGTTTTAGATAAAATAAAGATCAAGTTCGATAATAGCTGAAATTGGACATATGGGTAGGGGGGATAACGGGTATTATTCGAAAATTTGAAATATCTCCATTACTATACGTCGAAAAAATTGTACAGAATGAATTCTATTGAAAATTAAATTTACTATAAATATTGTTATGTACATTTATTCTCTATTTTGAATATTAACCGAGATATTTGCATTTTTATTAAATCTGGGCGGCTACTGGACGAGTGACTTTCCCGACAAAAGCTAGTTCGGCCGTTTCCTTAACTGCTCGTGAAATTTCTCTATTGTAAAACATCAAGTGGGAAATCTGCTTAGTTTACGCAGCCCCTGCTTGACGGACTTTTTTCATGTACTGAATGATTTAATCGGTTCTTTATGTCTGTAAAAGGTTTTTTTTTTCACATGCGAGGTTGCTGGCCAACCTGTCAGTGTATTAAGTAGAAGTCAAGCTCGGTAAGTAACTATGACCCCTCTTGCTATACTTGGAGAGGATTAGGCCTTTTTATTAACCCTTGTCCTGTAAAAAATCATTTTCTAGAATTAATATTAACGGATAAATCAGAAATTTCTCTCATCTGTTTAACCAGAATAGGTTTGTAAGTTTATACCACTAATGGGCTCATATTTTCACTTAAATATAAATGTAATGAATACTTTTAGCAGATTTCTCTTAAGGGAAATTAGCTATTGAGATCGTACTCATGACGTGATTTTCGAAAAATTTCATCAAATGTCTGTCGATCCTATCTGGGATATGACGAAAATGAGGTCCATTGAAAATTTATATATACATATATATATATATATATACATATATATATATATATATATATATGCCGGTTAACGCTCTAGCAGTCGTAATTCTAGTTTGATCGTTACCAAATTTGATATTTAAACGTTTTATGCAAAAATATAGATCAATTTCGTTAATGGCTGAAATCTGACCAGTGGAAGGAGGGGTTTAGAGAGGAGGATTTTCGAAAATCCGAAATATCTCCATTACTATACGTCGGATCGAAAAATTATATAAGATCAATCCTATTGAAAATTAAATTTACTATAAATAATGTTATATACATTTATTCGGTGTCTTGAATATTAACCGAGATATTCGCATTTTTCTGTTTTCAGCTTCTGACTTGAGATCGGCTAACTTCGGGCTAGTCGGGAGTTTCCGTCAAGAGCTAGTACGGGCCGTTCCCGTAACTGCTTGACTTTCTATTCTGAAATTTCTCTATTGTAAAACTTCACATGGGAAATCTGATTAGTTTATGCAGCTCCTGAGTGGCGGACTTTTAGCAGATTTCCCTTAAGGGAAATCAGCTATTGAGGTTGTACTCATGACGGAATTTTCGAAATTTTTCTTCAAATGTCCATCGATCCTACCCAGGAGATGACGAAAATGATGTCCGTTCAAAACTGTATATATATATATATATATATTTGTCTGTTACCGCTCTAGCGGTCGCAATTTTTGTTTGATCGTTACCAAACTCGATATTTAGTCGTTTTATGTAAAAAGAAAGATAAAGTTTGTTAACGCCTGAAATCGGACCAGTGGGAGGGGGGGGGGTTAAAGAGGAGGATTTTCGAAAATTCGAAATATCTCCGTTACTATACGTCGGATAGAAAAATTGTATAGAATCAATCTTATTGCAAATTAAATTTACTATAAATATTGTAACATACATTTATTGTATCTCGAATATTAACCGAGATATTTGCATTTGTATTAAGTGTGCGGACAACGGATGAGACGGGATTGGCTAACTTCGGTTCTAGTCGTGACTTTCCACCAAAAGGTTGTTCGGCCGTTTCCGTAACTGTTCGACTCTCGTGAAATTTGTTTATGGTAAGAGTTCACGTGGGAAATCTGCTTAGTTTACGCAGCCCCTTCGTGACGGACTTTTTGATATATTTAATAGTGAGAATATCCGGTTTGTTATGATGCACAGTATGGTCAGCTATCATCGCTTCATCACAATACATCTTTACATAATTTTATGGAGTTATAGCGACAGTTAGAGACTTTCCTGTCTACCGTGCACAATTCATCATCCTATGCGTGATGAAGTTTTCCCACGTCATTGAGTTTTTGAGACTCATCGGACCAAGCAAGTATTTCATATCAAGCAATAATGTGTTAAATGAACTAATAAGTTTTATTTCATAATCTACATTTTCTGAGACACTAGTGTACTTATTAGTATTATATATTATTTTTTCTAGTATTTAATTTTTATCAATGACTTTAGAATTTAACCCCATATCCCTGTGACTAATGAAGCTCCAAAACTCCTCAAGAAAATGTTCTTAGTAGTTCTTAGTTGTACCTTTTAGTTAGTTTTATAGCGAAACTCATAATGCTTTGTATCATTTTCATGTCAGTCCTTTTCTTACCTGTTAGATAAAAGCGTCTTGAGACTACGAAAATGACCCAAAGTAGTTGGTGATCATTTTTGTTAATTTTCATAACGGTTGAAAGCTTTTTGGTGAATGGGTTTCCTTAACTAAATGTGCCAGAGTTAAAGCAGAGTTATGAAGAAGATTAAGTTCAAGAAGTCATTATAAAGCTTTCTCCTTTCTCTCGTTTTACAGCACTCTTAAAGGAAATAGATTTTAGTTAATATTTCATACCTGAGACTTTGGACAACTTTCTGCTCGCAGAAATGCAGTAGAGGAACAGAAAACAAACTCATTCGATAGAAGAATTTATTTATTTTGCCCAATACGTAGTATTTTCTGGAGTAAAAAGTCCGTCACGCAGGGGCTGCGTAAACTAAGCAGATTCCCCACGCGAAGGTTTACAGTAGAAATATATACATACATGTAACCGTGAATAAATACAATCGGTAATGAGAAATCATTCAGTCAATTTACAGTACAAGTTAATAATCTCTACAACGGAAAGCGGCTGAATTATAATCAAACAGGCCAGCCATCCTCTTAGCGCTGAATATATATATAGACCGGAAAGGCAAAAAATTAATGAAATATAACTGAATATAACATATTAATTATTTATTGAAAACAATTTACTAAAGCTAGTTCTGTAGTTTGTAATGAATCAGAATCAGTTTAATCTCAATCACACACATTTTAGTAATCCAAGATAAAAGGAAGGGGGTGGGGTGGGCCAACAGAACGCATTTGCATATATCTCACAAAGTAAAAGTTCAATGAAAACAATATTTGTATTTATCCTTGGACTGAAGTGGTTCATGAAATAACAGCTTATTTATAATATGAGTAGAAGTGGAGGTTGCTGAAGGCTCAAAACTAAAATGCAAATATCTCAATGTAATAATTATGTTGTTATTTTCGACCAGGTTATATTTATGTATGGTGTTGTTGTTTCTTGGAGTTTTGGTCAGTGTTGGTGAAAAAACCTTAGTTTATGCGGATCTTTCGAGAATAATTATTGTCTCTTCTTCTATAATAATAATAAAACATGTATAAAGTAGGACCTGTATTTTTTATAGCCCTGAAGAAGAGAAGATAGATATTCTCGAAATATTATCATAAACTAAGATTATTTCACTAGCATGTACCAAAAATCCAAGAAACAACAATACAGTATTGAATGGACCTCGTTTTCGTCATCTCCTGGTGGACATTTGAAGAAAAATTTCATGAGTACGACCTCAATAGCTGATTTCCGTTAGGGGAAACCTGCTAAAATGTTATTTAAATGCTTATATGTCAAGAATGTCTTGATAGAGTCAGCTAGGAAGATGCCTGGACTTATGACTTCCAAAGTTGCATTGGAATGCTCTACCGGAACTCCCGACTTCTGTGAAAGAGGGTAATACTTCCAAAATTGTTGCTAAAACTGAGCTGAAAAAGTGACGAGTTCTGATCCGTGTAGTTGGCTTTTCCTGACAAACCATGGGACATTTGTCACAAGCCGGAGGACAGTGTTTTGAAAAGTTGTTATCCTTTGCTTGAACATTTCATTGCTGCCAAAGCAAACAAGACATGCGTAAGCCAGCAATGGGCGTATGATTATTTTCTAGAGTGATGTAGCGCAGGTTAGTTTCAGTGTTATTTTCCCGATTATAATTGGTCCTGTCTAAAAGCTTTTGCACACCCCCACAAGTCGACGAGAGTTACGTGCCTCTATGGTGATCATAATTACTTAGCCGATTTCCTCCTTATGAGACAGGGGGGGGTCTGCTATGGGTTTGTTCTGTGCACTCATGAAAAGTCTTCGTTCGACATGTCTTCTACTGTCTATCCTACCAAGGAGAAATGAATTTTTATAAGATTCTATCCATATATAGATATATATATATATATTATATATATACTAGCTCAGGATACCCGGATTCGGCCCGGAATTCATTTGACCGGCTGAATGGTGTTGGTTATTTTTTTTGCAAGGCTTTACTTTGCACTACATTTTTGACCCTTTACCAGGTCCCAGTGTAAGGCGGTTTATACCCTTCGTTGCTGTGGATTCCGCTTAATAATAAAATTAATTAGTTATGTAAGGACTTCACTGTCTCATCCATCATTGCTCATATCTTCCGTCTCCACGTGTATTATGCATAGATTTGAATTATCTCAGGCCTCCATTATAACCCCCACTCCCGTTAAAACCTAATAATTTTAATATATCGTATAATCATGGAAAGAATTTATGCTAATTGACACACCCGAGTTAGTTTCTGTTTTAAGTTCGGTTCAATCGTTAGTGCCAAATATAAAACTGTTGGCTCACCGCTTTGCTTTTATGTGTATATATCGTCTATACTTTGTTATACGACAAATGTGAACTATAACAAAATATTCTGTAAATAAAACAAAAGTAAACAACTTATTGCTTATGTGCACATTTGCTCCGAAAAACCAAATAGAAAACGAAATCATCAGTATTTTTAATTTCAGGCCCCTCCCTTACAAAACCCCAATCCTACTCGTCCCTAGTAAATGGTTTGGTAAGGCCTTATTTTATAATAGGTGGGCCGTTAGTTGCTAATACACATTACCGAGTTTCATTTAGTTCGGTTTTGAGTCGTTTGATAACCCAAAAAATAAAATAAACAATTAAATGACCCCCGCTCTCACCGCTTCGCTCGCTATAGTTTTTACTCCCGCTATAGTTATTTAGCTTTATAAATAACTCTCCATTTATACTCTCGGTTATTACGACACAAACAAAAGTTGATAGCAATATTGTCAAAAGTTTACTTTTTTTTTTTAAATATACAAACCCTAAACAGCTTTTGCCATCATATATGTGCATATTTGCCAGAAAGGAAGGAAGAAAGGGGGAGAAAAGAGACAAAAAAAAAGGCAAGAGAACAATAAAGAAGAGAAAAAAAAAAAAAAAAACCAATAGGAAACAATAATACTCACAATTATTAATTTCAGCCTCCTTTCGTATAACCCCCACACTCTTTGCCCCCCGTCCACTCCTAGAAAATAGTTTAGTATGCGCTTATTATAAAGGAAACGGGAAGGCTTTTGATGCTTAATTCACTTACCGAGTTTCGGGTTTTATTTTTAGTTTCTACGGTTTGGAGTCTTTCATTGTTTTTGCCAAATTAAAATTTGTGGAACCTCCCGCTAAAAGTTTTTAGCCGTTTAACTTATTTATACTTCCGTATACGGCAAAAGTTTGCATATAACAAAGGTTTACTCTAAATAACTAAATGAACAACTCCTTGTGTTAAGTTCATATTTGCCGAAAAAAACCCACTAGGAAACGGAAATATTAGCGTATTTTTAATTTCAGGCCTCCCTTATTAACCCGCACTTCTGTTCGTCGCTGGAAGAGAGAACTTTAATATAGCCTAAAGTCTAAGTTGCGGCTTAGTAGTTATCTACATACCCAAGTTTCATAAAATACGGTTCAGCGTTTTATGCGTGCAAACAGTAACACCCCCCCCCCCCCCCCCCCCCCCCCCCCCCCCCCCCCCCCCCACAAACAACAATAAAACAAACAAACAAACAAAAAGACACGAAAGAATCAAATTGCAGTTTTTGGTGTCTATGACACGTTTGAAACGAAAAGTTATCGAGAAATTTTGCGAAAAAAATCAATGTACAGACAGAGGTTACAATTTTATATATATATATATATATATATATAATTTTATCGGACCTAATTTTCGTTAACGACTAGATAGAATTGGCGGACATTTGAAGAAATGTTTGAGAATGACGTCATGAGTACAACCTCAAAAGCTGATTTCCTTAGCGAATATAAACAAATATGTACAGGAGAAAAACCAATAGAAATTTTAACAAAATACTTAGCCTCTTGGAAATCTGCTTAATTTACGCAGCCCTTGCATGTCTGGCTTTACTTTTGTTTAGATTTTAATATAAAAGATAAAAATAATTATAAAACTCATGTATAAATCCAATGCGTTGGAGATCTCAAGATGTTATTTTTTATCCTTCGGTTTTATGGCGAAAAACTACTAAGTTATCAACGCCCTGTAATATCTATAACTCTCGTTTTGGTTAAGTACCTGCATTTGAGACTAAACTGAGATTATATAAATTGTCAATATTGAAATCTTAGGAAATTCGTATTGTACTTATATCCTCATCCGTATCGCAATTTTAAATTTAACAATATAAACGAGATTAAAAAAAATGTAATTTTAATTTCTTTATAAAAATTTGTAATTTTCACAAAATTAAACAATTTAGGTATTTAGTGTAATCTCCAAGGGCCACTGCTAAATGATTGGAAACATAGCACTCGTTTCGAATATTTGTATATGCATTGCATTTCATCAATATAGGTGGTAAATGAATATAATATCGAACTTTGGAAAGTGGTTTATTATTAACGACTATCCATCGATTCGTACAATCGAATTACTCCCGAAGTAGGACCGGAGCGGCGAGATCAAACTGAATGAGATGCATATCTACGAAACTTGCCAAACTAAGTTTCTACCGGATTTGCATTTATACTTAACATCCTAGAGAGCACTTAAGAATAGCGTTCGTGGCGGTAAAACCAATTACAGAAAACCTCTCTCTCTCTCTCTCCTCAGATAGTGAGATCCCTAATAAAAAATGTATCTCTATTTCATCTCTCTCTCTCTCTCTCTCTCTCTCTCTCTGACTCTCTCTCTCTCTCTCTCTCTCTCTCTCTCTCTCTCTCTCTCTCTCTCTCTCTCTCTCTCTCTCTCTCTCTCTCTCTCCTCAGATAGTGAGATCTCTAATAAAAAATGTATCTCTATTTCATCTCTACTCTCTCTCTCTCTCTCTCTCTCTCTCTCTCTCTCTCTCTCTCTCTCTCTCTCTCTCTCTCTCTTCCCTCTCTTTCGACCGTCCTCCCAGCTCTCTTTCAGCTCGGTTCCCTCTAGAAAGAGCCATTCATTTTATAAGATTAATATCGGCCGTTGGAAATTAGACCAGGAATCTCCATTTAGATTCTCATCTTAAATGCTCCAGAGAGAGATTCCTTTTAACCCGTGAATAAGTCATATATTTTTATCGGTAATTCTGAAAATGGTTGCAGATAATCTTTATTTTTTTTAATTGTGAATTTTAAGCCATTTTATATCGCATTTAATTACTGCCTTATGTTATCTGTGATAAAAATTTATACTTGGTGACATTAATTATAATTATTCCTGTATAGACAGGAATGGGGGTTTACTGATGGCTGAAATTAAAAATATGGAAATATCTTGGTTATTATTCCATGTAGAGAAAAAAAGTCCCTCACGCAGGGGCTGCGTAAACTAAGCAGATTTCCCACGTGAAGTTTTACAATAGAGAAATCTGCCTAATAACAACTGTAGTAGTAAGAAACCTCTAAACCTAAAACATTATTTAGGGCGTAATAACCCAGAAGTTTACTAGAAATAAAAAAAAAAAACAAAAACAAAAAAAAACCCCCCCCCCAAGGAAAAAAAAAACCCAAAAAAAAACAAGTTTAACCTAACCTACTTAAACCTATTCACGAGGGACGAATAGTTATGGGAAATGGCCACCAGAGCTCTTACCGTGCTGATAGGAATTCAGACAGTTCCGAACAGCCTGCTGTGCAGATTACAAATGCAAATATCTCGGTTAATATTCAAGATAAAGAATAAATGCATAAAACAATATTTTATAGTAAATTTAATTTCCAATAAGATTGGTTCTATACAATTTTTCGATCCGGATCGTATAGTAACTGGAGATATTTCGATTTTCGATTTTTTCCGAAATCCACTCCCCCTCTAAACCCCCCCTCCCACTGGACCGATTTCAGCCGTTAATGAACTTGATCTTCCTTTTTACATAAAACGATTTAATACCGAGTTTGTGACGATTAAACAAAAATTACGACCGCTAGAGTGTTAACAGACAAATATATATATATATATATAAATAAAGTTTTGAACGGACCTCATTTTCGTCATCTCCTGGGTAGCATCGATGGACATTTGAAGAAATTTTTCGAAAATTCCGTCATGAGTACGACCTCAATAGCTTATTTCCCTTAAGGGAAATCTGCTAACAGGTACATAGCAACATCAGTAGAACATTGCATTTTCAAAAGTGTCAGCCATATACGATTTTTCGATCCGACGCATAATAACTGAGATATTAAGAATTTTCAAAATCATTATGGCATACAAATAATACTGATTTAACTCATTTAACCATTTTCCTATTTAGCTGTAATGAAATATATTTGATTCCTTCCGAAGTTCGATTTTGAGCTCATCTTCCAGATTCTAGGAATATCTGAATCGTGGAACGGATCTTGCGGTGTAAGGTTCTGAGAGCTGTTGATAGCATTCCAATACTGAATTGGCATCGTTCTATTCCCACCAAATAGCAACCAATTTCTACATCTGCAGAGTTTGACTCTCATTCCTGGATAAGTGAGTTTCAACCATACAGCCGTCCTTGGTAAGGATATCACAGTTTGGACTGGCATTCATTTGTGGTATTACTTGATACCTGGTTCGTTCCTGTAAAATTTTGAACAGACCTCATTTTCGTCATCTCCTATGATCGATGGACATTAGAGGATACTTTTCGACAAACGCCCAAGAGTACGACCTTAAGGGGAATCTGCTAAAACCTGGAAGGAGTTGTGAATGCCAGAATGTTGGCAGGGACCAGATGCTCCTATAAAATGCAAATCATACTCATTAATAGTCTCTCCTAGAAAAATGTCAATCTCGCAAACTTTTTTTAATTTATTTGCAGCCATATATAAACATTCCAAGCAAATTACGTGCGTGATAGTAATAAAAAGTCCGTCATGCAGGGAATGCGTAAACTAAGCAGATTTCCCAAGTTTAATAAAAGAGAAATTTGCACACTGGTCACACAATACCACCGTGATTAAATACAAACGGTAATGAGAAATCTTTCAGTTAATTAAAATAAATTTCCAACTGAAACGGCTTCTGAATTGTAAGAATAATTTATTTTTTTAATAACTCAAATTTTAGTAGTCCAAGAACTAAAAAGGGGGGGGGCGAACAGAAATTTGCATAGATCTCACAAAGTAACGAAGGTAAGGTAAGGTTAGAAACGACAGGTAAGGTTACAAGAAGCTTCCACCTGAGCCGAGTACTGGCGGAAATGGCCGACCTAATCCGAACTATACCCGACCACAGACTTCATAAAAATACAAATATCTCGGTTAATATTCAAGATAGAGAATAAATGTATATAATAATATTTATAGTAAATCTAATTTGCAATAAGATTGATTGTGTATTTTTCGATCCGACGTATAGTAACGGAGATATTTCGAATTTTCGAAAATCCTTCCCTCTAAACCCCCCCTCCCACTGGTCCGATTTCAGCCGTTAACGAACTTGATCTTTACTTTTATATAAAACGAATAAATATCGAGTTTGGTACCGATCAAATAAAAATTGCGACCGCTAGAGCGTTAACAGACAAATATATATATATATATATATATATATATATATATATATATATATAAATATGAACGGACTTCATTTTCGTCATCTACTAGGTAAGATCGATGGACATTTGAAGAATAACTTCGAAAATTCCATCATGAGTACAACCTCAATAGCTGATTTCCCTTAAGTGAAATCTGCTAAAACTCCTTCACGCAGGGGCAGCGTTAACTAAGCAGATTTCCCTCGTGATGTTTAACAATAGATAAATCTACATACTGGTAACACAATAGCACCGTCAACATCAAGAGAATAAATACAAAGGATATAATAAGAAAAGTCCAGACGGAAAGCGCCTAAAATGTAAACAAGCAGGTGTGCCAATTTCTCACAGTAAAGAAAAAGAGTTACGTAAATATATCACAATATAAAATATTAATTATATTGAAAACTATTTACTATAGTACTGTGATTTATAATGGACAAGAATAATTTTTATCTCAATCAATCAAATTGTAGTAGTCCAATAACCTAAGAAGGGGTGGGGGTGTCACCATAACACATTTGCATTTATCGCGTATAATAAAGGTCCCTTGAAAACAATTTATTGTTTTTAAGGTGCGAATAATGTGGGTTTTTATATAACAGTTTATTGTTTATGTAACATGAGTAGAAGTGGTGGTTCGCTAAAGGCTGAAAACTAAATAACAGAAATACCTCGGTTAATATTCAAGATACAGAATAAATGTATATAACAATATTTACAGAAAATATAATTTGCAATAGGATTGGTTATACAACTTTTTGATCCGACGAATAGTAACGGAGATATTTAGAATTTTCCAAAATCCTCCCCTCTAAACCCCTCCTTCCCACTGCTCCGATTTCAGCCATTAACGAACTTCATCTGTTTTTTTGCATAAAACGTTTAAATATCGAGTTTGGTAACGATCAAACAAACATTGCGACCACTAAAGTGGCAACAGACAAATATATATAATTTTGAGCGGACACCATTTTCGTCATCTTCTGGGTAGGATCGATGGACATTTGAGGAAATGTCTCGAAGATCGCGGCATGAGTACGACCTCAATAGCTGATTTCCCTTGCGGGTAAAATAGACTTGATTATTGGCTGGAGTTATGAAAAATTAAATAGTACAACAATTGAAAAGTGTAACAAGCTTAATTATATTACAGTTATTGAATCAACTCTCAACAACTGAGACATTTTGAATATTGGAATAATCAAAAATTTTCCTGGTCTTATTACAGCCATTAACAAATACAACATTCAAAAATACGTAAAAAACGTTAAATATCGACTATGGTATTCATTATATGAACATTTTCAAGTAAGCAACGTTAAAACTAAATAGATGATGCGTTCATACTCTTCGTTATTTTTTCCATTGAAATATATTTTATATTAGCAGATTTCCCTTATGGGGGCTTTTGAGATCGTAATCATACCACGATTTTCGAAAAATGTTTTTAAATGTCCATCGTGTACTCAGGGTATGACGAAAATGAAGTACGTTGAAAATTACACGCACGCACACATACGCACACACACACGCACACACACACACACACATATACACGCGCGCGTGCGTCTGTTAACACTCTGGCGGTAGAAATTTTTGTTTGAACGTTACCAAATTCGATATTTAATCGTTTTATGTAAAGAGATAGATTGTGTTCGTTAATGGCTAAAATTGGACAAGTGGGAGGGGCGGTTTAGAGGAGGAATTTTCGAAATATCTCCGTTACTGTACGTTGGATCAAAAAATTGTATAAAGTCAATCTTATTGAAAATTAAAAGTACTATAAAGACTGTTAAATAGATTAATTCTCTATCTTGAACATTGACCGAGATATTTGCATTTTCCTGTTTTCAGCATTCAGCAAACCCCTACGTCTACTCATGTTACATAAACAATACTTGGTTATGTAATAAACAACATTATTCGAAGCTTAAATACCAAATAATGTTTTCAAGAGACCTTCATTATATGAGATACATGCAAATAGGTTCTGGTGACCAACTTCCTCCCGTTTGTGTTCTTGGACTACAAAAATTTGATTGATTGAGATAAAAATTATTCTGATTCATTATAAATTACAGTACTAGATATAGTACATAGTTTTCAATGAAATTAAGATCTTACATTCTGATATTTCAGTAGTTGTTTTACATTCCGGTGTATCGTAGGCAGACCTGTTTGTTTATATTTCATACGCTTCCCGTCGGGAGATTTCTTATTATCGTTTGTATTTATTCCCTTAATATTCACGGTACTCTTTCGGTATCAGTAATTAGATTTATCTATTGTTAAACTTCACAAGGGAAATCTGCTTAGTTTACGCAGCCCCTGCGTGACGGACTTTTTATTTTATTTCTTCTCTAAACCCGTTCGTCTACAGTGTCATATGAATACAATTAATTAATTTGGAACAAGTCCTCATTTCTGATGAATGTAAGTGTGGGGGGTTTAGTAATACAGCAAATACTTTTATTAATATCAGAGTTACATAAGACATTTATATACAATAACAACAATTTAAGGAAATTATACTTATAATTCCTTATAGAATTGGATTTATATATATATATATATATATATATATATATATATATATATATATATATATAATTGTGTGTGTGTATTACGGACTTTTCTAGCCAGGAGAGGCTAAGAAGTTTATTTACAAAGGCGTTGCTAAAATGAAAATGAAGATGTAAATTTCTCCTTTAATATGAGTTGTATTGAATTTTTTTAAAGACTTATGAAGCATGTGATCTTTTAATAAGTTTTCCTTTAAAAAAAATAAATAGTATGTTATATATTTAGAGTTGTATTAGGTTGTCAAGGAAATTTATTAATTACATGTAATTATTATATTGAAATAACTTTAAAAATGTATGCATAGAATTTGAACTAATTTTACAACGCATATTTTAAATAATAATATATTTTAAATAAATTAGTTGTCATAGTATTATTATTATTTTTTTTAATTTTAAACAAAGGTATTTGACGTATCCTATTACGTTATGTTAACATTTAATGGACATAAATGCACTTCATTTTAGATACAATGATGTTTCATTGGCCGGGTAATACGTTGATACATTTCCTAATTTTTTGAACAATTTATCCTTCTCCCCATTTCCCGCAGTTATTTACCATTTTTCCAGTTATTAATGACCTTCATATTTCCTTCAAATGATGAAGAATCTGTGGACGGTAAACAATATTACTTTTCCTCTTGGTAGATTTAGTCCTCCGTTGCGAAGATTTCAAATTGATGTGGCTCTGTTTTGAATGGTATCTTACGCCCTATTTCTTGAATTGTGTACATAATCTGTTTTTTTTTGTTTTTTGTTTTTTTCAATCTATAATATATATCACGAAACTAACAGGAAAAATGAAGAATATTTACTGTGATACAGGAGAATTTTAATTATTACAATTTGAAAATGGTCTTCAAATATTCCCCGTTTCTATTAATAACATAACGAAAATATATAACACTTATTTGAGTTGGCATTAAGTAAAGTGACAACTTTTTTTTTTTTTTAAATCCCACAAATTATTTTAAACTGTAAACATTAACAGCTCATATATATGAAAAATTATTTCAAACACTGTCTTAATATCAATTAAAAAAGTTTAAAACACAATTTATCTCGGATACAAATATTTTAAGGATTGGAAATTTTTCTAACAGGAGGTGGGGGTTAAAAGGGATTCAAACTTATGTTGCTCAATATCTTTGTTGATATTGGTTTCATCAGATAAGTATTAATAACAAATAGTGTATAAATTAATAAAAAAAAGGAATACAAATTTTTGAATCTTGAAATTGTGAAATATTTTGTTTATTTACAAAGGGAATGAATTTTGTCAACATGTTTTATATTTTTCTACTATTCGTTGAGTGAGCGTTTGTTTCGATTATCCTTAATTACATTTTTTTTGGTAACCATTTTTATTTCAACCCACAGCAACGGGACGCACCCGGTAACTAATTACTTTCAGCTTCAGTCACCAACTTATAATTCTATGGAATAAATACATGAACAGATTTTATTCACTTTTTTTTTTTCATTAAAGTGAAGAAATGATAATTAGTTTTGTGGAAAATGGTGTTATTTGAACCCACGAGGGGGCATAAATACTTTAATATTTGTCCAACAGCCATTCTATGTTTCATGGGTAAAACATTAAAGTGACTAGTATTTATGAATATTTAGTACTTAAGTTAAGGTAAGTAATTAAGTTTGATGAACTTTTGAGGTGAACGGCTGTACAGTATCTGTGATAAAAATGAATTATTTATTAACACTTTCGTTGCGGGTGTCCTTACGGAAAGACATCTGTGATCCTACCCGCTTTCGGTTGTCCCTTCGGAAGGACACCCCTCTATTACTTTTTCCATTAGACTCAAAAGGCTCGTGAATGGAGAGGATTCATTCTTTCAACTCCCGGTAAAGACAGTTGCCTTCAGTACTGTTTGGGCTTTCCAATGGTTTTTACCGTTTTCAAATCGGCCAACTTGAAGATTTAATATATTTGAATACTTTTAACTGAATTGTTGAATGATAACTGCAAAAGGTGATTCATAACCTCATTCAATTTGTTTTGAAAAGTAAAGAGGAAAACAGTCTTATACCTGAAAGGGTGAAAAACACATTTTTGCTGAATAATAAGCCTAAACTAAAATATAATGTTCCTAGATGTGAAATTTAGATTTAATAGACATTTTTTATTCGTAAGTTAATAATAACAACTGTGATTTATTTTTTTTATGATTTTTGTTGGAAAAAAAACTACAGTTAACGATAAGAAATTAACTTTCAGGAACTTTATCAGTGTAGAATGTATGTATAAGTAAGTTCAACCAAAGGTAAAAGTTATTTTCACTTGAGCTGTCATTCTAATAAGTTAATTTGCTTTTTCCACGCAAATAATCCTGCAAAAAAGTTGGGATAATTGATCTTATATTTGTAAATGGCGAACAAAAATACGCTGTTAAAATAATTAAAAATGTCCAACAAAAAAATATTTGAATCGATAATTAGTTATTGTAAATGATTAGTAATTGTTATTTGCTATTCTAATAAAAATAATTGAGTTTTCTTTAAAATAAATAAACATTAGGTATAATGAGTAGTGGGTTTAGCATAAAATGACTAAAGGCGTCTACTGATACTAAACCGCAAGGCGGGTGGAATTCCTCGCTTACGGGTTGTCCCTCTGGAAGGACACTTCCGGAAATGCATTTCCGGTTAATTTTTTTGTCGCATTTCTATTAAAATCATCAAATATGATTAAAAGTATGTTTATATTAAAAAAAATCAAACAAATAATTCACCCGATTTCGAGGTATTATCAAAAAATGACAACCACAGCGAAAGTGTTAATTACTGAAATCATTCCATTCATCACATTTCCACGTGAAACCATTACTATCAAAGAAGGGTAACACAGCTAGTTCCAAATGTACCCCGAACATCCTATTTTTCTTGAAGGAAGTTAGCTAATACATAAACTTGTGACATTAAGCATGACAATACTTCGAATTGGGTCTGACCTAGATTGATAAGGAAAAAAGTATGAGTGATATGTTTTCCAGCAGAGCGAAAACACGCCCCCCCCACTATTTGTATTTAGGATAAATGTGTTCGCTTCAAGCCAAATACCCTTTGTGTGTGGTTCTGGAGCGGGGCCAAACATTAAAGCAGGCCAACTTCATGGCCACAAAGACTCCCCCATTTAGAATATTCCCTTTCAAAATGAAGTCTTCCTTTCATTGGACCGCAATAAACGTGTAACTTAGTCGCAAAGAGTTTCAAACATAGTCTACTGTATACAATAGTAGTATTCCTATTCATTATAAACTGGCCAGCTATTCGGCTAAAACTGTACTAAAAGACTATAACAACAGTGAAATATCATTCGGGCTTGATAATCTCAGCATACAAATGGGATGACTCACATAAAGTTTGGCACTTAAGTTTCTCTGAACAAAGATAAAGTTAAATCGTAAATAATAAACTTAGTACTGACCTGACTTGAACTAACTGAACCTATTTACAATTGCTGTTACTTTATTCAAAAACAGCGAGTGCATAAGTGCATCCTTTTGGAATGAAAAGGCAATAAATAATTTAAGAAAAGTCCATAACGCATATGCTGCGTATACTAATCAAATTTCCCACTTGCTACATGACAAAACTGAATTCACCTCGCCTTTATATGATGATTTATAAGCTTCTTAGTTTTATATTCACTAATAGGTTAAGTGTGATATCTGAAAGGGAATAAGAGAAAGTCCGTCACGCAGGGGCTGCGTAAACTAAGCAGATTTCCCACGTGAAGTTTTACAATAGAGAAATCTGCCTAATAACAACAGTAGTAGATAAGTACTTAAACTATTCACGAGGACTAATAGTTACAGAACGGCCACCAGAGCTCTCGGCGGAAAGGCGAACATAGCCGACCACACGCAGAATACATATGCAATATCTCGGTTAATATTCAAGATACAGAATAAATGTATTATAACAATATTTATAGTTAAATCTAATTTGCAATTAGATTTATTCTATGACAATTTTTTCGATCGACGCATAATAAACGGAGATAGTTTCGCATTTTGATACTCTTCCCTCTAAAACCCCCCTCCCACCTAGTGCCGATTTCAGCATTAACGAACTTGATCTTCTTTTTACATTAAACGATTTAATTCGTGTTTTGGTAACGATCAAACAAAACGTTCGACCGCTAGAGTGGTAACAGACAACTATATAGATATTTATTATATATATAATGTTTATATATACAGTTTTGAACGGATTCATTTCGTCATCTACTAGGTAGGATCGATGGACATTTGAAGAAAAATGTCGAAAATTCCGTCATGAGTACAACCTCAATAGCTGATTTCCCTTAAGGGAATAAGAGAAAAGGTGTGTAGAAAACATTTAAAGAAAATCAAATTTGTAATATCGTTCGGTCTATATATTTTGTCGGTCAGGCACAAATTAAGGGGGATATTTTGAAATTTACTAAACGCCACCCCTTCCCACCGCACCGATATCAGCCAATAAAGGTGTCGAATTAGTTAGTAGTACACAGTTGATTTTTAGTAGAGTTAGTTTTACACAAAACTCAAACACCGAGTTTGGTAACGATCAACCAAATATTGCGACCGCTAGAGCGGTAACTAACAAGTGTGTGTGTGTGTGTAAATATATATTTCTTCGGCATTATAGCGCTCCTTAGCCACTCCCAAGCAAGACTCGAGAGATTCAGGGTTAACTCGACATACAACCTCCGTTATTCAAGAAACAAAAGTCCGTCCACGTTTAATAAAAGGGCTTGCGTAAAACTAAAGCAGATATCGTGTGAAATTATTCAATACAGAAATCTCCATACGAGACACGAGCAGTTATGGAAACGGCCGAACTAGCTTTCGGCGGGAAGCTCGTGCGATATCGGCCCACATTTAATACAAATACAAATATCTCGGTTAATATTCTAGATAGAGAATAAACGTATAGAACAATATTTATAGTACATTTAATTTCCAATAAGATTGAGTTTATACAATTTTTCGATCCGATGCATAATAACGGAGATATTACGAATTTTCAAAAATCCCCCCTCTAAACCCCTCTCCCTCCCACTGGTCCGATTTTAGCCATTAACGAACCTGATCTTCCTTTTTACATAAAACGATTAAATATGATGTTTGGTACCTATCAAACACAAATTGTGACCGCTAGAGAGTTAACAGACCAATATATATATATATATATATATATATATATATATATATATATATATATATATATAAAATTTTTAACGGACCTCAATTTCGTCATCTCCTGGGTAGGATTGATGGACATTTGAAGAAATTTTTCAAAACTCGCGTCATGAGTACGACCTCAATAGCTGATTTCCCTTAAGGGAAATCTGCTAAAACCTGAAACTTTTTGTCTCCAGTAGACTGACGGCCCCATTGTACCCGAAAGATCTGTGTAGAGCCCATGCTGTCAGCCTGCCGGTTGACGGGATCTAGAAGAGACAAACGTATTCTATAGACTCCCGCCAGTCTATAAGCACTGCGACACTAGCGCCCTCTGTTAGGGAACTCTTGAACTCAAGTTCTCCATTGGCGGGGATTGAACTTGCACCTATTTTTACCTTCAGCTTGCTAGTGGTAGAAGTAACGACTCCTGCTTAACCCGAACGGATGAGAAACGTTTTTGAAAATCGAAGATTACCCTCTAGGGAAATTTACTGAAAAAAAAGGATTAGTGACTAAATATTGCCATAACTCGATATTTATTAATTCTACAATTTTAATTTCCGTTAATGAGTGAAATCTGAAGGAAAAATGTTGCTAAGAAATATTTTGATGCAAAATCGAAAAAATATCTCCAGTATTTTGTGATGGTAGAATAGTTATTTATTATACGAGTGACGGAAGTAGATCATTTTACAACTCGAGTGAAACGTTTACCCACATGAGCGATGCGAGTGTGGTAATTTCACAGAGAGTTGTTTAATTCTATTTTCGTCACGAGTGTAAATATAATTTTTTTCTGTAATAGTGTAATACATGATCAGAATCTAACCCAGATATGAAACAAATAGGTTGTTGTGAAGTATGGTATGTTGGTGGTAGGTTATAAGCATGGTTGTGATAATTATAACCCTTTCACAACCAGCTTATAACCTACCAACAACATACCATAATCTTCAAACATCCTATTTTGTTCATATTCTGAATTTATATGAATAGTTATAACAACAACTAGTGTGATGTGAAGTACTGCAGTTATAAACAAGTGCAGGTTATAAACAAGGAAGGTAATTATTTATTATATTTAAATTTTTAAAAGATATGATTATGTTACCACCAATAATTCATTCACATTTCCAATTTATTTGTTAAAAATAAATTCTTACAAATGTTAAAGAAACATTTAAAGCATTTAATTTTCACTTCCAAATTATTTTGTAAGTATAACTTATTACTAATTAAGAAGGCAATTCAACTTTCTTTCACACTATTGGCAAAAAATGTTCACTTTCTTCATCATTTCAGTTTAGTAATGATACATTATTCAAAAGATTACAGAAAAAAATATTATATAAATTTATATTATATTTATATAACAGTTAAACTCCACTATTAGATTAGGAGATATTACATAAACAAAATACAACAACTTTCCGGAAAAAGTCCTACTGATAAAGAATTTCTTATAAAGATGCAGTACCTTTTCGCGTCCAAGGTTGTATTATGACGTGATTAAAATCTGGGATATTAATCAATTTCGGCTTTTAGATTTGAGGTTTTGACAAACTTGACTGTTAGTTTAACATGAAAAGGGTAAATGTCGAGCTATGAAAAGATCAAACGTCAATTGTAGGTGTTAGATTTATTACTTGCGCACTACAAACACTCGTTTATTAGAAAGAACAGGAAGGATATTTATAGAAACTAATATGTGCTAAGTTCGGACAAATCCTTTTATTTATTAAGTCCAGTTATCAAGAGACATATGGAATTCTGAAGGACGGGTAAATCCCTTTCATCGGCTGAAGAGCATGTGGAGACTAGCAAAAAGGGACAACATTCTAGGGTTAATTTTATCAATTTGTCTGGGGACTCCTCCCTTCAGAAGACCCGACGTCCTCATTCCATTAAAACTACAACCAGAATACAGACAAAAACCCAATATACCTTCTAATTGACACTGTATTTATGGGGTGTATTCTCAACGGCTTAAGCCCACAGTTTTTTGTACAAACCCTGTTAATCCTGTCCAGTTAAATGTATTTTCAGATTCATACACAATTGATCAGTGCATCAAAGGCGATTAGTATAACTTAGTTGAATTCAGTTATAGTTATTCCATTGTATAAAGTCCGTCACGCAGGGGCTGCATAAACTACGCAGATTTCCCACGTGAAGCTATACAATAGAGAAATCTTTATACGAGAGCCGTCTCTCTATACGTTCCTTATCGGCCCACATTTAATAAAAATACAAATATCTCGTTTAATATTCAAATAGAAAATATGTATAGGACAATATTTATCTTAATTTTAATTTGCAATAAGATAGGTTTTATACAGTTTTTCGATCCAACTTTGGTAACGGAGATATTTCGAAAATCCTCCCCTCTAAACCCCCCTCCCCCTGGCTGATTTCAGCCGTTAACGAACTTGATCTTTCTTTCTACATAAAACGACTAAATACAGAGTTTGGTAACGATTAAACAATAAACGCGACCGCTAGAGCGGTAACAGACATATATATATATATATATATATATATATATATATATATATATATATATATATATATATATATATATATAGATATATATATATATATATATATATATGTATATATACAGTTTTGAACGGATTTCATTTTCGTCATCTCCTGGGTAGGATCGATGGACATTTGAAGAAAAATTTCGAAAATCGCGCCATGAGTACAACCTCAATAGCTGATTTCCCTTAAGGGAAATCTGCTAAAAACTGATATAATGATCAAGGGAAAAAGGATAGCCCCATTTATATATGAATTAAATTTTTCCTCTTACTAAATAATTTGGTTGCTTGTAAATGAATATTATTTCTAAACATCATCCATTTTATAAATAATCCTTGTTAAAACTCATGAATTTCTGATTATCATTTAACTTGGTGTCCATTAAAATAACGTGGTTTGATGAGTATAATGATGAAAATAAGTTTGAAATAATCAATAGAGTTTTTTTTTTTTAATTTTATTATTATTATTTATTAACGTCCACCTTTTGCAACTCAGGCTAATTAGGACGGGTTATCTACAGGTCACCACCCTTTTCTACCCAGGGTGGGATTTTGTTCGGCGATGTTATTTTATTTAAATTGAAATTTCGGTCACTACTCTAAATAATTTCCTTTGCCCAGGCGAGAATCGAACTCGCCACTCTAGGTTTGCCATGTGAGATAAAGGTCAACGCTTTAACTCGCATGGCTAACCTGAGTCACTTTTTAATTTTAATAGACGTAAATTGTTAAAGGAACACTCTTGTTCAACTACTGATCATCCACAATTCTATGCATTTTTTTCTATACGCAAGTGTTAAGAGAATTATCCAAACCTTCTTGTTATTCGCGGGGCCTACAGTAACACCCCCCCCCCATTCTACTCATCGGTTTTTTACATAGAATTAGAGAATATGTGGTGAGATGAGGTAACAAGTATACATACGTACACGTGGAAAATCTGCTGTCTCCAAGCCTCCTGCGAGACTGATTTTTTTAGCAGATTTCCCTTAAGAAAAATCAGCTATTGAGGTTGTACTCATGACGACATTTTCTAAATTTTTCTTTTAATGTCCATCGATCCTACCTAGTAGATGACGAAAATGAGGTCCGTTCAAAGCTGTATATATATATATATATATTTGTCTGTCACCGCTTTAGCGGTAGCAATTCTTGTTTGATCGTTACCAAACTCGATATTTCGTCGTTTTATGTAAAAAGAAAGATCAAGTTCGTCAACGGCTGAAATCGGACCAGTGGGAGGAGGGGTTTAGAGGGGGGATTTGAAAATTCGAAATATCTCCGTTACTATACGTCGGATCGAAAAATTGTACAGAACCAATCGTATTGCAAATTAAATGTACTATAAATATTGCTATATACATTTATTCTCTATCTTGAATATTAACCGAGATATTTGCATTATTATTAAATCTGGGTGGCTAACGGACGAAAGACTTTCCCGCCAAAAGCCGGTTCGGCAGTTTCCTTAACTGCTTGGCTCTCGTGTAATTTCGCTATTGTAAAACTTCACGTGGGGAATCTGCTTACTTTACGCAGCCCCTGAGTGACGGACTTTTTTTCTTAATGGAATTAGCCAATGCAATACTTATTGAAAGTTATTGGAAATAATCACCTATCCCACACAAGATGACTTTTTTTAATATGTTTAACGCTTTAGAGGCTTAATTCTGTAATAACGCCAAACTGTAAATATGTTTTTAATGTTGGGTTACCCACAACACCACAACAACAGACACAGCAATAGATACAAACATACCTTCCACCATTAAGACCAAAATAACTCCTTTCATTTATTGATAGGACCGGCTACTGACCTTACCGCTGTCATTGGAGTACCATCGAAGAGAATTCGAATTCATAAAACACGTCGCCAAAACTAATGGATTTGAAACTTCTCTCATCCATGGCATTTATGAGGGAGGTCCAACAAACTTGCCCTCAAACAATCCTTTAGCCATTTCTACGAAAATGCTAAGAAGCTCCGTTGGTGCGCTATTCCATATTTAGGGAAACTCTCAGAGAAAATAGGATGCGCACTAAGTAAGATTGGAGTGGGAGTAGCATATAAGAGCGGACCGAATCTGGGCGATATGCTATGTAGGGCTAAAGACCTTATCGATATAAAAGACAGGTCCGGTGTGTACAAAATCGTGTGTGGTACATGCAAAGGAGCTTACATCGGCCAAACAGGAAGAAAGATAAGAACTCGGTGTAGAGAACATGGTATGTTGGGTCCGGTGTGTACAAAATCGTGTGTGGTACATGCAAAGGAGCTTACATCGGCCAAACAGGACAAAGAGAACATGGCTATCGCTCAGATTCCGATTTTTTCTGCCATCAAGAACAAGAGGGCCATAGCGAAGGAGCCCATGAAGTGTGCTTATTACATGAAGCCAAGAAAGGTAAAAAACTAAGTGCATTGGAGGGGCTGGAGATCGCATTGAATAAGAAACTTATTGGTAGTCGCTCTTTGAACAAGAAGACCGATTGTTATAAGTCTGCAATGGTGGGGGTACTGGACCTCGACGTTATCTCCCGCGTCCCAGCCAGTCGCTTGCTGTCTTTCCCAATGAGCGCATGCAAGTAGGTCGGTAATATATTCCTATACCACAATAGATCTCTCACTCTCTGTATTTTATTTTAGGATATGACTTAAGTACATTTATTATATTCATTGTTAGATATTTATTTTGTGTTTTATTTATTGATGTTAACAAGTTTTATGACCCTGTTGCAATGTATAGTTTTTATTAATGTTATTGTTTTTCACGTGTAGCTCTGTAGATGGAGGCATTAGTCTTTGAAAGCGCTTAGCGCTGAAATAAACAAATTGTGAAGAATTGGACCTTTTTTCTCTCTCTCCAAAATTTGAGTTATTAAAATATAAATTATTCTGATACATTATAAATTGTTTGATTGGATATAGTAAATATTTTTCAATAAATATAACAGATTATATTCAGATATATATTAATAATTGTTTTTCTTTCCTTTGGTGAATATATCTGTTCAGCTCTGAGTGGTTGGCAGGCCTATTTGTTTAGAATTCAGAAGCCGTTTCCGTTGTGAGCTTATTAAAATTAACTGTAGGATTTATCGTTAGCGTTTGTAATTTCTCACGGCGGTGTTGTGTTGCCAGTATGCAGATTTCTCTATTGTAAAAATTCACGGGGGAAATCTGCTTAGTTTACGCACCCCCTACGTGACGGAATTTGTATATAGTTTTGACCGGAACTTATTTTAGTCATTTTCTGGGTAGGATCGATGAACATTCGAAGACATTTTTTGGAAAATCGTGTCCAATAAGAATCCAATAGGAATTTCCCTTATTGGAAGTAAGTTGACAGAGCCATCGCCCACGATATGAGTACAATACTCACGGATTGGAGAGCAGCCACCGGAAGTGGGCTGGGGAGTAGGGCTGGGTGTAGGGTCCTCTATGAAGACATAGGTGGCGTTGAACCCGGTCGCGTCTAGCCTGTCGTTGGACCGGAAGGTGACCCGGAAGAACTTCCGCTCAGACTCAACCTCGAAGGGGTCCATCAGCCCGCACTGCCGTGTGTACTTCCGGTCCAGTCCCATGAAGTTGGAGAACTCTATGTAGTCACTAGCTGAGCCAGCGTCACACCTGGAAAAAAAGGGTGGTAGTTAGTACATTTCATAGAATATTAATTACGTTATTACTTCATATTTATTAATTAACCCGCAGTGGGGACGTAAAAAAAAAGCCCGTCACGCAGGGGCTGCGTAAACTAAGCAGATTTCCCACGTGAAGCTTAGTAATAGATAAATCTACATACTGCTAACACAACACCACCGCGAATATTAAGTGAATAAATGCAAACAGTAATAAGAAATCTTTCCCCTCCCGGAAGGAAGCGTCTCAAATGTAAACAAACAGGTCTGCCAACTGTTCCAAGGTAAGAAAAACAATTGCTGAAATATATCAGAATATAACATATTATTTATATAGAAAACTATGTACTGTATCTAGTATCAGTAGTAAATAAATCAAATTTTAGTAGGCCAAAAATGTAAGACGTAGGGAGGGGTCTCAAGAACATATTTGTATGTACCTCATGTAATAAAGGTTTCCAGAAAACAATATTTTCGATTTATGGTTCGAATAATGTGGATTACTTGATCTCTCTTTTTACACAAAACGTCTAAATATCGAGTTTGGTAACTATAAAACAAAAATTTCGACCGCTAGAACACTGTGCGATAACACACAACACACACATATTTATATAAATATATATATATATATATATATATATATATATATATATATGTAAAGGGTAGTGAGTTTAGTTTTAATTGTAAAGGGTAGTGTGTTTAGTTGTAAGATATTAATTATTTAATATGAGTTTACTTGGGTGGGGCTGGCTGGTGCTAGAGAGGGGGTTTTCTGCTGACCGGTGCTAGATGTGGGCCGGGGGGACAGTGTCCAGCAAGCAGGGACTGGGTGTGCGTGTCAGGGCTGTATCAGAGCAGACACTCAGCATGTATTGGCCATTGATTATCCTAGGTGAGAGACCTTTTTCTTACCCTTTTTTCTTATAGCCAGTTCCCATTCCCTTTTAATTAGTTTTTATGGTGTTTATATATTTTTTGTGTTAACTACTTTTTATTCTATTTGTAAAATATATGTATTTAAGAGAAATAGGATTATCATCACCTCCCTCTCACAGAAATCCTCCATACAAATGGTGTCAGGCGCGGGGTAGTTTTACGCGATTTGGGGCTAAACTACTTAAAGAACTACGCGTTGAATAGAAATAGAGTAAAGAGTGAGAGGGAGATGAGGGCGTGGCTAGCTATAGCGACACAGGAGGCGATAAGGATAGTTGATGAGAGCTTTAAAAATTCGCGGACCTCCATTCCGAGGCCTTATCAGTTACTCATACCCTACAGTTGATAGAGCCTTAGGTTCGCGGGCGTCAAGCCCGAGGTAGTAAATAAATTAAATCCTTTTCCCTTATTGCGTATATTCTCACCTTTTGTAAGCATGGAAGGGGAACTTCGACAAAAGGTGGAGAACAACTCGTCGAGGCTAATCGGGCTTTCGGAGGAGAGGGAAGCATCATTGAAAAGGGAGCTTGAACGCAATGTCCACACAGCTAAGTACGCTAACGGGTAAAGAAGGTCAAAGTGACCGAATCTGATAACGAGACTATGTTGGGCGGTCCCCGGGCTCAAGTAAGAAAGGACATGTGCCTACAGACTATGGTTAATTACCGTGGTCCGGTGAACCAGGGTCAATCTCAGTGACTGATTTTTTTGAAGGGGTGGAACTTGTAGCCCAATGCGGTAACTGGGGAGACTTAGATAAAATCCTGGTTGTGAGGATGAAGTTGAAGGGTCCAGCCGCGTCGTTTTTAGCCAGTCGTCGTGACCTGACGAGCCCTCAGTCGACCTACGGAGCGATTAGAAACGCGTTAGAGGCTAGGTTTAAAGATACCTGGAAACCGGAACAGTACTTGATGAAACTTAGTAGCGTTCGTCAGGAAAAGGGCGAAGACTCCAGGGCTTTCGCGGACCGCTGTAGAGCCATAGGTGAAAAAGCTCTGAAGGAAAAGGGGTCTCCCATAGAGCAGATCGATCGCGTGGTATTAACGGCGTACCTGAGTGGCCTTAGGGGCGATGTAGGCCGGTTTGTACGGATGTTCCCTCCGTCTTCCTTGGAAGAAGCAGTAGAAAGGGCGTGCACCATTGAGCTGGAGGAGGGGGGTAGTCGGCAGGTGTTTGCAATTGATGAGACCGGGGGAGAAGGGCCGGTGGTGAGTAGGGTACACCAAGACCGAGGGAAGTCCCGGTCTCAGTTGGAAGTGATTTGTTATCGCTGTGGAGGTAGCGGTCACTTTTCAAGTAAATGTGCAACGCCAGTCACTCCAGGCGATCGAGGGGCACTGATAAGTAACAAAAAGGGGGCCCTGACGCTCGTGTGCTATAGATGCCGAACTCCAGGGCACGTCGCTAAGAAATGCCCGCCACAGGGGTTTAAATCAGAGCGCACTATTAGGGAAAACCCAAAAGGCCACGACCTGGTCGAGCCCCGCGAACCAGGTCGAAACTAAGAAAAGGCGGGGATAGAGACGTTAGGCTCCACGGGATTGGAGGAGGGGAAAAGCCTAGGTTTACAGTCCAAGTGAGCATAGACGGCCTCCAAGGGGGACCACACCTAATGCTATTAGATACGGGGGCTGATGTCACACTCCTCCAAGAAGCCTATCAGAGGAAAGGAACCTACTCCCTCCGAGTAGTAAATTTAAAGGCGTGTCCGGTAGAGGCGTTTGGAGGTTTCGTGGAGAGCAATCGGTGAGAGTGCGTCTGGTCCAGACCGACCTTAACCACCCTGTGGTGATAGCAGAAGTAGATATTGACTGCGATGGGCTCCTGGGCATGGATTTGGCTTAGGAGATTTGGTGGCGGTGGTTGATATTTTCCTCTGGGTCTATTAAGGATACCCGTTCCCCTTCGCGAATTAAATAAATTGATGAGAGTCAATGAGGACAGGTTAGAGAAGGACATACAGTGGATAAGGGAGGTTAAGCGCCGTCCGCTGAGCGTGGTTTCTAAGTGGGACAAAAAGAGGGGAGAGTGAAACGCCCGCCGTCAGGCAGTCGTGCATTTGACTAAATCCCCTGAGGCGACCAATCTCTTAAGGTAGACCGAAGAAGGGAGACTTGAAAGGAATCTCTTTGGGCTACGATGAGGTGAATCGTTTCGTGAAGGTACAGAGGGCGGAAGTAATCCCCCCTTACTGTGAAGCCTTGGTGCCTGGGAAGATAAGAGGTCGTAAGCCGGACGGACCGGTGCTGGTCGAACCTGAACTTGTGGCAGCTAGCGGTCTGAGGATAGCGCGGGTGGTGGTAGACGGAAGCTCAAGCGTTTTGTGGCTGAAGGTACTAAATGAAACCTCCACCAAATTAACGTTGAATAAGGGTGAGATCGCGGGCAAGGCTTACGCGATATGCCCTGAAGACGTGTTGCGCACGGAAGACAGATCCGCCCCTAAGCGTGTCGAGGATGGAACCTGGTCTGAGGATAGCGCGGGTGGTGGTGGACCTGATTGAACAAGTGCTGATGGATTTCTCGGACGTATTTGAGGAACCTGGGGAGGAAGGGTGTAGCTTGCCTGTGTTCCATCACATAAGAACAGGAGACGCTCCTCCGATTGCGAAACGGCCGTACAGGGTCCCTTTCCATGAGAGGGCTGTGGTGGAGGAACAATTGGAAGGCATGCTCGCCAAGGGCGTCATCACCCCTTCGGATAGTCCCTGGTCGGCACCAGTTGTGCTGGTTAGAAAAACGAACCAGGACGGGAGTATAAAGTACCGTTTTTGTACGGATTTTAGGGGGTTAAACGCGGTAACACGACCAGACCCGTACCCCTTGCCACTGATTCAAGAAACCCTTGAACAATTAGGAAACGGTAAGGGGGGTGGAGTTGTGCCAAAGGGGGAATCTTTTCAAGGGTCCTATTGCGCAGTTGGGAATGAGAGAGAACCCTGCGGGATGTGGAGCTGGCTCTCCCGATGGGTGTGACTTTGGTTTCAGGTGCAGACGAGCCAAATGTCTACTACAGTCTGGCGAGGGTCCATCGTGTGGCTACAACGCACGAGATATGGGTGGTCTTAGACTTGCCACTGAAGACTTCAGGACCGCCCATGACGGCATGCATAGTGCACGCAAGGTCCCAACGGCACAACTCGACAGGTGTGTTCCTGCAGGCGCTGGCAGAAGCAGAAGTGTGAACAGCTGTTTCTTCACTTTTGACATCGGAGGGCAGTTCCAGCTTGGATGACGTTGGCGGAGATCACGTCTAGGAACTGCGGAACTGCGCTGGAGGAGGAGTATGGACATTGTTCCTGTTGATGTCCATCGTATTAGGGACTACCCTTCTTGTGGGAGGCGTCGCCTTCGTGGCGGTTATTGGATGGCCAAGATGCGGCGGAGTATGGCTGAGGAGACCGAAGACGGGGTGCACTTTGGAGGAAGCGTTGCGGCACGTAGAGGTGAAGACCCCTAAGGGGCCGGTGGAGAATTTGGACTCATAGTACCGGGACCCTCGAATAGTGTTGTTCTAAAGTGCCGTTCAGGAGTGAAGCGACACTTTTTCAGTGAGGGGGGTATTGTAAAGGGTAGTGTGTTTAGTTTAATTGTAAAGGGTAGTGTGTTTAGTTGTAAGATATTAATTATTTAATATGAGTTTACTTGGGTGGGGCTGGCTGGTGCTAGAGAGGGGTTTTCTGCTGACCGGTGCTAGATGTGGGGCCGGGGGACAGTGTCCAGCAGGCAGGGACTGGGTGTGCGTGTCAGTGCTGTAGCAGAGCAGACCCTCAGCATGTATTGGCCATGGATAATCCTAGGTGAGAGACCTTTGTCATACCCATTTATCTGATAGCCAGTCCCATTCCCGTTTAATTAGTTTTTATGGTGTTTATATTTTTTTGGTGTTAACTACTTTTTAATCTATTTGTAAAATATATGTATTTAAGAGAAATAGGACTATCATCACCTCCCTCTCACAGAGATCCTCATTACATATATATATATATTAATAAATTAACACAAATTTGAACGGAACCTCATTATTTTGTCCCCACATCAACTAGGTTGGATCGAATAGAGGAAATTTATAGAACAAGTATTCCAACAGTCGGAGGAAAATGTCACGAGAAGCCTAACAGTATTTACGGAAACGGCGGAACCAACCTTTTTGGCGGGAAAACTCATCCGTTATCCGCCCAGATTATACTAGAAATGCAAAAATATCTCGGTTAATATTCAATATATAGAATAAAACCTCCCCCCGTTATTGGTTTTTTAAAATGGGGTTTTTTAAGTAAAAATTGGAGAGAAAGAGGATATGGGTACTGAAAACATAGATTACAATACTAGATATAAAAGATAGTTATATTTTTTCAATAAACATTAATATATATCTATTCAATACATATTTCCAGAAAAATGTTTTTTTTTTTTCATCCGATCAAGAAAATTCCTATCTCACAAGTTTTTGTTTTAATATTTTGAGAAACGTTTCTTGTTTTTGGAAAGTTTATTAAAATGTGACTTAACTGAACCAAATTTTCCATTATCATTTGTATTTATTCACTTAATTATTCAATGTTGTGTCCCAGGTTGGAACCAGTTATTGTAAGAGTTTCTCCTATAGTAAAAAACTTCACGTGGGAAAAGCCTGCAAATAGTTATTATTCGCAGCCCCTGCGTGACGAAATTTTAAATAATAATTGGAGTTGTGGGGAGATATTTTTACTATTCCCTTCTTTTGAATCTCGCGAATTCCCGATACTAAATAAAGTCCCGTCACGCAGGGGCCTGCCCGTAAAACTAAACAGATTTTCCCACGTGAATTTTTACAATGGAGAAATCTGCCTAATAAACAACTGTAGTAGTAAGAAACGCTCTAAAACCTAAAAAACATTTATTTAGGGCGTTAATAACCCAGTAGTTTTCTTCTAGCCCCAAAACCAACAGTTTTAACTTCACCTCTACAACCTATACAACGAGGGACGAGTAGTTTTATGGAAAACGGCCACCACTGAGAGCTCTCGGCGGCAAAGTCCGAAACATAGCCATATATTACCACCACGCAGAATACAAATGCAAATTATAATCTCCGGTTAGTATTCAAGATACAGAATAGATTGTAATAAAACAATATTTTATAGTAAATTTAATATGCAATAAGATTTATTTGATCGGACCTCATTTTCGTCATCTCCTGGGTAGGATCGATGGACATTTGAAGAAATTTTTCGAAACTCGCATCATGAGTACGACCTCAATAGCTGATTTCCCCTAAGGGAAATCTGCTAAAAGGCGACCCTTACTCACACGTGGAACCCACGTCCTCGAGTCACTTGGGTCAAAAGAAATTTTGAAATATTTATGAATGTTTAAGCTAATCACTCCAAAACCGCCTTGTTAGAGAGATTACGAAAAATCCGTCACGCAGGGGCTGCGTAAACTAAGCAGATTTCCCACGTGAAGTTTTACAATAGAGAAATCTGCCATAATAACAAATGTAGTAGTAAGAAACGTCTAAACCAAAAACATAATTTAGGGCGTAGTTACCCAGACCAGTTTCTAGCCCCAAAAAAAACAGTTAACCTAACCTGTAAACCTATTCACGAGGGACGAATAGTTATGGAAATGGCCACCAGAAGCTCCTCGGCGGAAAGTCCCGAACATGCAGATTACAAATGCAAATATCTCGGTTAATATTCAAGATAGAGAATAAAATGCATATAACAAATATTTATAGGCAAATTTAATTTCAAATAAGATTGGTTCTATAAAATTTTTTCGATCCGATGCATAATAACGGAGATATTTTGAATTTTTGAAAATCCCCCCCCTCTTCCTCTACACTCTCGCACCCTAAAACCCACCCTCCAACTGATCCGATGTCAGCCGTTAACGATCTTGATCTTCCTTTTTACATAATACGATTAAATAACGAGTTTGGTGACGATTAAACAAAAATGGCGAACGATAGAGTGTTAACAGACATATATATATATATATAGCTCTATATATATATATATAGTATATTTATATATAGATATATATATATGTCTATATATATATATATATAGATATATATATATAGTTTTGAACGGACCTCATTTTCGTCATCTCCTGGGTAGGATCGATGGACATTTGAAGAAAATTTTTCGAAAATTCCGTCATGAGTACGACCTCAATAGCTGATTTCCACTTTAGGGGATATCTGACCTAAAAGGTCCGCCCCGCAGGGGGCTGCGTAAACTAAGCAGATTTCCCTCGTGAAGTTTAGTAATAGATAAGATACTTACTGCTAAACACAAACACCGTGAATAAATACAAACGGAAATAAGGAAAATGTTTCATCCAATTTCAATTAGCCTGCCGACAGGAAGCGTTAGGTTAGAAATGTAAACAAACGGGTCCCGCCTCACATCGGAAAGAAAAACAATTACTGAAATATATCAGAATATAACAAATTAATTTTATTGAGAACTATTTACTATATCTACTAGTGTAATTAATAATGAGTCAGAATAATTGTTATCTCAATCAATAAAATTTTAGTAGTCCAAAACTTTAAGATGGGGGGGGGATTCACCAGTGCATATTTGCATGTATCTCGTATAATAAAGGTCTCTTGAATACAATTTTTGGTATTTAAACTTCCAATAATGTGATTTATTATGTATAAGAGTATTGTTTACGTAACATGAGTAGAAGTGGCGGTTTGGTGAAAACTGAAAAAAGTAGATCGAATAAGTCTTTAATTTTCAATAAGATTGATTCTGTATAATTTTTCGATCCGACGTACAGTAACGGAAATATTTCGAATTTTAGAAAATCCTCCCCTATAAACCCCCACCCTCCCACTGGTCCGATTTCAGCCATTAACGAACTTGATCTTTCTTTTTACATTAAACGCTTAAATTTCGAGTTTGGTAAAGATAAAACAAAAATTGCGAATTCTAGAGCGTTAAGAGACAAATATATATATATATATATATATATATATATATATATATAGATATATATATACAGTTTTGAACGGACCTCATTTTCGTCATCTACTAGGTAGGATCGATGGACATTTGAAGAATAATGTCGAAAATTCCGTCATGAGTACAACCTCAATAGCTGATTTCCCTTAAGGGAAATCTGCTAAAATTCACTCAAATAAAAATAGAACAGAACCATGGAGAAGTGGAAATAAAAAATTGGAAATGATTCATGAATGAAATACGTTCATTTGGAGTATTGCGAATAAATATTTCCGCATGTTCCTGAAACATAGTTCAAAACGATTTATTAACGCCATTTTGCACATTCATTTAATTTTGGGTGTTACAACTCTTTGATCATTTACGCATACAAATGCTTTTTAAAGGGATTTGAATATTTTGTTCGCCCATTCATCCCTTTATTCTCTTAATATTGGTATCCAAAAATGGCCTGTTATAAATTCTTTGAGCCATGTTGAAATGGAGCCGTGAGGAAACTGATATCTGTTGTCCTGTTCATTTTATTTATTGTTCTCATTCATTGAGGCTGTATTGATATAAGCTGATGTTTACCTTTTCATTCACGCCCTTTGATCTGCCAATGAACGTTTTTCATTTTCCCTCACATAGATGTAAATAATAATCGATAAACGGTGAAAACTCCTAGTTCATTTTGTAAACGATTCAAATTAAAGTTGCATTATAAGAGCTAATTAATCAAAAAGTCTTTAACGAGGAACGCCAATGAAATAACAGCAAAACTAGCTAAAAGGAACTTCTTTTAGCAGATTTCCCTTAAGGGAAATCAGCTATTGAGGTCGTACTCATGATGCGAGTTTCGAAAAATTTCTTCAAATGTCCATCGATCCTACCCAGGAGATGACGAAAATGAGGTCCGTTCAAAATTTTATATATATATATATATATATATATATATATATATATATATATATATATATATATTTGTCTGTTAACGCTCTAGCGGTCGTAATTCTTGTTTGATTTTTACCAAACTCGGAATTTAATCGTTTTATGTAAAAAGGAAGATCAAGTTCGTTAATGGCTGAAATCAGACCAGTGGGAGGGGGGGTTTAGAGGGGAGATTTTTGAAAATTCAAAATATCTCCGTTATTATGCGTCGGATCGAAATATTGTATAAAATAAATCTTATTGCAAATTAAATTTACTATAAATATTATTCTATTCATTTATTCTGTATCTTGAATATTAACCGAGATATTTGCATTTGTATTCTCCGTGAGGTCACCAGTAGGCTATATTTCCGGCGAGAGCTTTGGCGGCCGTCTCTATAACTATTCGTCCCTCGTGAATAGGTTTAGAGGTTAGGTCAACTGTTTTTTGGGGCTAGAAACTACTGGGTTGTTACGCCCTAAATAATGTTTTAGGTTTAGAGGTTTCTTACTACTACAGTTGTTATTAGGCAGATTTCCCTATTGTAAAACTTCACGTGGGAAATCTGCTTAGTTTACGCAGCCCCTGCGTGACGGACTTTTTATTCTGCCAGACATAGGTAAATATAATTCTTGCCATAGGCCTCATTTCTATTATCTCCAAGGCAAGATTGAAGGTCTTCCGAAATTCACGTCATGTGTACAACAATAGCTGATTTTCCTTTTGGCAAAAAAAATTGTATAGCCGGGCATCATATACCGTTTCAGCCAACACTAAAGATCATTTTTGTTGTGAAAGAAATCAGCTATGGAATATTCGGTCTGTATAGGGAGTTGTGGAACTCAAAAATTCTTTTTAACGTCCTTCATCGCTACTAAGGCGGATTGAGACGATTTATCTACGGATTACCTCCTTTTCTTAGCCAAGCTGGAGCGAAGGATTACATTCAATGAGTTCGTCATAAAAAAAATCCTTAATGCCAAGGCGGGATTCAACGCCTGAGCTATCTAGCTACCACTATTTAAATTAACAATATTAACCTAAACAAGAAAAAGAAAGTAAACCTTATCAAAATCCAAGGTAACAGTCACAGGAAAACGGGGGATCTCAATACTTAAAAGCTTACTTTGAAAGCCAACATTTAAAAT
>CM032231.1:138435000-138497500 GCA_019009955.1 Riptortus pedestris | reverse complement strand
CAGGCAGTCTTCCAGACAGACCGTCTTTCAAATCAATTAATGAAATATGTCAGAATGAAACGTATTAATTGTGTTAAAAACAATTTACTAAAACTAGATTTGTAATTCGTAATGAGCCATTGACATTAATTACTTAGTTTGGTAACGATCAAACATAAACTGCTACTACTAGAGCGTTAATAGGCAAATTTATATATATATATATATATATATATATATATATATATATATATATATATATATTATTTTGAACGCCTTATTTTCTTTATCTCTTGGGTAGGATCGATGGAATTTGAGTGGTGCCCCGCAATAGATTTTCTTATGGCTGCACATGTAGACTTAGTGAACCTGCACACTCCAGCTGGATAAAAAATAAAACCTTCTTTCTAGTCAGTTTTCTCCCTGGAACAGCCTAGAACAGTCGTTTTTTTCTTGCTTCCTTTCGCCAACCTTAGACGTTTTGAGTGGCTCTGGGTCACGCCTGTACATTCTCTCATCCACGTTTCAGGATGTACAGTACATTTGGTTGCGGCAAGAAATCAAAATAAGGGAGACTTCTCAATCATTTCACAACTCATGGGAACCAAAAGTGGTCTAAGGGGGCATCCCGTAGCTTTTTTGTGGTATCCCTTTACTAAATGTTTGTGTTTCCTTATTATGTGCATAGCAAAACCTTTTAATGTAACAACCGTTAGATAACAAGGTCAAAAACAATTAATATCTATTCTCGCCGGAGATGTTGGCTGACCAGCTCTAGAGCACTGAAGATGGGACGGTTCGCCACCCGAAAGTACTCTGCAGTTAATAAAGTCCGTCACGCAGGGGCTGCGTAAACTAAGCAGATTTCCCACGTGAAGTTTTACAATAGAGAAATCTGCCGATTAACAACTGTAGTAGTAAGAAACCTCTAAACCGAAACCATTATTTAGGGCGTAATTATTAACACACAGTAGTTTCTAGCCCCAAAAAAACAGTTAACCTAAACCTCTAAACCTATTCACGAGGGACGAATAGTTTATGGAAAAACGGGCCAACCAGAGCTCTCGGCCGGAAAAAACGGAAATGGGCAATGTCCGAACATATAGCCTACAGGTGACACCTCACGCAGTTTACAAATGGCAAAAATATCTCGGTTAATATTCAAAGATAGAGAATAGAATAAATTGCATATAACAATATTTATAGTTAAATGTTTTAAATTTTGCAAATGCAAATAAGATTAAGATTGGTTCTATAAATATTTCGATTTCTGATGGCATAACAACGGAGGATATTTCGAAATTTTCGAAATTTCTCCCCTCTTATAACCCCACTCACCCACTGGTCCGATTTCAGCCCCGTTAACGAACTTGATCTTCCTTTTTTTACCATAAAACGATTAAAACTACCGAAGTTTGGTTGACGATTATTTTAAACAAAAAATTGCGACCGCTAGAGTGTTTAAACAGACAAATATATATATCTTTATATATATATATATTTATTTATATATATATATATATATATATATATATATAGTTTTGAACGGGAACCTTCATTTTCGTTCATCTCCTGGGTAGGATCGATGGACATTTGAAGAAATGTTTTCGAAAAATCGGCCGCGTCCAAGCAGCGTCATGAGTACCGACCCCTTCAATAGCTGATTTCCCCTAAGGGAAATCTGCTAAAAGAAGTGTTAAGAGTGGATGTGTTTTGACCTAGTTACCCTTCCGTTGATGATGGACTTCCATCGGGCAGCCCATTCATAGATGCCTGGTATAATGTTTACTTTTTCTAATGCAGTGCTTCATGCTGATTACAAATCTGAAAACTGTTTTGGTCAATCACGTGAAGGTTTTTTTTTTTTTTTTTTTTAAATGCAACGCCGAATTTTACCAAAAAACGACCTGCGGGGTTTCTTTAAATCGCTCTACACCCTGTTCTAATTGTGTTAAGAAGGCGGGAGCGATGTCATTTTACTCTATGAACTATAGCCTTTTATGATATACAACAAATTTTTAATAAAAAAAAATGTTTTCGAAACTCAAAATCAAGATTTTGATTATTTTGAAAAGTGTGGCTCCAAAAAGTTTTAAAAATTTCTTTAAGTGTAGACGGCACTTATATTTTGTATATATAAAAATTTTAAAATGGGCCGTTTATTATAAGTGCATTAGTGCGAACAGCTCGATAGGTTGCAACAATGTCCCTCAAGATTCATTTCCTCGACTCACATCTCGACTTGTTTCCCGACAGCTTAGGCTCTGTCAGTGATGAACATGGCGAAAGTTTCCTTAGGACATCTCCGTGATGGAGTCACGCTATCAGGGTCGATGGAGTGGAGCAATGTTGGTTGACTACTCCTGGATGCTTCAGCCTAACATCCCAAACGCAAGTCTACAGCCAAGAAATTCAAACCAAACTAACTTTAAATTAAGAAACTTTATGTTATACCGACGTATTTTATATGTCTATTAAATCTTAAACTATGATGCTATATAGTCTATGTTAATTAGTGCTCTATTCAGCAATATGTCCCCTACTGTAACTTGTCTGCGAGTTGTTTGCCTTGATACAATGTTAAACATAAATAAAAGGTTATTTTCCAATATCTCCAAAACGTTGGGTGATAAAAACAAACGGTTTGCATATTTTTAATCCGATTGCCTGAATTGTCTTATAGCAAGGGTTGGATACCAACATATCTGTCGAAAGCTTTTTTTTTTTTTTTTTGTATAACATTGTTTTCAAGGCTTGATTAACCCGTAACCACAGACGTGAATTTGTGTTACATAGCCACAGACATGGAGCCAAACTGACTCCATATATTTCCTTTGTCATTTACACCTTTCTATCGCAACTTTTCTTTATTTATTTATTTAATGTATAATTAAGGGATATGAACAATTAGCGGTGGAAATTACCACATTTAGTAAATCAGAATTTTATTTAAGACTAAAGAATTCATAAAACATAATTCCTGCTAAGTGAGTTATCAAATTAAACTACTCTCAAAGAGTTACTTAAATTATTGGCTTATTCATTTCTTAGAAAGTAATAAACACTGTTTTTCACTACAGATAATGTAAAATATGACGACTCTCTTACAAAATAAAACTGCCCTACTCCAAACACAATTATTGCACACAACTAATGAGCACTGCCCACATGGTTTTTCTTTTCAGTTTTTAGGGCATATACAGCAATATTTTCATGTTGCCAGCCTGTCTCCACCGGATACTGTTTGCTCCTCTTCTTTACCAAGAAACTTCCTGATCGATGTTCTCACTTCCTGGCCAAGTCGAGGATTATCTAATCTTCTCTCTAGTTCATCGGTAACTAGTTGTTTTGCAAGATTTTCCATGAAATTAAGCCTCGTTTGCTGTGGATTATCACGTGTAGCTTGGTGAATAAATGCATTGACAGCGCAGATGTCAAGAATGCGAAACATGATTACCATTGGCCATCTTCGACCAGTACTGTAAATCACACATTTTTCATGGAGAGTATCAACTTCAGATTTTGTATTGTTGTAGAAACTAATAATATCTGGCCTGTTAACTTCTTCATCTTGAGCTGGAGAAGAGTGCATAGATGACATAAGTAGTACAGCTCTGCCTTTCTTTGGTACATATGATAACAATGTCAAACCCTTTGAGAAACCATAAATACTACTTCCACCTTCTCTTATCTTATGGGGTAAAAATTCTGGTGGTATTTCCCGTTTATTCCTTTTTACTGTCCCAACGTAAGTCCATTTATTTTCCTTCAGGATGTTCACCAGTTCAACTGATGAAAACCAATTATCTGCAGTTATATTCCTATTTGAGCCATAAATAGGAGAAGTCAACCTCACCACTGATTGTGTTGGTTTCTGTAGCTTCGTTTCCTGTTCTAAAAGTGTTATGCCATTAGAATCTCTTCCACAATATATGTAACCATTTAAAAATTAATTACTTCTGGCATAATTGTGTCGTGGTGTTCTAGAACGAGAGCTAACCACGGGATGCTTGGACCACTGGAAACCATTTTTCCATCTGAATTATTTGCACCTGAGTCTTTCTCTGAACTATCACTGTCTTGATCACTATTACTGATAGTAATAGTTCACTTTACATTGTTTGTGCATCACTAATATCACTGTCATCATCATTTGGAGGCACAGTTTCATCAAACCATGAGCTCAAAACCTCTTCAAAGTCTGGATCACTCGCCCGATTTTTTTTTTCTGCTTGAACCCAGTAAAAAATCCATCATACACTGAAATACAAACGTTGATAGTAAGATTAGAAGGTATAAAGAACTCTTGTTGCATTTATATACATAAAACCTTTTCCCAAGTATATAATTTGGAGGACGAAGCTTACTAATTTTGTCTCTCACTAATACAGTTGTAGAGTCAAGCTGACTCCATAATACGCATCACTGAAATCAGAAACAAATTAGTGGCAAAGAAACAGATGTGTAGTCTCGACAGTGCACGTGCAGACTGAGGAAAGACTACTTTGATGGTACTGAAAGCATGGTGCGGTTAACGGAAGTACAGCAATGTGAAACTAACGAGAATCTAACAATGCGGAGTAAATCTGACTCCCGTCTGTTGTTACAGGTTAAATGAAGCTCTTACTAGAGGGGAAATAGAGAGCAGGTTTTCCAGATGATGCCACGTATGCTCACACACGAAATGATCTGAGTTAGATTCGAGCTCAGGGGGAAATCTGCTTAGTTCACGCAGCTTCTAACAGGATATTAGCCAAACCTTCACAAACTATTTTATACGACTGAAGTGAGTTAGTCAAATGGGTGCATTTGTAAGTGTCAGCTTCCTTTCTGAGAGGGAAGTGCGCCCTTGAGAGAGAGAGAAGGCGATTGAACAGGCCAAAGGATAGACATCAAAGTGTTAAGAGCTCTTGAGAACTAGTTAGCTCGGCATAACTGAGTTAGTCTCTCAGACAGTTCTGTCTCCTTCTGTTCCACCGACAGAACCACCGGCGGCGCTTTTGAAGTATGTTTTATCGGGATTATTATATCGATGGGTATTATGAATCTGAAAGTTTTTTTGCAGGGCATAGAACATCAAATCCATTGAAACCTTCCAACTTTGAAGCCAATCTTTATGTTATTTTATTTTTTATATATTAGCAGATTTTCCTTTAGGGATATCAGCTATTGAGGTCGTACTCATGACGCGATTTTAGAAACATTTCTTCAAATTCCAACGATCCTACCCAGGAAATGACGAAAATGAGACGTTCAAAATAATACATCTTTATTATAAATATTTATATATATAAATATATATTATATTATATAAATATATACATAATAATATATATATATTATATTTCTATATATATATAAATATTGTTAACCCTCTTGTCTGTACATTGATTTCTTTTTCGCCGAAATTTCCACGATAACTTTTCGTTTTCAACATGTTCATTAGACACCATAACTTGCATTCTTTGTTTCTTTTCGAGTGTCTGTTTGTTAGTTTATTTGTTTGTTTGTTTGTTTATTTGTTTTGTTTGGTTTGTTACCTTTTCAACGCCAATAAACGGCTGAACCCGAATTTTATGAAACTTGGTATGAGTATATTTACTACTAGCCCAACTTAGACTTTAGGTCTATATTAATAATCTCTAAGACGAACAGGAGTGGGGGTTATAAGGTAGGGCCCTGAAATTAAAAAAATAGCGATATTTTACGATTCCTATTGCTATGCTTTTTTTCGGCAAATATAAACATAACAAAAGTTGTTTATTTTGTTATTTTTTTTTAGCTTTTAGCCCTGAGTAAAACCTTGACTTCAGCTCATCGGATTTTTACTTATAAAATATATGGTATGAAGTGATCGATAGTGTGCCATGCCCGCACTTGGGAAATCTTGTTAGTTTGCGCAGCTCCTGTGCGACGGACTTTTAAAACTTATTCTCAATGAATAGCTGTTATAAGATATAGCTGAAGTAATGGGATATCAACCGGTGAGCCGTAATAACCAATCTTCTCAGAGGATTTTAAATTTAGGAAAAGTTAAAGGAAAGACAGGAAAAGCTAAAGATGAGAAGGCAATGGCTTTTCCCAAGGTCACTTCCTCTCTCCGAGTTTTTTGGCCTGACTTTTTAGTTTTTACGACAGCTCCAATTACTTCCAAACTGTCAACATCCAGACTAACTTTTCTCTTTCCCCTTCATTCTTTTTCAAGTTTATTTTTTGTGGGGTGAAAAGCCATCTCCGAAGTTTGTGTTTTCTCAGTTCATTAAAGACAATGCTTCTTGATCCTGGAAAATTCGTTCACTTTCTTTTTTTCTTATTTTTTAAATGCATATTTATTCTCTTCTTTGTCGTCTTAAACTATTACTCTTAAACTCAACTCAAATTACTTTTGCTGTTGTTTTACGAGGCTTTTACTAAACTAAACTAAACAGGACATCAGTAAGTTTAAAACTAATAAAAACTTAATATAATGTATTTCTTAAACAATACCCAACAAGCCTTAACAAGAATAATTAGTTAGTGACATTACTATCACGAAAAAATAAAACAAAAATACAGAGTATCAAAAAGAAATGAATTTTGTAAATAAAAAAAATAGTGAAACAAAAATGGATGGTAATCTGAATTTGATTTCCAAAATATATTTGCAGATGTCCATCGATCTTGCCCAGGTGGTGTCTAAAATTAGGTACGTGAAATAATGTGATATATATATATATATATATATATATATATATATATATATATATATATATATTCTAACGAAGTTACCCGGCTTCGCCCGGGAATTCATTTGAGGCTGAGTGATAATGGTATTTTTTTGGCAAGCCTTTTTTGCACAATATTTTGACATTCCTCGTCCCAGTGTTAGCAAATTTTCCTTAAGGGAAATCAGCTATTGAGGTCGTACTCATGACGCGATTTTCGAAAAATTTCTTCAAATATCCATCGATCCTACCCAGGAGATGACGAAAATGAGGTCCGTTTAAAATTATATATATACTAGCACAGATACCCGGCTTCGCCCGGGAATTGACTTGAGGCTGAATGGTGATGGTATTTTTTTGGCAAGGCTTTACTTTGCACAATATTTTGACATTTACCCGTCCCAGTGTTTAGGGTTAATACCTGTTGTTGGCATTTTCTAATAATAAAATTAATTTTTTATGTAAGTCTTCACTGTTCTCCAAATTGTCATATTTCCCGTCTCCTGTGCATTGTGCATAGATTTCAGTTATTAAGGACAAAATATTAACATAAATTTGAATTAATTTTTCCAGGTGAGGTACCTCATAGTTCAAATTAGAATGAATTGTTGAGGATATCAATATTTCTACGCAAATTACTTGCTCCACACATTGTTCCTGGAGAAACGTATAAAACAAAAGTTAATGCAAATAACAAAGTAAACAACTTTTGTTATTTTCATATTTGTCGAAAAACAAATAAACAATGAAATACACATTGGAAAAACCAATAGGAAACGAAATATCGCTATTTTTAATTTCAGGCTTCCCTTATAACCCCCACTCCTGTTCGTCTCAGAGGATATTAATATAGCCTAAAGTCTAAGTTGGGTTAGTAGTAATATACATACCAAGTTTCATAAAATTAGGTTCAGCCGTTAATGCGTGAAAAGCTAACAAACAAACAAACAAATAAACAAACAAACAAAACAAACAAACAAACAGACACCAAAGAAACAAAATGCAGTTATGGTGTCTATGGCATGTGAAACGAAAAGTTATCGTGAAATTTCGCGAAAAAAATCAATGTACAGACAGAGGTTACAATTTTATATATATATAGATAGATATATATATATATATATATATAACTAGCTCAGATACCCGGCTTCGCTCGGGAATTCACTTGAGGCTGAATGGTGATGGTATATTTTTGGCAAGGCTTTACTTTTCACGACATTTACCCGTCCCAGTGTTTAGGGTTAACACCCGTCGTTTCTGTGGATTTGTTAATAATGAAATTAATTTTTTATGTAAGACTTCACTGTCCTGGATATTGTCATATTCCCGTTTCCTGTGTATTATGCATAGATTTGAATTATTAAGGAGAAAATATTGACATACGTTTGAATTAATTTTTTAAGGTGATGTACCTGGTAGTTCATATTGAAATGAAGTGTTGAGGAAATTTCTCAAAATAAACAACTTTTTTTATGTGCATATTTGGTGAAACCCCAATAGGAAATCACTATTATAAATTTTAGGCCTCCCTTATAACCCCCACTCCTGCCCGTCCCTATAAATGTTAGTATGGCTTATTATAAGGAAGGCATTAGTACTAAATCACATGCCGAGTTTGGTTTAGTTCGGTTGAGTCTTTTGTGCCAAAATAAAATTGCTGACTCCCGCTATAATTTTTAGCGTATAACACCTTTATACTTCGGTATACGACGATAGTGTATATAACAAAAGTTACTCTAAATTACAAAATAAACAACTTTTGTTATGTTCATATTTTCCGAAAACCCAATAGGAAACGAAATATCGCTATTTTTAATTTCTGGCTTCCCTCATAACCCCCACTCCTGCCCGTCCCTAGAAATGTTGGTATGGCTTGTTATAATAAAAGCGTTAGTGCTAATACATATCCCGAGTTTTATTTATTTCGGTTTGGTCTTTTGTCCCAGATAAAATTATTCACTTCCGCTATAGGTTTCAGCGTATATCTCGTTTATAATTCGGTATACGAAAAAAGTGTATATAACAAAAGTTACTCTAAACAACAAAATAAACAACTTTTGTTATGAACATATTTGCCGAAAAACCAATAGGAAACGAAATATAGCTCTTTTTAATTTCTGGCTTCCCTTATAACCCCCACTCCTATTTGCCCCAGAGAATATTAATATAGCCTAAAGTCTAAGTTGGGTTAGTAGTAATATACATACCAAGTTTCATAAAATTCGGTTCAGCCGTTTATGCGTGAAAAGGTAACAAACAAACAAACAAACAAACAAACAAACAAACATACACGAAAGAAACAAAATGCAGTTATGGTGTCTATGACATGTGAAACGAAAAGTTATCGTGAAATTTCGCGAAAAAAATCAATGTACAGACAGAGGTTACAATTTTATATATATATATAGATATATATATATATATATATATATATATATATATATATATTTGTCTGTTAACACTCTAGCGGTTTACAATTTTTATTTAATCGTCACGAAACTCGGTATTTAATCGTTTTAGGTAAAAAGGAGGATCAAGTTCGTTAACGGCTGAAATCGGACTAGCGGAGGGGGGGGGGTTTAGAGAGGAGGGATTTCGAAAATTCGAAATATCTCCGTTACTATACGTCGGATCGAAAAATTGTATAGAATCAATCTTATTGAAAATTACATTTACTATAAATATTGTTTATTTATTCTCTATCTTGAATATTAAATGAGATATTGGCATTTTTCAATGTTCAGCCATCAGCAAACCGCCACTTCTACTCATGTCACATTAACAATACTCTGTTACATAATAAATCAGATTTTTCGAAGTTTAAATACCATGTATTCAAGAGACCTTTATTATACGAGATACATGCAAATATGTCCCGGTGACACCCCCCCCCCCCGTCTTAAGGTTTTGGACTACTAAAATCTGATTGATTGAGATAACAATTATTCTGACTTATTATTAATTACAGTACTAGATATAGTAAATAGTTCTCAATAAAATTCAAATGTTATATTCTGATGTATTTCAGTAATTGTTTTTCTTTCCGGTGTGAAGCAGGCAGACCCGTTTGTTTACATTTCTAACCTAACGCTTCCTGTCGGCAAGTTATTGAAATTGGATGAAACATTTCTTATTTCTGTTTGTATTTATTCACGGTGGTGTTGTGTTACCAGTACGTAGATTTATTTATTAGTAAACTTCATGAGGGAAATCTGCTTAGTTTACGCAGCCCCTACGGTACGGACTTTCTTGGGTTTATACCCGTCGTTACTGTGGATTTGTTAATAAGAAATTTATTTGTTATTTAAGGATTTACTGTCCTCAATATTTTTATATTTCCCGTCTCCTGCACATGTAAGTATTTTTTTTTATAACGTAATGGACTACATTATTCATAACCATAAAAACTATTCTGTCTTCCAAACTATGGAATAAACGTTCTAAAATACAAAGCCCAACTGTGACAGCTGTTTTAGGTACGTCATAACTGCAAATGAAATCAATCTTTTGTAAGTCTCGATTGTAAACTGTGTATTGGTACATCGTGTGTTCAGTAAAGTATATCATATATTAACGAAGCAGAGTTAATAAATACCAGATATAACTGGGTGCACCTGACCAGCGTTCATCAGAAATATATTGCAATTAACATTGAAGACATTTTTCGGAAATCCTGTTATGAGAGCAACTTGTACAGCTGATTTCACATAAGAAATGTTGATTGTAATTATTTATTTTCTAGTGAACACGGTACTTCGATGATCAGAACAGTGCATTTATATTTGTATTCCTTGCCATTGAGTTCTGTAGTGTTTCAAATGAGATATATGATGCTTGTAATGGCTTGGCAGGATGAGTAATGCCGGGTTTCGAAGAAGCACAGTCTATCCTTGTATCATGTTTTATTATCGGTCTGTTTAAAGTTTAAGACTCGGGATATTTCTTCCAGTCTGGGAATGGCGGAGGAAAGAGAGATGGAAAGGCGAGGCAATAAGAGGTAAGGAGAGGGTTAAATATAAAAGAGAGGGCTATATATATCAGGTGGTGGTTACTACAGGTGGAGATGGACTCTGGCGGTATATCTCTTTGAAGTGGGTAGACGTTGAGAAATGGAGCCGGCCACTCCACACACCAGTCTAACTCTAATGCTCCTCTTCATCCGTTCTTAATTGTCTCACCTTAGATCACCATGAAGAAGTACATATGGACGAAGCATTTTAGCTGAATTGCAGGGAAATCAGCTGTTGGGGAAGTGCTCATGGCGAAATTTCTGAAAAATATTCTCAGATGTACATCGATCCTGCCAAGGCGGTATGTAAAATTAGTTCTTTCAAATAATGTGTACACATATAAATTAAACAGATTTAATCACATATTTATGGAGTACGAAATGGTATGAATGGAGCAGACCAATGGAAGGAACTTTGGCGCCGGAAGTGTCTCGACTACGCATAATTTACATACGATTAATCTATTTACCTTAGACATATTTATCATTTGACGTTTGTAGTGCTTTGATTGTTTTTGAATAGTTAAAAATACCTACAAAATAGGGAATTCACCTCTGAGGTGACCGCGACTAACAGTGCATTTTTAAAACATTTTTCAGAAAAAAAAAGGACCAGGAAATACGTATTTTTTGACTTGAGTAATCAAAATGACATTGCAAGACTCCACCACACATTACTGGAGGCTTTCGAAAAAGACGATAACATACAGAACGGCACAGATTCGGAATTTGAAGACGGCTTGGACTCAGAGACTGAACAAAGTGACGTGGAATCGGAAAGTGATGGGGAGGATGAGCAGTCGCACGGATAATATGTTGCATTGAGAAGTGTGGACAGAATGATCGTTGGCCGTTTTCAGTGGAGGAAACCCCTTTTCATTTGCGTAAAATAGGAAAACACAATGTATTGACACACCTTCCGGAAGTGAAAGGGGCGGCAAAGGAGGCTACTAATGAACTTGACTGCTGGTTCTGTCTCGTTGATGAGACGATCATTAGTAGTATTGTGCATCGCACAAACGAATTTATAAAAATCGTTGAGCAAGAATTTTCTAGGCAGAGGGATGCTAAAGAGACGGACTTCACAGAAATAAAAGCCTATATAGGCCTTCTTTACTTAGCTGGTGCATACAGAGAAGCGAGAATGAATTTAGAAGACTTTATGTAAAACATGTTGGGCAAGAAACTCACCTGAGTTGAACTTGAAAGCACTAAAAAATTCAATGTGGAACGTTTTAATTTCCTTTTTTATCATAAATGTTTTCTTGTATTTGCTATTCCTGCAGTAATCAAATGAATAAGTAACACTCAACTATTCTTCCGTGTTTTTGGGAACTTCAGTGATTGTCAGTTATTGTACTGTGCAATAAGAAGTGAAGCTATAAGCGCATACTCTGGGTAATAGTTAAGAATAATTTATCAAGTGTGTTGTGCATATCCAAATAAATTGTACAGTGATTAAAAACTCTATAGCTTGTGTGTTTAATTTTGAAATCCATAAGAACTCCAATAAACAACGTTTATTATTTTTATAATAAACGTACAATATATAAACATACTTTTCAAGAAGAAAAAATAATGGGGTGGGACAACAGAAAGTATTTGCATATATCGTGCAAAGTACAAGTTCAATGAAAACAATATTTGATATTTAAACTTGAAATGAACTGGGGCATGATAGAACAGGTTATAATTAATATAACATGAGAAGGAGTGGGTATTTAATGAAAGCCGAGAACTATTAAATCCAAATATCTGGGATAATAGTAATGATACAGAAATTATGTTTTTAGAACATTGAAGTTTCAATAAGATTGGTTCTATATAATTTCCGACGCACAACAACGGAGGTAGTAAGAATTTTCAAAATTCCTCCTCACTAAACACCCCCCTCCAACTGGTCGGATTTCAGCCATTAACGAACTTGATATTCCTTTTTACATAAAACGATTATATATCGAGTTTGGAAATGATGAAACAAAAGTTGCCACCGCTACAGCGGTAACAGACAAATATATGTATATATATATATATATAAATTATTAATCTTTGTCTGTACACTGATTTTTTTTCACGAAATGTCACCATGCTTTTTCCTTTCATAGACACGATGTCTGCAATTTTTGGCTTTGGTGTCTCTTTGTTTGTTACCTTATGCCTAAACCACTGAACCGAAATTTATATGAAACTTGGTATATATATTACTACTAGGCTATACTTATATCTATTAGACAAGCAGGTTAAAAGTGAGGCCTAAAACTAAAAATAGCGATAATTCGTTTCCTATGTTTTTGGTAAAGATGCACATAACAAAAGTTGTTTATTTCTTTAATTTTGAGTAGCTTATGTCATATGTACTTTTGTTTTATAACGAACGGATTCTGTATTTTGATATTTCGTATTTACTTCTCTCTAAAGCAATAGCGATTTAACTTCCTCCTAGTCCAATTTTACCAGTAAAAATGCAATTACGTTCTGTGAATTTAGATTTTACTTAATATCAACTCGAAAATGTTATTTGATCTACATCACGAAATTTAAACGATTCATTCAACTCAAAAGATATTTTTTATTGGCTGAAATAAAACTATCAATAGGAAGGGGTTAGAATTCTTGAATTCGAAAATTCAAAATATACCCGTAATGAAAAATATTATAGAAGGAATCTTGTTAAACTATGAATTCCCTCAAATTGTTGTTTATATTTTTTTCAGAAATGTTTAGCGAGTTCATCTTCATGTCTTGGATTTAGCCATCAGTGAACCAACACTTCTACTCAGACTTTTAGCAGACTTCCCTAAGGGAAATCAGCTATTGAGGTGAACTCACATTTCTTCAAATTTCCATCGATCCTACCTAGTAGATCACGAAATTGAGGACCGTTCAAAACTTTATATATATTTTGTATATATTTGTCTATTATCGCTCTAGCAGTCGCAAGTTTTGGTTTGATTGATACCGAACTCGATTTTTAAACGTTTTATGTAAAATGAAGATCAAGTTCGTTAACGTCTTAAATGGGACCAGTTCGTGGGTGGGGGAGGGTTAAGAGGAGGAGAATTTGGAAAAATTCGAAATATCTCCGTTATTATGCGTCGGATAGAAAATTTGTATTAAATCAACATTAGTAAAAATCTAATGTTGTATAAATGTTTTCTTTATTATCTTAATTATGAACTGCGGTATTTGGATTATTCAGTTTTCGGCCTTCAGTAAACCCCCTCTCTTACTCTTGTCATACCAAATATTTTTTCAGCTTTCAAGTTTTGAAATAAATGGAAATACGTTAGGTACGTGGGAAATCTGCTTAGTTAACGCATCCCCTGCGTGACGGACTTTTACTTGCTAACATAGAAAATGTTCAGTTAGATAAGTTCAGTTCATTGTCATTCCAGCACGGGGAAATCTGCTCTGATTACGCAGCCCTGAGTGACATCATCATCATTCAAAAATCATTTTTGATGTCTTAAAAAAAAAAAAATGGTTTCTAGTCCTCCCTTATTTAATACAGTTATTTGGCTATAAATAAATATCATTTCATCCGAGGGTTGGGTAGTAATTTTAATTATTTTTAAATTTAGAAATTAATCAGCATCACGTCAAATGAGATTACTCCTCTTGCGTTAATTTAATTTAAATGCTTGTAATGTTTATTATTTGAGGCAGACATAATACATTTTAATTAATTTGTGGAATTGGCGAGTCCTGAGATTAATAGCAACCAACATTCCGGTGAGATGAATTTTCACGTTCATATTTATTAAATATGGCTGTTAAACATTTTCTCTAAATAATTCATTCAGTAATGGAATGAGATAATTAACATGTATAATGAATTTAGGTCCATAATGAAAAGTTATCTGACCTTTCGGTGTTTGCCTTTCAAGCATGAAGTAATATGAGGTAAAATGAGCAAATTGAAAGGCTCATTAAAAAGGATATCTTTCGTTTATTTAATACATATTATAATTTATTAATTTGATTGGACGCACTCCACGTTTTACAAACGAATATACAACTGGTCTACTTTGTTTGGTTTTTTTTTTTTTTCAATTTATTTTTGAGTTTCCTCGAAGGAAACTCTGCTTAGAAGGGAAAATATGCATTGAATAACAATCGTAGATATCAATAGTTAAGCCTTATAGTTTATAAAACTTTTTTAGATCAGACCTATAATAACGGGGATAATTTAAAATTTCGAATTTTACACCCCCTTTTTAACAGATTTACTTCATTCATTTTAATATATTTTAAAAATAAGTATAGATATTTACGCTCAATGCTATTGTCTTAAAAAGTTTTATAATTTTCAAGACGTGAAAAAAATTACCCGCTTTGGCATTTTAGCAGATTTCCCTTAAAAGAAATCAGCTATTGAGGTCGTACTCATGACGCGATTTTCAAGAATTTCTTCAAATGTCCGTCCATCCTGCCCAGGAGATGGCGAAAATGAGGTATGTTAAAAATATTATATATACATATATATATATATATATATATATATATATATATATATATATATATATATATATGTGTGTGTGTGTGTGTGTGTGTGTGTGTGTCTGATAACGCTCTAGCGGTCGCAATTTTTGGTTGATCGTTACCAAACTCGATATTTGAACGTTTTATAAAAAAAATAAATAAAGTTCGTTAATGGCTGAAATCGGTGCAGTGGGAGGGGAGAGGTTTAGAGGGGGATTTTCGAAAATTCGAAATATCTCCGTTACCGTACGTCATATCAAACAATGTATAAAACCAATCTTATTGGATATTAAATTTACTATAAATATTGATCTATATATTTATTCTCTATCTTGAATATTAACAGAGATATTTGCATTTTTATTAAATAGGCGAATAAGGGACGAGTGAGTTTCCCGCCAAAACCTAGTTCGGTCGTTTCCGTAACTGCTCTCATATGGAGATTTCTCTATTGTATAACTTCAAGTGGGAAATCTGCTTAGTTTACGCAGCCTCTGCGTGACGGGCTTACTTAATTTATTTTTAAATTAATAATGAGACCAGAAAAAGCTCTCTTGAGTTGATTATTGTCCCAAAAGGTTCATACTTTTTTACGCTCAATACCATTATATTAAAAATGGGTTGAACTTCTAAAATGCAAGAAAAAACTCTTAACCGGTTATTATTATTATTTTTTATATACATATAATAATGAGAAGCGAAGAGATATAATAATAAACTCTGAACCATTTTTGACAATAATGAGACCTGAAACCACTCTCATTAGTGGATTCAAGTCCTAGAATGTTCATACTTTTTTTTTTTTCTCACAAAATTAAAATATTTTTAAAATATGTTAACATATTACCGCTTAATACTATTTATTATCTTATTAACTGGTTTAAATTTTCAAATTGCGATAATTATATTAATATATTTTTAAAATATATAAAAATGTATGCGAACAATAATATTATCTTCAAAAATGCATTCAATTTTCAAGATGCAAAAAAAAAAAAAAAAAAAAAGATTAACCTCTTATAGGGTTTCATTACTTTTTACGTAATAATGAAACGTGGAAATACTGTCATACGTGGATTAATGCTCCAGAACGTCTATACATTTTTCCTCAAATGATAATGTATTCTGAATATAAATAAATACATATAAGCTCAATAGTGTTGTCTTAACAAATTGTTTAAATTCCCAAGATGCAAACAAAAAAAAAAACAGAAAAAAAAAAAGAAGATTAACCTCTTATACCTTATTTACAGGGAAACTTGAAATACCCTCATAAAGGAGATTAATGCCAGAGAACGTCCTTAGGTTTTTCCAAAAATATTTAAAAAATGTAAACATAATTACTCTCAATAGTATTGTCTTAACAAACTGTTTAAATTCCCAAGACTCAAAAAAAGAAGATTAACCTATTATATCTTTTTTACAAGGAGACGTGAAATACCCCCATAAAGGAGAACGTCCTTAGGTTTTTCCAAAAATAATAAAAAAAAGCTTAAAAAATGTAATCATAATTACTCTCGATAGTGTTGTCTTAACAAATTGTTTAAATTCCCAAGACTCAAAAATAGAAGATTAACCTCTTATACCTTTTTTACAGGGAGACGTGAAATACCCCCATAAAGGAGAACGTCCTTAGGTTTTTCCAAAAATAATAAAAAAAAGCTTAAAAAATGTAATCATAATTACTCTCGATAGTGTTGTCTTAACAAATTGTTTAAATTCTCAAGATTCAAAAAAAGAAAAAAATAGAAGATTAACCTATTATACCTTTCATACAGAGAAACTTGAAATAAACTCATAAAGGAGATTAATGACACAGAACGTCCTTAGGTTTTTCCAAAAATATTTAACAAAAGATTTAAAAAATGTAAACATAATTACTCTCAATAGTATTGTCTGGACAAATTGTTTAAATTCCCAAGACTCAAAAAAAGAAGATTAACCTATTATACCTTTTTTACAGAGAAACTTGAAATAAACTCATAAAGGAGATTAATGACACAGAACGTCCTTAGGTTTTTCCAAAAATATTTAAAAAATGTAAAAATAATTACTCTCAATAGTATTGTCTAAAAAAATTGATTGAATTCCCAAGATTCCAAAAAAAATAATAAAAATAACCTCTAAAATGTTTTTTTTTTATTTTAGCTAATAATGGGACGTGGAAATACTCTCATGTGTGGTCAAACATATTTTCTTTCTAAAAAGGTTGGGAGCCATCGATCAAGTGCGACCCATATATTAGGGGATGAAGTCAAAAGGTTTGTCATGGTTAGTCCTAATTAGTGAGGTAGAGCCGGATCGGGAGCAAGTTTTAACGAGACTTTCAGAGCCGGCCCAAATCCCGGGATAACCCCGCCGAATAATGCGGTTATTATGGTCCTTGTCTCGTTCCCTAGCTAATCCAATAGCTCACAACTCATCAACAACCTCATAATGATGGTGTTGGCTTCATGAAGAGTTATGCACTAACAGAAATATGAAGTTGTGTCACGCACGGCCTACGTCAACGAAGCAGATTTCTAACATATAAAGCTGTCATGCTATTGATCTATTTCCCCAATATACTTCATATTTCTAAATTAAAATCCGATAAGCAGAAATGGGAATTTACTAAAGGCTGGAATGAAGAGAGTACGAGTAACTCGCATAATATTACAGCTAGAAAAAAAGTCCGTCACGCAGGGGCTGCGTAAACTAAGCAGGTTTCCCACGTGAAAATATACAAAGAGAGTGAAATTTCCATACGAAAGCCGAGCAGTTACGGTAACGTCTGGCCTAGCTTTTAGCGGGAAACTCACTCATGCGTTATCCGCCCACATTTAATAAAAATTGAAATATCTCGGTTAATATTCAAGATAAAACATAAATGTATAGAATAATATTTATAGTAAATGTAATTTGCAATAGGATTGGTTCTATACAATTTTTTTATCCGACGTATGACAACAGAGATATTTAGAATTTTCGAAAATCCGATTTGAGCAATTAACGAACTTGATCTGTCTTTTACATAAAACGTTTAAATATCGAGTTTGGTAACTATAAGACAAAAAATTACGACAGTGGTAACAGACAATATATATATATATATATATATATATATATATATATATATAATATATATATATATATATATATATTAACAGAGTTATTTGCATTTTTCAGTTTTCAGCCTTCAGCAAACCCTCACTTCTCATGTTGCATAAAGAATACTCTGTTATATAATAAACCACATCATTTGAAGATTAAATACCAAATATTGTTTTCCAGAAACTTTTATTATACGAGGTACATGCAAATAACTCCTGGGGACCCCCCCCCCATCTTAAGTTTTTGGACTACTTAAATTTGACGGATTGAGATAAAAATTATTCTGATTCATTTTAAATTACAGTACTACATATAATAAAAAGTTTTCCATCAAATTAATATGTTATATTCAGTAATTGTTTTTCTTTCCTGTGAGAAGTTGGCAGAGCTATTTGTTTACATTTCTAACGGTTCACTTCGGGAGGTTTATTATTATCGTTTACATTTACTCACTTAATATCCACTGTTGTGTTGTGTTACCAGTATGTAGATTTATCTACTACTAAACTTCACACGGGAAATCTGCTTAATTTACGCAGCCCCAGTGTGACGGCATTTTTTCAATAATTATTGCGGATTCGTTTTTTTCAGTTTTGAGACCCCAGTGGGGCCTCCTACTAGTTGAATTATCATTTTAGGCTATTATGGTTCCTACCTTGTATTCTGATATCTGTGTGGCTCAAATTATGTTTTACGTCTCGTTATACAAGTAATTGCTAATTGAAATTGGAGATATTATTATTATTATTTATTAACGCCCAATTTTTTGCAACTAAGGCTAATTGGGACGGGTTATCTACAGGTTGCCACCCTTTTCTAGCCAAGATGGGATTTTTAGGATATTATTTTAATGAATTTCGTCACTAAATAATTTCCCTTACCCAGGCGAGAATCGAACTCGCCACTCTAGTTTTACCATGTGAGCTAAAGGTCAACGCTTTACCTCACATGATGGATTGGATAGATTAATAACTCTAAATAACGGTATCTGTTTATTATTCCTTTACTTGAGATGTCTGATTTGATTACGCAAACTTTGCGTTACTGACTTTCAATGTACCAACTCAGATGGTTTAATAGCTTGTTTAAAACAACCAAAGTCCGCTCTTAACCGTTCCAGTTGACATATTAAGAAGGTGTGCAGCTTTGAATTGCATTGTGGCTCCCTCTGAAGGCAATCTTGTGACACATTGGAACTACAATTCACCAACTCCAATTGGCAGTTACAGAGTTATTATAAGTTTCTGCTTTGGTTCGCCTCCAGCCAAACTACTTGCCTCAGGGACATTGCTGGGAATTTCGCACTGCCTAAGACTGGCATTGTTTATTATAGGTTTAATAGTCTATTAAATGGGAAACACTAGATCAGTAAAAGCTCTCAGCTTTGCTACATAAGTAGTCGCGCTGTATCTATCAGATCAGATATCAATCCCAGTAATAGTATAACCTTAAAATACAACATTTGAAAGGAAATTATAGTAAAATACTTTAACTTACGAATAAATTTATTTCATGAGAAAAAAAAACATTAATTAAAATAATAGAAAAGATAGGAAGCAAGTATAATATACATATATAGAAAATCAGTCTTGTATACTGACAAACCAAGCTTTTTTCTTTGTAGGTTCATTTCTTTTCATTCTACTGAGTTTGCATTTACTGAACAACCACCGGGACATACATTGGCACAATGGCTAAGACATGGCCACAGCAATGACACTTGTATTTGGTGAGCCTTCTGATTTTACTTTCTTCGTGACACTTGTAGTATCTCTTCCGAGCGGTCTCCTCGCCATTCTTGTTCTGTTGGCCATTTTTGTTTGGTATTTCAGTATTTGGGAATAGTTCTTCAAGTCTGCTCAAAATGTTTCGAGGAAGCGAACATAATGTTTTTCTGTATTTCAGGTGGTCTTCTACTAACTCTCTGCCGAGTTTTCGCAGAAATAGCCTTGGGGGGGGGCGGCTTTATTTCCGTTTCCTGGTGAATTACTTGAGCGTTGATGGCACCTATGTTAGGTAACGACAAGAAAATAACCATCAGCAACCTCCTGGTGTTCTTGGCTACGTTGTAGGTGGAGCACATTTTATCCAGAATGTCAACTCCGGTCTTAGTTTTATTGTAGAACGTCACATTTTATGGTTTCTTTTTTTGGACCTTTTTGATTCGTCGATAGCAACTTTGTTCGGTGTCAAAAATTACCTTGTCTTTCTTCAATTTTTTCTTCTTCAACTGTATCCAAGGTCTGCACTAGTCTGGCTAGGCTCGGCACCCCCGCAAGATAGGAAGCGCGGCACCAGTCCCTTCGCAAAGGGTGTCTACCAATAGAATATGAAAGCTATCAGCAATCTCACAGAACAGCCGCGACTACTGGAGTGTTTAAAAAAATATTGTTAATTATAAGCCCAGATAAGAGGTTATTATGAACATTTACTTTAAGGGAAATCAGATATTGAGATTGTACTACTGTCGTAATAATAATAAAAATCATACAAATTCATCCTACTTGAGAAAGATCTGACCCTTTGTAATGAGTTCTAGGTTAGGTTTGACAGAAAAGAAAGTACGAATAACTCGCTTACTACTTGAGTTAGAGATAAAAGCATTTTTAGTTTTGGGTCATTTGTAAACTCCCGGCTGAAATCGGATCATTGGGAGGGGGGGGGGAGGATTTAGAGGTGGAGGATTTTCGAAATATCTCCGTTACTATACGTTGGATCGAATTATTGTACAGAATCAATCTTATTACAAATTAAATTTACTATAAATTTTTTTATATACGTTTATTCTCTATCTTGAATTTTTACTAAATCTGGACGGGTGATTTTCCCGCCAAAAGCTAGTTCTGCCGTTTCCTTAACTGGTCTACTCTCGTGAAATTTCCCTTTTGTATAACTTCACGTGGGAAATCTGCTTAGTTTACGCAGCCCCTGAGTGACGGACTTTTTTACCTTCGGCTTGCTGACGTTTGAGGTGAGATGTACCCACGCTCCAACTTGCACGGCCACCAGCGCCCCCCCCCCCCATATATATATATATATATATATATATATATATATATATATATATATATATATATATATATATATATATATATATATATATATATATATATACGCATATTAACTATATGTGTTTATTTTACCCGCGTGGGATCGAACCTACGACCGCGGATTTTGAAGTCTATTAAGATCGAAGCCTTAACCAACGCTGTTCCAGCCTAAACTATAGAAATACAGCTATTCATTTCAATTCTTTGGTAAAAGCTTTTGGCGTGCAGCCATTTCTGAATTAAAAATCAACCGAGGTTGATGTTCTGCCAGAGAAAGTGGGTAAAAGAGTTGCCTTTCTTTATTTTATTTTTTTTTACTTTGTATATATACGTTTCCCTCTTGCGGATAAATAAACATCAAACAAGTTTTTGAGAAAAATAAGTTTTATAATATTTACGACAGCGGAGGAGAAAGCCAGCTAGAAAGCAGAAGGAGATAAATTTCTCTTTTTTCTTTCTCCTTTCTCCCTCTCCCTCCCACTCTCTCTCTCTCTCTACTAAAACATGGGAGTACACAATATAACAACAATAAAGCAGCTTGAGAGATCTGCTCAGACTCAAGCTAGGGAAAGATAATTCTGAATTTCTGCCAAGGCTTCTCCAAGATAAGCCCTATACAACGGGGATTTACTGAAAGCCTTAACACATTTTCCCGACTATTGGCGCATTTTTACAGGAAAGATTTCCACCTTTCCAGACAGAAGGAGAAAACAATTTCGTGGAAATGCAAATATTCCAGAAGGCTGTCTGGTCGGAGAAAAATTTCACAGAGATATTAATTTATAAAATTTATTTTGAAAGCTGCCATGCAATGTCTGCCTTAACTAACTTCAAATTAAAGGGATGGCGTATACCAAAAAATGGCAAGACTTCTGTAGACTCAGCTTTCTATTTATCTATTAGCAAATACCGTATAAGCCAACAATTAAAATTAGAAACAAAAATGAGATATTACTGGTATATATGCTTAAATTGAATAACATATGATTAATTCGTACGATGCTGCATGCTGGGAAATATATATTATAAACATAAAGCCTTCTCACAAAGTTTTATATTAAGGCTAAAAGATACGTCTTTAAATTGTTTAACTCAAGAATTACTACTTACTAACATCAACCTTACAGAATATCCTATCTTAAAAACATTAAAATCCGAATGACCCATAACCAAAAAAAAACTATTATAATGTAATTTAATTGATTAAAAATTTATTTAAAACCACATATAGACAAATATACATGTTACGGAGAAGAAAAGTATAGTAAAATGTTTTTTTTTATTTCAACAATGCCCTACCTCGCACAACAATGCATACAGTACAATAACATAAGAGAAAATTGCATTTCTTGAAGGTTCAAAATTTCGTCACGCAGAGGCTGCGTAAACTAAGCAGATTTCCACTCTACTGACCTGACACGATATTTTTTATAGTTTTATAGTAATAAGTAAGCCTATATAACTTGAGATGACGTGTTTATTAGCTCAGGTGCCTCAAGAAAAATCAATTAAGTGGGATTGGGGGGATTCAAAATATTATACCCCCCCCAAAAAAAAAATCGAGTATTCTTATTTTATTCATATGCATGTTTAGGAAAAACTTATAAAATAACAATGGAATAAAAATAAATTCAAATTCGTTACATTAATATATATATATATATATATATATATATATATATATATATATATATATATATATATATATATAGATAAATAGATAGATAGATAGATGTTGCGTCATTAAATGAGACGATAGTTGTCATATGTGACCGAAGGGGTTGAGGAGCCCCTTCATTAATCATTTCTGCCACCTCTGACTCTGAACACCATGTCTGTGTCTAGCAACCACAAAGCGTATCCACCAATCAGCTCCTGAACTAACTGATAGTTGGCAGAGCTTCGTCAGCCAATCCCGTCCTACCAGTATGGTCGTAACTTCTGAGAACCATATACTAGTTGCATACTCCGGGAACGTTGTCCCTTTGGTTCTCGACCAGTCATGATGACAGAGAACGCCACTGCCATAACCTGAAGATGGTTTCTATACGACACCCATCTCCTTTGGGTACCGGGATATAATATATATATATATAATTTTGAACAGACCTCATTTTCGACTTCTCGAACATTTGAAGAAATTTTTCGAAAATCGCGTCATGAGTACGACCTCAACAGCTGATTATTCATAAGGGAAATCTGCTAAAATAAAAATTCCAGGTTATCAACCATTAAAAATACATATATATCTTGATAGAAATCCTTGAAAAATAGTATAACGAGTACAACCGTAAAAACTTGTTAACCACTAAGGGGAATCGCTTTTATGTAAAAATATTATATCCCTTCCCCCTCTCTCTAGTTGTGCACCACTACTGCACTGAATGTTGAAACATTACTGAACAATATATCATTTAAGCTCACATTCGATCAGTTTAGATGTGAATAATATTTGATTTGTTGACATGTCCTTATTCTTCAGATCCCAGAGCATTAGATTATTGGGGATTGGCCAGAGTTAAAGAAGTCCGCCAGTTGAACGGAACATGAATAGACTGAAGGGAAGGGTTATATGGGGTCAGGATCAGGGCTGCTGGGAAGGACGGATGCAATTACTAGGGTGTTCCTGTCGTTAGGATTCCAGGATATCCTCCAATCGGCAAGATTCGACCGGGTTTCCGCTATCCCAAATCCAATCTAGGATTTAGGATTCACTAGGCAGTACCTGGGGCAGGATCTCGTCTCAGGCAACAAAATAATTAAATATTCAAAAAAGAAATCAGATGTAGACATCACCCTTCCTTGAACTTCTTTACAATTAAACTTAAAAAATATTTTGTAGTACTTCATTTCCATATAAAATATTCAGTGATAATTATAATTATCACTATAATTTAGTTCCTATGTAATCACTTATTAACCGAATAGTGGCCATTAAACTTCATTTAAATAGGCTTAGACATAACGTGTGCTTATCATATACACTGACGTAAGTAAAAAGTCCGTCACGCAGGGGCTGCGTAAACTAAGCAGATTTCCCACTTGAAGTTTTGAACGGACCTCATTTTCGTCGTCTACTAGGTAGGATCGATGGACATTTGAAGAAAAAATCCGTCATGAGTACAACCTCAATAGCTGCTTTCCCTTAAGGGAAATCAGCTAAAACAAGGATGGCGTTGGGTGTGCGTACATCATTTTAAAGTCCGTCTCCACGTGAAGTTTTACAATAGAGAAATCTGCCTAATACCAACTGTAGTAGTAAGAAACCTCTAAACCTAAAACATTATTTAGGGCGTAATAACCCAGTAGTTTCTAGCCCCAAAAAACAGTTAACCTAACCTCTAAACCTATTCACGAGGGACGAATAGTTATAGAAACGGCCGCCAGAGCTCTCGGCGGAAAGTCCGAACATAGCCTACTGGTGACCACATGCAGAATACAAATGCAAATATCTCGGTTAATATTCAAGATACAGAATAAATATATGAAACAATATTTATAATAAATTAAATTTGCAATAAGATTGATTCTATACAATTTTTCGATTCGCATAATAACGGAGTTATTTTGATTTAAACAATATTTATAGTAAATTAATTTGCAATAAGATTGGTTCTATACAATTAATATTCAAGACTCCCACTGGTCCGATTTCAGCCGTTAACGAACGTGAGGTGCCTTGTTACATGAAACGATTAAATACCGATTTTGGTGACGATTAAACTAAAATTGCGACCGCTAGAGCGTTAACAGACAAATAAGTATATAATTATATATATATATATATATATATATGCCTATATATATATTATATATATATATATATATATATATATATATACTATTATTATATATATATATATAATTTTCGTCAACTCCTAGGTAGGAACGATGGACATTTAAAGAAATTTTTCGAAAATCGCGTCATGAGTTCGACTTCAATAGCTGATTCCCTTAAGGGAAACCTGCTAAAAGACGGGAATATTATACAGAGAGGTCAATACAGACTATCACCACTATGTACAAACAATCAAGCAGAAAACTTTGCAATGAGGCTCTCAAAACACTACACGACATTTCAACAAAGAGACAAGTATAATCTATGCGGACAGCAAAATTAATATAGACCTCATTTACAATAACAAAAACCATAACGAACACTGAACAGATCAGTAGATTAATTACACTATGTAGACAAAAAAATGTAATAGTGGCAATAGAATGGATAAAAGTCCGTCACGCAGGGGCTGCGTAAACTAAGCAGATTTCCAACGTGAAGTTTTACAATAGATAAATATCCTTACAGGTAACACTGCGGTGAATGCTCAGTAAATGTACAATACATGGCTGAATTTTAAACAAAGAGTCAAGCCAACCTCTTAGCGCTTCATAGATAGACAGGAAATACAAACAATTATTGAAATATATTTGAATAAGACTTATTAAATTTTATTGAAAACAATTTAGTAAAGCTAATGGTGTAATTTTTAATGAATCAGAATCATTTTTATCTCAATCACTCAAAGTTTAGTAATCCAAAAAGAAAAGGAGGTGGGGGGGGGGGGGGGCAACAGAACGTATTTGCAAAAATATCACAAAGTAAAAGTTCAATGAAAACAATGTTTGGTATTTAGGCTTCAATTAATATTTTTATTATATAACAGAGCATTATTTATGTAACACTAGTAGAAGTGTGAGTTTTCTGAAGGCTGAAAACTGAAAAAGGAAAATATCTCAGTTAATATACAAGATAGAGAATAAATGTACATAACATCATTTATAGTTTATTTAATTTACAAAAAGATTGATTTTAGACACTTTTTTGATGCGACTTATATTAACGGAGATATTTTGAATTTTCGAAATTTCCCCTTTACCCCCCCCCCCCCCGCTGGTCCGATTTCAGCCGTTAACGAACTTGATCTTTCTTCTTACATAAAACGACGAAATATTGAGTTTGGTAACGATCAAACAAAAATTGCGACCGCTAGAGCGGTAACAGACAAATATATATATATTTAGATATATATATATATATAGATATATATATATATATAGATATAATTTTGAACGTACCTCATTTTCGTCATCTCCTGGGTAGGATCGATGGACATTTGAAGAAATTTTTCGAAACTCGCGTCATGAGTACGACCTCAATAGCTGATTTCCCTTAAGGGAAATCTGCTAAAAAGCTAATGAGGGGTATTAAGTAAGTCTTAACTTTGCTAATATTGGGAAATAATTAGTTTAAAGTAGGCAACCGTAGGGTGTTAAATAATTATTAAGTAAAATAGTATTGGTTAATAAACTTCATTTTTGTGAAGTGATATCGTCAACTGAGTAACTCTTACATTTACTAACATTGTGTGATAACTGCTCTTAAATAGGCAAATATAGGGTACTAAATAATGACTAATATTGGGTATAAAAATTCTTTTTTTGTGTAATCGTTGAATAATGGTAACATTACTAAACTGAAATGAGTAAAGAAAGTGAAACATTTTGCAATAGAGTGAAGAAAGTGAATTGCCTTCTTAATTAGTAATAAGTATAAATTAAAAAATAATTTGAAGTTGGAAATTAAATGCTTTTAAATGTTTCTTAACATTGTAAGAATTTATTTTAACAATATATAATGTGAACAATATTTAAACAATATTTTAAAATGTGAATGAATTATTGGTAGAAATAATCAATATATTTTAAAATTTAAATATAATAATAATTACCTTCCTTGTTTATAACCTGCACTTGTTTATAACTGCACTACTTCACAAAAAACCTTAATAATTTTTTTCGGTTAAACTGATCATGTATAACACGATTACAGAAAAAAATTAATATTACACTCGTGACGAAAGTAGAATTTACAACTCTCGTGAAATTACCACACTCGCTTCGCTCGTGTGGGTAAACGTTTCACTCGAGTTGTAAAATGATCTACATTCGTCACTTGTATAATAAATAACTATTAAAAGTATAATTTTACATCTCTTGTAATTCTAGCGGGCGCGTGTAGTATTTTGTGCTACAATCAATTTTTCTATTTTTCCTTATTCAGATCTTTGGGTATGTATTCATTTTACTTTATACTTTCAATTCTAAGATTATACAGTGTTTTAATAGCATTTTAAGATATATTTTATTTTTATAGATGTATGGAAAAAATAAAATATTTTCAGTTATGCATAGGAATTTTATTAGTTATTTATAATTTATAATAATTATAATATAATTTATTAGTTATATTTATATAAATTTAGTTTTAGTTTATTATTTGAGTTATTTATTTTTACATTAGAGATTTTTTAAAACAGTTTATCTAATATGAAAAAATACAAATGAAACGTTCATATTTAATATTCTATGTCATTTTTTATCTTCGAGTCCATAATTATCTATAACGTAAATTAATCTCCATTTATATAAACATCAAAATAACAAACTAATTAATTTAATTCAAATAAATATAATGTAAAGATTATAACAAAAAATTGTTGCAATAAATAAAATAATATAAAATGTGAACATAAATAAATTGGGGGGAGGGGTGTCCATACAATATAATATTAGGGCATCGTACAATTACTTAATTTTTTATTCGCGATCGTGTTACACTCACGTTAGGAACGTCACATGATAAACAAACCACTGTATGGTTTTATATGTTTTTTACATACACAAATTATGGCAGATGTCGCAAGTGATGGTGGGAGAAGTGATGTTTTCTTCACACATACATGACAGGTTTCCTTTCTTCTTTTTTTTGAGGTGGCGTGTTCTGCGCATAGAGAGTTATCTCTTGACCCGAAAACCCGTTGTTTTCGAAGAAAATGACGTATATCTAGAGGCAATGTTTGAATTTTCGCTCTTTTTGCATAAGTGCGGCTTTCATCACCTCCATCCCTAAAGTTTTCAAAAATGGTTACGTATTAGTGGGGGCTTTGCAAATGTTTCTGTGCGTGCAGAATATGCGCATTAATACCTCCGCATATGGAGCATCGTTAAAAGAATATTGAGACATAGTACATCTTTTTGTTGTTACTAGCGTGATACAGAGCGGAATTTTGTGATCATACGGTCCATCGTATCCACTCCTCCTTTTGTTTTATTGTAATCAATAATTATTTCAGGTTTACCGGTTGACTGATCAATTGTATTATCGTCATGCATCGTCGATAATAATATAACAGATTTATTTCTTCGTGTGTAAGTTGCCAATGTTTTATGTGTTTGAAAACCAAAAAGAGAGCGTCCTGTTCACTCTCACTATCGTGTTCGATATTGTTGACTTCTTCATCACTGAAGTCACTGTCGTGTTCCAGAAGCTCTGGGGTTCCTCATGCTCTTCCTGATCCGAGAGGTCTTGGAGCTCTTGAAGAATCCTAGGAATATCCTCGTCCCCGATTTTTTCCCTTGACCTTTTTTAAAAAAAATAATTGTTTAAATACAAGTTCGTAACATTATATCATTAAAAAAATATAAAGAACAATAATTTATAGGACATTGGATACTTACATTATGAAGAAATCCACAGTAGAAGTCGAGAACAAATGTTGGTGCACGAGAGGGCGCACGTTGTACTAAGTGCTACAAGACGACTTTCTCCCTTGAAAGTGCAAAACAAACTGACCGTTGGGGATTTTCCGCCGAGTGACCCATTCATTGTGTGGTGGGGGGTGTTGGGAAGGATTAGCTATTTATGTTTGGGGCAATGGGTAAGCCCCAAATATTCCTGCGAGGGACATGGGATCATTTTTCCTGAGGCTGTAGCACTTTATACAACAGCGCGCCCGCTGGCGGATTAAATGGGCTGATATAGAATATTAACTAGCTCATAAGTTACCAAATATTGGATGAAAACTATTCGTATTCCGAGAAGTAAGATCCGATTAGTTTCAAATTATTTACAATTCAGACATATGTATTTAAAAGAAGCATTGCCTATTCGTTAAACAAACAAATATAAATAAATGTATGTAGAGACGTGTGTCGGGAAATTTATGAAAAGGCGAGGGACTGGATATTTCAATTTTTTTTTTACCAGTTTTCAGCTTATGAATTCGTTATTTTGTTATTTTTACTCTCTCATTTTGTGTGGAATTAATAATTCACGCTCTTACTCTTTGAATTATCTTCATTCTTGCATGAAGTACACATTTTTTACGTAGTCCATTTCCGAATCTCTTTTTTTTCCGAGAAGCGTTTTAAAAATTTTTTCTTTGAAAGAATTAAAATATTCATGCAGAATTTCTAGGATACTATTCTATTTTTTTTCTTTTATTCATTATTATCGTACCTTAACACTAAACACAAGTGAGTTGTTGAGGTTGTACTCATGGCGCTATTTGGAAAATTAATTCAAATGTTCACCGACTCAACCAAGGGGATAACGAAAATTATATATATATAAAATTGTAACCTCTGTCTGTACATTGATATTTTTCGCGAAATTTCACATGTCATAGACACCATAACTGCATTTTGTTTCTTTGGTGTCTGTTTGTTTGTTTGTTACCTTTTCACGCATAAACGGCTGAATCGAATTTTATGAAACTTGGTATGTATATTACTACTAACCCAACTTAGACTTTAGGCTCTATTAATATCCTCTAAAATGAACCCTAAAATTACAAATAGTGATATTTCGTTTCCTATTGGAGTTTCGGCAAATATGCACATAAAAAATGTTGTTTATTTTGTTATTTAGAGAAACTTTTGTTATATACACTATCGTCGAATACCGAATTATAAAGGCGTTATACGCTAAAAATTATAGCGGGAGTCAACAATATTATCACGTTAAGGACGGCACGGGTCCCGTGCTTTTCCTGTGAACCGCTTGTTCTGTTATTTACAAAGGCTTATGTAAATGACAGAACGCGTCCCTCCCCTTTCAGTTTACTTTTTGCTGTCGTTTCGAAACATTAATCTGTATAATGAGCAAATCACGTGGCCGACAATTAGTGGATTTAGCTTTATTAAAAAAGTGTTTCGGGTGTTTCGAAAACTTAAGAAAAACATTGTCTTCTAAAGAATCAGACAAAAAAGTTATAAAGTATTGTGAGGAGTGCAAAATGAAGTCACTTTGTCTACAATGCTTCAACAACTGCCATAAATCTATGTCCTAACCATTGTGATAATGAAGAATTGTTAATTACAAAATAATTATTTGTTTATTCATATTTTTTCTTTATTACGTTTATTTTCCAATTATTTGCTTAAACTCCTTGTTCCTAGTTTGTTTTTCTCGTTTTGTAATTTTATCTTTATAAACTAATAAATTTTGATTCTAATGTGTCGTAATTTAAGTTTATTGGATATTCACTCATTTTAATGCAAATAAATGGTACTGAGCGACATCGCCTAGTTGCGGAGCTCTTCAAATAAATAAATAAATAAATATTCACCCATTTTAAAGTATAGAAAAAATTAAAATCCTTTGCTGATCACTAAAACTATCACACAAAGGAGAAAAACAGTTCCCAACAAGGTGAAAAATGTAAGGTAAATATTCATTTCTAAGTCACGTAACAAAACATTGATGGACACACGGCCTGCGACTGCCATATATTTTTTGATGTGCAAAGAGTAGAAAAATGTTTGAATATAGTAATTTAGTTCATTTTTCGAGTAGTAGTACCGCATTAAAAGGGGTCATAAGTACGGGGTCAACCGACCCCGTGCCGTCCTAGTGGATAGACCACATTTTTGAAGTCCGTACTGAACGTGTTATTTGGCACAAAAGACTCCACCGAACTAAATAAAACTCGGTATGTGAATTATCTACGACGCCTTAATTCTCATAAGCCATACCAACATTTCTAGGAACGGGCAAGAGTGGGGGTTGTAAGAGAAGCCAGAAATTAAAAATAGCGATATTTCGTTTCCTATAGGTTTTTCGGCAAATATGAACATAACAAAAGTTGTTTATTTTGTTATTTAAAGTAACTTTTGTCATATTCATTTTTGTTTTTTAACAAATTATAAACAAGATATACACTATAAACTAAAGCGAGAGTCAACTACTTCATTGGGCGCTAACGATTAAACTTAAAAAAAACTCGGTACGTCAATTAGCATTAATTCTTCCATGATTAAAGCTATATTAAAATTTTCTCTAGGATTTTTAAGGATTCTCTCTAGGAAGAATTTCAATTGGCAAACGTTGAAATGTTCATGAAGTCAATACAACATCTGGTAATTGTTGGTTCGATTTATCTTGAGCTATCAATAAGTAGTTGTCAAACTTTGCAAAGCCGTCTGTACCAGCATCGATTTCTTAACTCAGAAAGAATTACTCCAGAACTCATACATCAGACGCCTGTCTACTGGATTATTGGATATATTTCTATAATCACGAAGTTCTATCCTTGGCATTTGTTATTTGAGCATTCCAAAAAAATATTTAAAAGTCCGCCACGGACGTGGTTGCGAAAACTAAACAGGTTTCCCACATCCTGAGATGGGACACAAGTGATCTCATCACTCTGTATATTATCTAGCTCTAAATAAAAAGTACAGTACACATCCTATTATAACCCACATCTTAGAACAGTCCATTCATTTTCGAAACAATATTAAACTAGTATGGCTACCAGGACACAAAAATATTGGACGAAGTTCTGAAGTTGATGAACAAGCAAAATTAGCGACTCAGAAACATGACGTAGACTCAAATGAACTAACAATAGACGACTTATTACATTCTGTAAAATCTAACGTACTACTAGACTGGGAACAAAAATGGCAACAAACAGACAATAAATTACGACAAATTAAATCTACAGTATTCACACGGACTAAGAATTCAACTTATACACGGAGGGAAGAAGTGATTTTAACAAGGCTCCGCATTGGCCACTCTCTCCTTACTCATAGCTTTTTAATGAAAAAAAGAGAGCAGCCCAAATGCCATGTATGCAATTTGACTCTTACAATAAAACACATACTGACAGACTGCAAGAGACGAGATCATTTACAGATACCCCACGACCTACATGACTTACTCACTGAAGGTAGTCCATACATACCCACTATACTACAACATCTAAAAGACATTAACATATACTCAAAAATTTGAATATACAATACTCACAATTAATACTTGCATTTTAAAAGAGATTTTATAATTTTCTAATAAATGTATGCTGCGATTCTAGTCTTTTTGTGAATGTTTTGTCTGCGAGCGTGTGTGTGTGTGTGTGTGTGTGTGTGGGCGTGTGTGTGCTTGTATGTTTGCTGAGCCCTTTATAAACTCTTTGAATATATGTAAAGTAAATATTTCACCGTTTCTATTTGTCTAGCAAAAATGAAGGTTTTTCCCCCTTCCCGCCATAATGCAATTCATGACTTACGTTGTTCAGTAACTCATATTGAGTATGCAACTCCGCTGATACGAGCTTTATATCTGATCTAAATCTCAATTATTTTAAATTCATTTTAGACACATTCCATTTTATTCAACAATTTATATATTTTATTATATCTTGTTTAATATTTTTTGTTTTGGATTCTTTATTATGTTTGTCAATTTGTTGTGTTGGATTTCCATTTATTGTTTGATTTCTACTTATTGTTCAATTTCTATTATTTGAGTTCCATTTTTGTTTTCTATTTCTGTTTTGCGTTCCATTTCTGTTTTTGTTTTTCCATTTCTGTTTTTATGTTTCATTTCTGTTTTTGTTTTTTTTTGCTTTGTATTTTTTTTTTTTTTTGTTCCATTTTGTGTTTTTTTTCATTTTGTTTTTTGTTCAATTTCCGGTTTTTGTTTTTCCATTTTGTTTTTGTGTTCCATTTCTGGTTTTTCTTTTACATTTATTTTTTTATTTTTTTTCTTTTCTTTTTTTTTATTTTTTTATTTTATACAGTTTTTTTTCCCGAGCAACATCGCCACAGCTGCGAAGCTCCAAATAAATAAATAAAAAGTCCGTCACGCAGGGGCTGCGTAAACTAAGCAGATTTCCCACGTGAAGTTTTACAATAGAGAAATCTTCCTAATAACAGTTGTAGTAGTAAGAAACCTCTAAACCTATTCACGAGGAACAAATAGTTACGAAAACAACCGCCAGAGCTCACGGCGGAAAGTCCAAACATAGCCACAGCTGCCGAGCACATGCAGAATACAAATGCAAATATCTCAGTTAATATTCAAGATACAGAATAAATGTATTAAACAATATTTATAGTAAATTTAATTTGCAAACGATTGAATCTGTAATATTTTTCGATCCGACGTATAGTAACAGAAATGTTTTAAATTTTAGAAAATCCTCTCCTCTAAACCCCCCCCCCTCCCACTGGTCCGATTTCAGCCATTAACGAACTTGATCTTTCTTTTTACATAAAACGACTGAATATCGAGTTTCGTAACGATTGAACAATAATTGCGACCGCGAGAGTGGTAACAGACATATATATATATATATATATATATATATATATATATATATATATATATATATATAAATATATATACAGTTTTGACCAGACCTCATTTTCGTCATCTCCAGGATAGGAGCAATGGACATTTGAAGAAATGTTTCGAAAATCGCGTCATAAGTACGACCTCAATAGCTGATTTCCCTTTTGAAAAATCTGCTAAAATCAGATGTGTAAAAGTGGGGGTATTCTAAAAGCTGAAAACAATAAAGTACGAATAGTACGCTTAATATTTCATTTACAACGTAATGTATAGAACAACAGTTAATGTACATCAATAGTTCAACAAAATTGGTCTATGACATTTGTCTCAAAATAAAGAAAATACTTAGAATTTTCGAATTGCCCCCCCTTAACACATTCCATTCTTGTCCGTTTTCAGCTATTAACGAAAATGAACTTTAGTGTTGTATGAAATGGTTAAATACCGAGTATGGTATAGATGAAATGGACATTTCATTTTTAGAACACAACACTTGAAACGGTGACATCATCCCAAAACGTGTTCGAATGTAAAATATCAATGAAAACAGCATATGGTTCTTTAAGCATCGAATAAAAAGATTGGTGATAAACAGCCTATTACTAAAATCAAAATAGCAAGACTGTACTGAATGCTGAGAACTAAAAAATTTGGTTAATATTCAAAATAGAGAGCAGCGTATATATCAACACTGATAGGACATTACATTTAAAATGAAATTGGTCAACACAATTTTTCAATAAGTCGTCTAATAACGAAAATATTTTGAAATTCTCCCCCCTCTAACTCCTTCCCCCTCTCTCTTCATTGCAAGGTTATATGCCAGATATAGTTTTTAATGAACTTTTATTTTGTGATATACATGCTAATACATTATGTGATGTAATCTTTACTCGAAAATGTTTAGTTCGTCTATATTGACTGAAATCGGACGTGGGACAATGGTGGTATTTAGGGAGGGGAATTTTGAAAATTGAAAAATATATCTTTATTATGAGTTGGGTCGTAAACTACAGGAACCAATCTTGTTGAACTATTAAAGAGATCACAAGTGCTTTGTACCGGCAAGGGGGAAATATTTTTAGTTCACGCAGCCCCTGCGTGGCGGACTTTTTAAAAGATACTACGTATGTACCTTTCCAGTTCGGCCTGTAACTATAACACACACACAAGTCGTACAAACTTCTTTAACACACCTGCGCAAGGTATTAAAGAAACCGTCCGGAACTTGTCGAGAGAACTCAATTATGAAGTTATATGTTCTTGGAGGGTTGAAATATGGCGAAAAGTGTTGGGCTTAATACATCTGCCGGGGATGGAGGTGAACATATCAACATGATGAAAAGTTAGCGCTGCGCTCCAGGTCGTTATTTGAATAGAGAATGAGTTCCATACTCCAAGAAGGGCCGAACATATAGTCCCTTGTGTCAGTTTAAACGCACAACTTGCAAACACATGGCGGGGAAAATTCCGTGAGGAAGGAGGTGAGTAAAGTTAGCAGATTTCCCATGCGGACACACGATTATGCTCATCTCACCGTACATTCTGCATTCCTAAGTCAAAATCCAAGGATTTGAAATGGGGAAAATGACTCCCTTAATATTTGCTTTACGAAAAAATGCATAGAGCAACCATTTCTAGAACAGCAATATCTACAACAAGTTTGGATCTATTAAAGTCTTCGACCAGACTCCTAAATAAAGGAGATTTTCTGAAAGTTCGAACCTCCTCCCCTATTTCTGGAGTGATTTCTACCTTTAGAGTTGAATTAATCCTAGAACGGTATTGATATAATTTCCCTCTTAATGGTACTGATTTTTTACGTGTGCAACTGGTAATTGGTGAAATTATTCAAAATTTGTTAATGTTTGTGAATATTTTTTTATTTTATTAAAACATACACTTTTCTTTAACTTATATCTACGTTAATACCTATAATGTGCACGACATTCCTTTCAGGCGCTTTGTTCGAAACACGTTCCGGAGGTTGTGTACTCCATTCTTACCAAGCATAACCCACCTTCTACATTTTTTGTGACTGATATGTCAATATTGTGTGGCTGAGAGGTTTAAGGTTTTTTGCCTCTGTGTTTCTTCCCTTTCTTCAATAGCCTTGATGTTTTCTAAAATTTTCTGTTTCATCGCTATCTAGCCCACTCTGTGCTGCAATCATTTCCGAAGGCTCAACCTTCCCATTACTTGGAGAATACTCCGTATCATCATCGCTGTCGTATCCATATCCATCCATTTCATAATTGTCATTTTCCCCATCTGACTCATCGGAGAGTTCTTTCAACAACTTTCTGATTTCTTCATCCATTGAATATTTTTTCTCCATTTTTCCGAAACTATAAACAGATTATTAATATTCTTTCTATACATCTTTGTCTTTTTTATATTCAAAAATAAATGTTAAAAACATTAAGAGAAAATAAATTAGAATATAAACATAAATTAGAAGAAAATCAACCAACAAATTGGAACAAAAACCCGGTTATTAGTAGCGATACGTAAATTTTACGTGCCAAAAAGTTGCGTTTAATAGTATTGATACGTAAATTATTACGTGTCGTTTTTATTTCAAAAAATAGTATTGGATGAGTGGGAAGGTTCACTTAGCTGCACTTGGCGGAAGTGAAGGCTGAACTATCTGGAGGGCTCATAGCTGAAGGGTGAGAGTGGTGGGGTCATTAACGGCCCTTTGATAACAGTTCAAACCAGATCATACGTAATTTTTACGTTCACTACCACTCTAGGGTTAATTGGTTAAATATTGAGTATGGTATATATCAAATAAATATTTTCGAGTGAAAACTGGAAAATCTAAATTTTTGAGGATATCATACTACGTATTTGCATGTATCTCACACAGAAAAAGTACAATGGAAAAAATATTTGGAATTTAAGTTTTGAATAAAGTGGTTCATTATAAAAAAGCTCATTCTTATTAGGACATGGGTAGGAGTGGGGATTTTCTGAAGGCTTAAAACTAAAAAATGCAAATATATCGGTTATTAATCAAGATAGTGAAACACATATTTGACAACATTTATAGAACAATTAATTTACAATAATATTGGTATCATACACATTTTCGATCCGACGTATAATAACAGTAGTAACAGAGATATTTCGACCACCACCCTCTAAACGAGTTCTCACACTGTAGCTTATTTCAGCAGTTAACGAACTTGATCTTTTTTTTTTAAACGTTAAAATACCAGTCGGAGAATGGCCTACAAAATATGGATAGTCATTACGCTAAATAAAAATATATCGATTATCACTAATGAAGTATAGCCTATATCGTAAATGAGACATTTACAATTTTTTCACAGCAGTGTTGTTGGAAGTGAAGAATATTGTTCTTCTGGAGAGAAAAAAACGTCCAATTCTTCACATGTTTTACAAAAGTTTTTTTTTTCTTGATTAGAATGGATTAAATAACACTTGAGAGTTTCTAACAAATTAAAAAATAAATAATTCACATGTTTTATTTTTTTTTCAAATTGATCACCATTTATAATAGAGAAAGATGTAGCCGTTAGTTTAGTTCCTTTGGGAAGTAGTACTTTCCGTGATGAGGCGTCATTTTGGGGGCGAATTTAGTTGAGAAATAAAAATGATTTGAATAATCGTTTGAAGTATTTATTTATTTTGTTGATGACCTTTCGCCATAGGTCATATTTTCACAGTATTATTAAATGCTTTGATTCCGGCGGAACCCACTAAATTATTAAAATAACGTTTGAAAATGTATTTTAATTTTATCAAGTTGTACTCACGGATGGACTCCCTCGACGTCGAAGTAGTGGAAGTGAATCCTGATCCTCTGTCCGTCCTCGGCGTGGAAGAAGTAGTGGCACTCGGTGTTCCTGGGATAGAGACCCGGGTAGTTGGGGCTGTGGAAGTAACCGGAGGTTGCCGAGCTGACCCGGTACCTGAACCCACACGAGTACTCCTCCGCCTGCTCTCCGCTCCGGATCCCGAAGTCTAAACAGAAAGAAAGAACAAAGAACTATAGTAGATTTTCGACGTTGCAAGTGTAGGAGGCCAGTCATTGAGAACGGGAGTTCTACCGCTACTCTAAAATAGATTTTTAAAAGTGCGCCAGGGACGCCATTTTCTATCTACTAAAGACGCAATAGAGGGATGAAAGAAATTCCACAAATCCTTGAAGAGAGTTGCTAAAGAAGATAAGCAACATAAAGTAGTTCCTACCGTATTTTTTTAGACTCAAGCTTACAAGTTTCCAGACAGCCAGTAAGTCCTGCAAATGATCAGATAAACCTGTGAAAGCAGTTAATCATTAGTATTAAATCATCAATAAATTCTGTGTATGTTTCATCCTTCTAAACAACAATATAATAATAACAAAACGTATGTCTCAACGTGAGAATAAGCTTGTTTTCTGAGCCAATTATTAAATTGTTTTATAAAAAATCTCCTTACTGATCTAATGTTTCCCATTTAATAGACTATTAATATAAATGAGGCCAGCCTTAGGCAGTGTGAAATTCGCAGCAATATCCCTGAGGCAAGTAGTTTGGCTGGAGGCGAACCTAAGCAGAAACTTATAATAACTCTGTAACTGCCAATTGGAGTTGGTGAGTTGTAGCTCCAATGTGCCACAAGATTGCCTTCAGAGAGAGCCACATTGCAATTCAAAGCTGCTCACCTTCTTAATATGTCAACTGGAACGGTTAAGAGAGAATTTTCGTCATCTCCTGGGTTGGATCGATGAATATTTGAGAACGTTTTTCAAAAACCGCGTTATGAGTAATAGCTCCATAATAGGTAATTTCCTTTAAGGGAAATCTGCTAAAATGGACCATATTTTTAATGCTTAAATAACAAAATCGTCAATGATAAAAAAAGGCTAGAGCGTTAACAACAACAAATTTGTTCCCATTTGGCAGAACAATCAACGAAAATACCAGCTACTGTTCAGTGAGGTTAAAATGTCCTGATAAAAAGATTAAAGAACTCCAAAGAGGTTTGAAATTAATCCAAAGAAGATGAGACTATAATGAGATATCACGAGAAGGAGATAAATAATCTTAATTAGTCCTTTAATTGGTTTTGAGCCTGCGGCTAGTGGAGGGGGGAGGGGGTTACAAAAGGAAGATTATAAATTGCCCCAAACGGAGTGAGCCGGTCTTATCAACCTGTTAGAGATAAGGCATGGTTTAAGGGATTATCTTGACAGCAGGGAATAGAACTGTCTTTACACACAAATAAATACCAAGAGTGATATCAAAATGAGTTCTAGCAGATTTCCCTTATCGGATATCAGCTATTCAGGTCGTACTCAAGACGCGATTTTCTGAAAAATGTCTTTAAACGTTCAACAATCCTACCCAGGTTATTATATTTATGAAGTATGAACGTTGAAAGTTGAACTTTTACTTTGTGAGGTATACGTAAATATGCTGTGTTGACTCCCCCCCCCTCTATTATTATTGGATTGCTAGAATTTGAGTGATTGAGATAATAGTTATTTATTATACAAGTGACGAAAGTAGATCATTTTACAACTCGAGTGAAACGTTTACCCACACGAGCGAAGCGAGTGTGGTAATTTCACGGGAGTTGTAAATTCCACTTTCGTCACGAGGTGTAATATTAATTTTTTCTGTAATCGTGTAATACATAATCAGATCTAACCAGAATATGAACAAAATTAGGATGTTGTGAAGATTATGGTATGTTGCTGGTAGGTTATTAGCATGGTTGTGAAAGGTTATAAGCATAGTTATAAAACAACTAGTGATGATTGTGAAGTAGTGCAGTTATAAACAAGTGCAGGTTATAAACAAGGAAGGTAATTATTAATATATTTAAATTTTAAAATATATTGATTATTTTTACCAATAATTCAATCACATTTCAATTTATTTTGTTAAAATAAATTCTTACAATGTTAAGAAACATTAAAAAGCATTTAATTTCCAACTTCAATCTATTTTTTAATTTATACTTATTACTAATTAAGAAGGCAATTCACTTTCTTCACTCTATTGCAAAATGTTTCACTTTCTTCACTCATTTCAGTTTAGTAATGTTACCATTATTCAATGACTACAGAAAAAAATTATTTTGATTCATCATGACTAACAGCCCAAGCTATAGTAAATAGTTTTTACTTAAATTAATATTTTAAGTTTATATACATTTGAGCAATTGTTTTTCTTTCCGGTGTAGAATATTTCTATTTATATATTCAGCTCCAAAACGTGTTTCGGCTTTCCGGTATGTTTACAATTCAGGCGATTTCCCGTGTGGAGATTAATGAAATTTTAATTAACCGAAGGATTTCTCGTTATCATTTCTATTTGGTCACTCAATATTCACGGCGGTGCCAAGTGTTTCAAGTATATAGATCTATCTATTGTAAAACTTCACGCAGAAAATCTCCTTAATTTGCGCTGCCCCCGTGTGAGGGACTTTTTATTTGTATCTCTAAAATGTTTCTATAGCTAATGTTAAACTGTTTTTGAGGTACCGTGTTACTGTTTTATTAGTAATATAACGTTTTTCGATCCAAGTTCTATTAAGGCAGATATTTAAAAAGTCCGTCACGCAGGGGCTGCGTAAACTAAGCAGATTTCCCACGTGATGTTTTCTACAAATAGAGAAATTTCACGAGAAGCCGAGCAAGTCAAAGAAAACGGCCGAACTAGCTTTTGTCGGGGAAAGTAAACTCTCGTCCGTTAGGCTCCGGGATTAATTTAAAAACAAGAACACAAAAGATGGACTTACCGTTAATGATAGCAGCGCTCTGAACACTTATTACACAAACACTAAATAGTTACCACAGAATATCCATATTTGTAAGACTTAATACTGCTGTGAATATTAAGTAAACAAATAAATGGGCAAGTCAAATGGTAAGAACCTTCCTGATAGCAAACAGTCTGAGTTCTAAACAATCAGGTTAGCCAGCTTTACCGGAAGTAAAAGCAAATTACGGAAAATATATTTGAATATAAGTTATAAATTTTATTCATATAACTATTTATTATATCTAGTACTGTAATTAATAATAGACCAGAATAATTTTAATCACAACCATTCCAAATTTAGGAATCCGGGAAGAAAATAGAAGGGGGGGGGCAAAATACGATTCAGACGGTTATGAGATTTTCACATGATTAAGGAACAAGCAGGTTAGCCAGCGAAGGCTTACAATAGATAAATATATGTACATACAGGTAACACTTCCGTGAATATTAGTGAATAATTACAAACGGCAATGAGAAATCTTCCAGTGAATTTACAATATAAGTTAATAGTCCCTTCAACGTAATACGGCTGGATTGAAAAGAAACAGGTTAGCCAACCTTGTAGTGCAGTATCGATAGATAGACCGGAAAAACAAACAATTAAAGAAATATATCTGAATATAAAATATTTTATTTTATTGGAAACTATTTATTATAGTTAGTGGGAGTAATTTGAAATGAATCAAAAATAATTTCTATCTCAATCACTCAGATTTTTGTAGTCCTAGAAAAAAACGGGGGGGGGGTCAACAGACGTATTTGTCTGTACCTCATAAATTAAAGCTGGTTCATTAGATATCAGCTTATTATTAATATGTCCCAAGTAGGAGTAGGGGTTTAAGGAAAGCGGAACTCATTACAAAAAATACTAATATCTCGGTTAATACTCATTATACGGAAAATATGTATAGAACAATATTTATAGTAAATGTAATTTTCAATAAGATTGATTATATACAATTTTTCGATCCGACGTATAGTAACGGAGATATTTCGAATTTTCGAAAATCCTCCCCTCTAAACCCCCCCCTCCCACTGGTCCGATTTCAGCCGTTAACGAACTTGATCTTTCTTTTTACATAAAACGACTAAATTTCGAGTTTCGTAACGATGAAACAAAAATTGCGACCGCTAGAGCGGTAACAGACAAAATATTATATATATATATATATATATAAATATATTTTTTATATATATATATATATATATATATATATATATATATATAGATATAGATATATATATATATATATATATATATATATATATATATAGATATAGATATATATCTATATATTATATTTTATATATATATATATATAAATATATATACAGTTTTGAACGGACCTCATTTTCGTCATCTACTAAGTAGGATCGATTGGACATTTGAAGTAAAATGTCGAAAATTCCGTCATGAATACAACCTCGATAGCTGATTTCCCTGAAGGGAAATCTGCTAAAATCTATATTCCGATGTCCGATGTGTGCTTGAAATAATACGGTTCGTGATATTCTGGATCAATGGCCATGCAAGATGAGTAAAAGCAAGGGGTTTATGAATACCCAGTGAAATGGAGTGAAGATATCATGGAAAATAATATAGACGTCTTGAGGTTCCATAAAAAAAAAAATTATTGAATCTAAAATATGTAAGGAGAAACTTTTGAGCACTGGTACATATTCTGATATATTTCAGTAATTATTTTTCTCTCGGGTGGTAGGTTGGCAGACCTGTTTGTTTACAATTCAGACGCTTTCCGTTGGGAGGTTATTAAAAATGGCTGTCTTTTCTCAATATCATTTGTATTTATTCAGTTAATATTTATGGTGATGTTAAGTGTTAGCAATATATAGATTTATCTATTGTAAACTTCACGTGGGAAATATGCTTAGTTTACGTAGCCCCTGCGTGAAAAACTTTTAGCAGATTTCCCTTAAGGGAAATCAGCTATTGAGGTCGTACTCATGACGCGATTTTCGAAATTTTTTCTTCAATGTCCATCGATCCAAACCCAGGAGATGACGAAAATGAGGTCCATTCAAAACTACTGTGTGTGTGTGTGTGTGTGTGTATATATATATATATATTATATATATATTATATATATATATATATATATATATATTATATTTGTCTGTTACTGCTCTAGCGGTCGCAATTTTTTGACTTATCGTTACCAAACTTGATATATAATCGTTTTAGATACAAAAAGAAAGATCAAGTTCGTTAATGGCTGACATCGGACCAGGTGGAGGGGGGTTGAGACGGGCATAATTTCGAAGATTCGTAATATCTCCGCTATTATGCGTCGAATCGAAAAATTGTATAAAGGCAATCTTATTTTAAATGTAATGTTCTATAAACGTTGTTATGTACATTTTTTCACGATCTTGATTATGTACTGAGATATTTGTATTTTTTTTTTTATGTTTTCGGTCTTCAGTAAAGCCCCACTCCTACTCATCTCATATTTTCAATGTTCTATTATATTATGAGGCACTTTATTTGAAGCGTGTATACCAAATATTTTTCTCATTGAACTTTTACGTTTTGAGATAAATGCAAATGCGTGGCGAACATGGGAAATCTGCTTAGTTTACGCAGTCCCTGCGTGACGGACTTTTTTTAAATTCTGTACATATCCGATTCCCCACCACTTAGTCGATTTGGCCGAATGTACTAAGTCAAATCTAAGGCTAAAAGTACTAATGTCCATGACTGGCACAACTAGATTAAACAAAGTTCAACATTATATGGCTTGTAGTTTTTGATTAATGTGGATAGGTGAGTACGGATGGAGTCACGTTCAAACTAGTCAAAATATTTAGGAATATAAAATATGTATATAAATATGAAATGCTTTTCTTTCAAATAAATATTTCTCTTGGTATTTTATTAAATTGAAAGACATTTTCAAAGAGAATAAGAAGGGCGTTTCACTTCAGATTTTATTTGTTTTATACACTAGACATTTGGAGTTTATATTCGGTCCTAAATTTATATGACCCTCCCCCCACCCCTCAATAAAAAGGTCAACTGTTAGACTCATTTAAATTTCATGTGAATAAAGAAATTGCATTTCCATAAACCAATGTAAATATGAGTATGTACCTTTGACCTACATGGCAGAAGCAAACCCACCATATCTTCGTTTCGTAGTGTTTCTACAGCTTCATATTTGTCATTAGTTTTATATCTATCCCAAACATTTTTCATTATTTATTTTAGTTAATTTAATTTTCCAGATTAATTCATTTTTTTGGGTAACGAAATTCTAACCCAACAAAAATAAACACGCTAAAGGCGAATGAGGAGGGAATTAAAAGTTTGAATAAAGTCTTCCAAATAACTATTTTTAACTCATATTGTTAAACCTTTAATGATCTATTATTGCAGTTATAACAATTTATCTTATACTCAAATACTCAGTGAGTACCTACTAAGTACTCAATGTACAGTTTTTAGGAGATTTCCCTTATGGGAAATCGGCTACTGAGGTCGTACTCAAGGCGCGATTATCAATAAATTTCTTCAAATGTCCATCAATCTTACCCAGGAGATGACGAAAATGAGGTCCATTCAAAGCTGTATACACACACACACACACACACACACACACACACACACACACACACACACACACACACACACATATATATATATATATATATATATATATATATATATATATATATATACATACATATACGTGTCTGTTAACGCTCTAACGGTCGCCATTATTTTTCTTATCGGTACCAGACTCGATATTTAAACGTGTTATGTAAAAAGAAAGATTCAGTTCGTTAACGACTGAAATTAGGACAAGGGGGGGGGGTTAGAGGGGAGGATTTTCGAAAATTCGAAATACCTCCGTTACTATTCGTCGCATCAAACAATTTTATAAAACCAATCTGATTGCAAATTAAATGTATTATAATTATTGTTATATGAATTTATTCTGTATCTTGAATATTAACCGAGATATTTTCAGTTTTCAGCGTTCATTAAACCCCCACTTCTACTCATTATACATAAACAATACTATGTTATATAATAAACCACATTATTCCAAGCTTAAATACCAAATATGTTATTCAAGAGGCCTTTATTTTACGAGAAACAAGCAAATATGTCCTGTGTCAAACCCCGTCTTAACGTCTTGGATTACTAAAATTTGTTTGTTGTTTGATTAGTCTGTATTTATTTACGGTGGTTCACGGAATCTGCTTATTTTACGCAGCCCCTGCGTCATGACTTTATAGTTAATTTCCACGAGCGCTAATTGGATTATTACTCAAAACTCCTATAACAGAAACTATGTTATGTCTCATCGAAATTTGGAGTCGTGTTTCGAAAGACTTGTTATTATATATGGGAGATCTGGAAAGTCGATTTTGAGTTGGGAATTAATGGGAACTCTGCTTATTTTACGCAACCCCTGCGTGACGTACTTTGTTTGGGTTACTATCAGATTAATAATTCAAAAAAAAATAAATAATTCTATGAATAAACATGATACATTTTAACTTGACTGATGTTATTGTGTTCTTCAGGAGTCACTTAATTGGTATTTGAGTTTTGGTAATTGAAAACACAAATGATTTCGAGACCTAAATTACCGTTTGTTGTCGTAGTGCAAACGGGTAACTGGAAATATCACGATTAAACGCTTGGTATTTCACACATGAGTGTAGTTATATCCAGAGGAGAAGGATCAGCTGATACGGGAGTACATTAAATTTGACAGCTGAGCGGTTTGGAATTAGACCTCAACTACTCGGAGAGAGTGTTTAGACAGGAAACCCAATAACGCCGGCTCCTTCTAAGCGTCTATTATTCTCAGAAGCAAACCGTTTTGCATTAATTGCACCGTATCACACTGTCAAAGGGCTAACAGGGAACTGTCAGAGATAGTGTTATCACCACACTAAACTACTAAACATCTAACGATTTTATTCAACTTCGACGAATAAAAGGCACAAATATGATTGATCCTATTGAATCTGATTTGAAATATCTCCTACTAGTTTCTTTCAAAATTTATTTTCAGTTTAACAAATTAATTAACAAAACGCCTAAAAATGAAGGGTTGTGAAGGAATAACTCAATGCCATGATTTCTCAGAAATCCTTGGTCCGATCTGATTTTTGATTTCTCTTTTAAGACAAAATCAGCTATTAAAGTTGAACTCATTACTCGATGTTCGAAAAATTTCGCCGAATGTCTATCGATACTACCTTGTAGATGATGACAATGATGTCCATTCAAAATTATGTACATATCTTTGTATACATGTCTGTACCACACTAGAGTTCCCCGTAAATCTAAAGATAAAGTTCGTTAACGGAGAATGTCGGAGGATAAAGGGAGCATTTGTAGGAAGGGAAAAGCAAAAATCAAAGTATCTCAGTCCTTAGTTGTATCGGCAAATCATATATAACCGATCATGTTGTAAATTCAATTTTCTTTAAATGCCATTTTTTCTTTATCTTGAATATTAACCCAGATTTTTTTTTTTATTTTTATTTTTAATATTCAGCCTTCTGTTACAAAAAAAAAACCAGTAACAGAAAACCAACTTCAAATATCAATGGAAATTGCTTGTTATAAATTTGAAAATAAATACAGGAACTGAAAAAAAGTGATCACTTTCCCTGGCGAAAAAGTTTTCAAAATTTCCTCCACATCTGGCTCCAATTTTAAATATTCTCTTTCCATAAGATAGACTCTTTTATAAAGAGCTTTAATAACTAACATGAATTGATGGCTTAATCACATAAGAAATTTATTGTTCATTTAATCTATTCATTCATTTGTTATTCTCCTTACAACTATATGAATAATATCACAGTTGCATTATGTGCAATAAATTAGAAGTTTTAGTGAAATTACATAAAATTTAAATTATGCGAGTAATGTCAAATTGCTTTCAAAATAGAAGCATAGTCAATTCACAGTCTTTTTTTAAAACATAATAAAAATCATTTAATGTATATATATATATATATATATATATATATATATATATATATATATGTATATCTGTGTGTTGGATGCGCGTTTGTTCCTCATTTTAAGAAACACATATAGTTTTTATACATAATCAATAGAAGAAATCATGGTATATATGGAGGGGTATATAGACATAATAAAAGATTGAGTGAAAGATGGAAGAAAGCAGACAGAAATGAAATATCAAAGTAAAGATGTCTGCGACGCAGAGGGTGCCTTGAGGCTATATCAAAGTCAAATAAACGGCCTCTTGCCAGAAGAGAATACAAAAAATATATTTAGAAGAAATTTTCTGAGATAACATTTAAAGAAATCTGTTTATTTAGGAGAGCATCGTTCTTCCAATAAAAAAATAAATTAACTGAGAAGTTGAAAAAAAAAAGAAAAGTTAAATCATTATCGTTCTGGTAATTCACCTAAATCTTATATATACTCCTTATCGCCTTATAAATATCCAAAACATTATCGGAAAAATCACGTAGTCATCTGAACAATGTTTTCTATATTACTCTCTTTGTAAACATACTATTTACTAGCCTTGCTGGAGTTGAAATGGCCATCTTTCATTGGTGTATATCCGCACAAAATAAGCAATTTAATGAAGCCTTTCTCTTATTCACCCTGGAACAACAGACCACGAAGAATAACAGTTCCATTCCACACTTTTGTGACTCAAGTTCTTTTCCTGTTATGTCTCTGTTTTATTTAATTTATACGATAATTACATGAAAAATATGGAAAAAATGGAATTTTATTGACGTTCACTTTATGTTCCTAACGCTAATTGGAACGGGTTCTCTTTTTACAGAGAAGTGATTATCTTTCGTTGCCAACCCGGAGGACCACATTTTAGGTACCAGTGAGCAATAAGATTGAAATTAAGAAGAATCAGTCATATAAGGTCAAGCATACATCTTGTTTTTTTTATCTGTATAATTTGCTGAAATTATCTGCATATTGTCTTCCTTTCACACATTCTGGTTTACGAATATTCTAACTAAATAGTAGTTGAATTTAAATGGATTTTTAAAAGCTCCAAATTTGTTATTTTGATCGGCATTTGAGATTTGTTTATTTAACACAGTACTTTAAATCAGTTCTACAAAACTATGGTTTTTTTTGTGCCAGAAAATATCTATCATTGTGTTTCTTTGAATTGAATATGATTTGCCATTTTTCAAAAATTTAGTTAATGATCAATGAAACAATTTTTAATTTTAAACTGGTAGTAATAATATTAAAAAGAAAAATAGAAATTTCATTTGAATGAAAAGCAAAGTTTGAGTATTGTTATTTGGTGGTACAATTTAATTATTCAAACCACACTTTGAACCAATAAATAATTGAATCTTGAATTCGGGGAAATAAAAACAATACATTTAAAAATAGTTTAATGCGTTTGCAACATTATAGTAGCGTTAAATATTTTTCTATTTTAGGTTTTGGTTAAAATCAAAATTATTTGTACTTATTCATTGCTTCCCAATCGTTTCATCAACGATTACCCTTTTGATACAGCCACAATTCATTCATACTATGAGAAATCCACCAAAAGGTGTTTATCGCTCCATGGCTTTTAGTCAAAGCGTGCAACTTATTTTCTGGAACTGTTTATTATTTCAAACGTGATAAAATAATTCGCTGTATTAGCACAAACAAATAACTTGTTGAATCTTATATATAAAGAAATATAAATCATAGTTTGCTGGAAGAGGATCATTTTGAGTGGGATCGCATGCCTTTCGGACATTAAAACTCTCCTTCATAACGATCTGAGCAGAGGAGAATGAAAGAAGAGAATGTGTAGGAGAACCCTCTTTCCCGAGACAATAAATTAGCTGAGTCTACTCAAGTCTCGACTTACACTCTATCGATCCCAAACCTCTTTTCTTACATTCCCGTTTCTCAAGAGCAGTTTTCACCGCTCTCTTTTTTATAACTTTCTCAGAAACAAATGTTCTGGGCAATGAAATAAACTAACATCAAAACTATCGTTCGGGTTTATTTCTGTTGTTTGTTTTTACGGTGTAAACTCTGAAGGTCTGAATAATATCACCTTGGCCTTTGACCCCATACTGTAAGAAATAAATCGTTCGATTATTTTTGTGAAAAAAATATCTGCAAGGAAGAAAACATGGGCTGTAAAAAAGATTTTAAATCATCTCATAGTAATCGAGTTATTTCCAAATGCACTGATTACCCTCTTCTTTAAACCTAATTTCCGATTTCAACCATTAGAGAATCTTCAGTTTCAAGAGACCAATTCATCTTTTTTTAGTTTTGTATTAACGTGTGTATACTAATGGACTGACGAGCAAACAATTTGTTGATGGGATTATTACCTCTCTACTTGGAAATGGACATTAAAAGACTGTACATTTATACAATATATACAAAGAAAAAATGCATACAATCACATGAATGGCAAAGAATAATATAGTTTTAACAGATTAATCATTATCTTTACTCGACCAACAAACTTAATCTTTGTTCTTTTTCTCCACATGGTCTTTAGAATTGTTCTGCAGCTGCTTTTCTCAATCTCTAGTTCTGAGGTCACAATGTTTATTCATCCATCTGCTTCTGGGCTGCCCTACGTACCTATTTTAAAATAATGTTAACTCTGATGGTTCTAACATGTATCATTTGTTAATCATATCTCAATTATATCAAGAGACGTACTCAAAATCTCCCTTACGTTAAGGATACAATTGATCCTCAACGTGTAAACCCTACAATTATTAAGTAGGTCCTATCTTTCCAATAGCTGGAAGTCTTGTGCACTTTGTTGGGTTCCACGTTTCACTGTTCAAGATAACCTTTTTCGAAATTTCAACCAGTATCAGTGTATTATGAATTTATTAGTGCTCTCTTCACGCCGTGGTGATACTTTATGGCCATCTTATCTTCTGTATCTGTTTACACTCTCTAAATCTCTAATTCAATCCTTTTTGGGAAGATCTTTGTTAAGTAACACGAATATCATAACACTTATTTTGGGTCGCATAGGAGTTTTCATTGCTGTACATATGATATTTAAGCTACTGGAAATCGTCAACGAAAACGTATGGCTCTCTGTTTTCACGATATGAGGCACACGTAAAACCAAGGAGATTTTTAATTGGTTCAGAAAGGACATCCCCACAAGTCTCGCTAAATTACTATGTCAGAAGAGCCTATTTTGGACAGACTTAAAACAAAAATAAGAAAGAAATACAACTGACAAATATAAATATTGGAACATTATATACATATTTGCATCTAATCCTTACTGAGATTTATATTCGAAAATTTGAAAGTATTACACAAGGAACCGCAGTCTGGTAAGAGGAAAATTCTTGAAGACGTGTGCATTCCCAAAGATCTGGTGACTGTACTTAATTTTGATACAGATACAAGGAATTTAAATACCTATTATGCTGAAGTGTTTATAAATGAAAATAAATCTGTTAAATAAAGGTAAAGATAGTTTAGAGGGTGATATTTATTTATTATTCAGAGGTGATCCATGATTTTATTATTGTTATATATTTATTATTACAGCCAATTATGGCCTAGCACTAATGAGGGTTATAAAACCTGCCTTGTTGGGAGATTAGATACTGTTTGACAAATTACCACTTGGTTTAAGGCTGATTGTTATAAGGATTTTTTTTTTTAAATGTTAGGATTTTTGTTACATTGAATGGGAGGTATAATCTTAAATGTTAGTTAGTACTCTAAGTACCTAAAAATATTATGAATAGCCATAATGGATGAAAGATAAAATTTACTAATGCCATGGTAAATAAGATAATAATGGTAACTGAGTTGAGACCTTAAAATCCCTTCTCCCTTCTTTTGCTTGAAATATTATATATCCCTTATATATTGGTGTTCCAGATAGCAATCTAACACACCCAAAGAAATAGTGGAAATTAGACTCTCCTAGAAAAAATTAACAATATGATAGTCATAATATGATAATCGCGTTATAATATGATTGCGGATGGGCATAACATGGAGTCAAGTCCACCATGTTCTGTATACCTTAATTCAGTAAATCAATATTCTCCAATATTTATCTTCTCAAGCTATGTACATTTCATTTCAAATTCACCGTTTTAATAATATTTCTACTTCGAAGTTATTAGTAAAGAAAAATACGGCCCCACTTCAAAAAAGCATGGACCGTTTTTAACGTATTTAGGTTGCTCTCGACTAAATAAATAAGAACAAAAGAAGAACATTTCGTTAGCACCATGAAGTTCAATTCCTCTTTGGTCTTGGACTTTTTCCAATTAACCCCGAAGCATGGAACGAGTTTAAAAGTTAATCACGGTTGAGCAAGTTTGTTTAATATTCAAAATAGAGCAGGGGGAAGTTGCTAGCGAATTCTAGGCGTGTTTGCCTAGGCTAACATGTTTGAGCTTGTTGTTGGTTTAGAAGGGAAAACACACATTAAACAAACTAACCACGATGGAAACATTTAATTAAGGAATCTAGACAATAAACTTCAACTTATTTTCTAATTAGCCAGTTATTAAAGAGCTTCCTCTAAAGAGGTTAGAAAAGGACGGACTATAATGAATGCATTTTCCCGTGTAACGGGCTCAATTTTTGCGGAACGTGACTTGTGCAGTTCTTTCTGGATCAATGTAAGGTTTTACTTGTAAAACAATTACTTCAACTGTTCGTGAGTTCGTGAAATGTTTTAAATCATTTCAGGAATAAAATAATTAGAAAACGTCCATGTTACTGACACTTAAAACAACCTGAAGTTAAATGCATTTCATTTCATTTGGACGATTTCGGAAATATTGATCATTTATTTTAATATTGTACTGTATTTAGCCCTATTCAATCCATATATCTTTATTTCATTTCCAAAGAAAACCAAGAATGTTATTTTCTCTAAGCACTCATCAGCAATAACACACATAAATTAACAATGTTACGTGTATATCTCCCGTTCCTGTTTTCCACGCAGAGTATACCTCTAACGTGGGAATTTATTGATATTTTGTGTGATCCATCCTTTGGATACTACACACATTTCATTGATAACATTATAGTATTTCGAATACAATAATTAATTATAAACATTATAGGAATAAAAAATAAATAAAAAGAAAAGAAAAAAAAGACATATGAAAACATTACATATTTCTATATACATTAGGTGTAGATCTACAAAATGTTGTCCAGTTCTTGAATAAATGCACTAAATCTCTTGTTCTGATACACTAAATGTGTGTATCTTATGGAAATTTTGAAATATCTTTAATTTGTTCATTTTTCATTTATTATATAATAATTACATATTGTTTTCTTTTTTTTCGTCTAATGTTCTTTGTACTACTAAAGTTTGATTGAGTGAGATAAACATTATTCTGATTCATTATAAATTATAGTACTAGATGTAATAAACAGTTTTCAATAAAATTAATATGTTATATTCTCATATATTTAAGTAATTTTTTTTCTTTCCGTTGAGAAGTTGGCATACCTGTTTCATATGCTTCCCGCCGGAAGGGGAAAGATTTTTTTATACCGTTTGTATTTATTCACTTAATATTCACGGCGGTGTTGTGTTACCAGTAAGTAGATATATACATTACTGAACTTCACGGAGGAAATCTGCGTGAGGGACTTTTTTTTTACATAATTCCCTACACAGTTTTAAATATATAAATGTTACTTTGCACTGAAATATATACATTAGTTATCCACATAATTTTAGGCCGAGAGGGAGTGGTTAGAAAGAAGTATGTTATGAAGTCCCAACAAAAACTTTCCTCATTAAACTCCCCCCCCCCTCACTCGGAGATCTACAGAAGTGTGTAACTTTATTTACAACTTGCACATTACACAGAGATAAAAAGTCGTTTTCTAGAATTCAACTGTAAAATCCTGCTTAAAGCACTTAGACGGACTTAACATGAATTAAATAAAGTAGAGGGGGAAGTTGCCCAAGGGATAAAGGGACTTCTACTTCCTTAAGAGGCAGAGAATTCACAAAATTATTCGGTTCTTCTCAAAGCAATAAATTAACCGAGTGTCCTCTTAAATGGTCACTCTGGCATTTGTATGGGACTTATGCTCAAGATATTTTTGCCTCCTTTAAAGAGTATAAATCCTCTGCCAATTAATTTGGTATACGAATAAAATGGACTTAACCCGTCAAAGAAGTAAAAGCACGCAAAAATGACCATCACTTACAAGAGAGGTTAGGGAACACGAAAATTCTGAAACATGTGAGCGAGTTGAGTAGTTCTTCACTAACAGTGAATATTTCTGAATAGAGTAGTTACTGAGCAAATATTGTTGAAACGGAAATAATATTAAAAAATCCGTCACGCAGGTGCTGCGTAAACTAAGCAGATTTCCCACGTGAAGTTATACAATAGAGAAATTTTACAGTTACGTGAACGGTCCGAACTAACTCTTGACGGAAGCTCACGACTAGACCCGAAGTTAGCCGATCTCATCTCAGAAGCTGAAAACAGAAAAATGCAAATATCTCGGTTAACATTCAAGATACAGAATAAATGCATATGACATTATTTATAGTAAATTCAATTTGTAATAAGATTGATTCTATATAATATTTCGATCCGACGTATAGTAACGGAGATATTTTGAATTTTCGATAATCCTCCACTTTAACCCCCCCTCCCACTAGTCCGATTTCAGCCATTAACAAACTTGATCTTTATTTTTACATAGAACGTTTAAATATCGAGTTTGGTAACGATCAAACGAAAATTGCGACCGCTAGAGCGTTAACAGACAAATATATATATATATATATATATATATATATATATATATATATATATATATATATATATATATATATATAATTTTGAACGGACCTCATTTTCGTCATCTCCTGGGTAGAATCATAGAGATTTGAAGAAATTTTTCGAAACTCGCGTCATGAGTACGACCTCAATAGCTGATTTCCCTTAAGGGAAATCTGCTAAAAGAATGTTTCAAATGATATCGGTTTATATTTATATAATGCCTACGAGGTTAACTATTTTCTTAACCACGCATTAAACATAAAATGAGATAAGAGAATTAGTGTTTTGTGGAGCATAGTTGGAACTAATATTAATGGAATAAAATGATAAGCTTATGTAAAGGATAGAAGTTTTTCAATATTTTTAACTATATGAAAAACAATATTCGGAACAGTCAATTAAAACAAAATATACGTATACACAAACATATCAATAAAACACAAAAATTTCAATATGTAATATTATTTGTTGATAAATTATAGCTGCCTCTATGAGATTACGAAGAAAAAACTGTCGCCATAAGTAGCGAGTCACCACGTCACGAATGAGGTGTGCGCATAATTGTACAATAAAAATATTTTTGCCATGTTTTCATATACATATTGTTACGTTTTATCACCAAAACCAGTAATAAACGTTTTTAATAAGAGTTCTTTATGGGTTGCAAAATTAAATACTCACAAGTTTCACAGTTTCTATCACTGCACAATTTATTTCACAAAGCTCAATTCACTTGGATAATTATTCTTAAGTACTACTTACAATATGCACAGTTAGCGTCACTGTTCTTCAGATTTCACAGTCCAATAATTCACTCACGGTCGCTGAAATTCACAAAAAGACGGCACTGCACTGTCTTAAACACGCCATTAAACTGTTACTTACAGTTACGGCACAACACTGTTCTTCACATAAAAACACTTTACCGCACTGCACTAAGTCGCACTGTAGCACTGATGTGAACATCAAGACAGGTGAGAATAAAACAGACTCGCTCACAGCTGGCCGTTTCTTTATATAGGTCGTTGGCATACATCAAAGGAGAATTGGCTGGGCCGTCGACGTCTGGACTAGAAGGGTCTAGTAGGAGCTAGACCCCCTGTCGGCTTCTTTGATCTATATCGCACTTCCCAAATACGCGACCCTCTCTGCTAATCGTTTAATTTTCGCAACAATATCTTCTCAAAGTTTAATATTAACTGAGAAATTTGGAATTTTTAGTTTTAGCCTTTAGTAAACCCCAATCCTACTCGTAACATGAACCTCTTTATTCCAAAGCATAACTGCCACATAATGTTCCTATGGGACCTTTATTATGCGAGACACGTGCGAATTCGTTGTACGATGACTTCTTTGAATAATATATTACGATCTTGTCCCTAAACTGCTCATTTGATCTATACCATACTCGAAACCATTTAATTGAACACTCAAGGTCATATTTGTTGTTGACAAAAAATGGACCAGGAATGGAGGGGAGGGGCTAGAGAGGAAGGAGAATTCGAAAACTTAATATATCTACATTATTATTGGTCTGATCATAAAATGTTATAGAATCAATCTTGTTAAACTATTGAAGCTCTAAAATTGTTGATCTATACATTTTTTCATAACTTATATCTTAAGCGAGTAGTTCCTACTTCCAGTTTTTCAGTCAGAATATATGGCTAGATGAGATCACTAGTTCTATTCTATTTTAGTATATGGGAAATCTGCTTAGTTTACGAAGCTCCTGCGTGAAGGAATTTTCTTTAAGTACATCTAATTTAATGTTAGGGGATTGATTTTTTGTACTCCATCTACGTATAAACATTCATGCCCAGCTTGACTGCCAAATTCGTGCCATACATTTTCGTAGATTTCACTACCCCAGCCTGGCGGAATAATTTTCATTATTGAATCCCTGAAATAAAAATGGAAATAGACAAAGGATACGAATTCCAGGAATAATTTATTAAATATTAAATCACAGCACTCTTTTAACCAAAAAAGTAAATATAATGGACAGTCCTGTTTTTAAAGCTACAGGTTAAACATTTTTTCCAAAAGTTAAACAAGTTATTCATAAAATTGTAGAAGAGAATTTTTATCCATCTAAAACAAAACAAGGGAGACGAATTCCTGGTATATAATAATAAGAAACAAAATAGGGAAGATAAAACAATTATTCATGTACCAATGTAAAAAGATTTTCAGGCGACATAAAATGGTCTTTTGAGGAATATCATGTAAATAATTTAACATTTCCTTTCAAAACTAGGAACAAAATAAAATAAAAATATACAAATTAAAGGATTAGGGAATAAAATTATCATAGGAGTTGAATGTGTTTTATGCAGTTAGTTGCGTTGTTGGGACAAAAAAAGTTCATAGTGGAAAGAAAACAGAATTTAGGATAATAATTGTTCAACACCAGAATGGCCAAAACTAATAAACACAGAACTGCTTTGGGAAAAAAAAAATGTCCAGTCTTGCAGGGGCTGGTAAAACTAAGCACAATTTTGGGTTTTATAAATTAGAGAAGGTTTTACACAGCAGAGCCAGGTCAAAGAAAACGGCCGAACTAGCTTTGGCGGGAAAGTAACTCTCGTCCGTTAGGCTCCGAGACTTAAAAAAAACAATTTCATTATGTCAAAAAACAACAGAACACAAAAGATGGACTTACAGTTAATGTTAGCAGTGATCTGAACACTTATTACACCAACACTAAATAGTACCACAGAATATCCATTATTTGTTAACTTAATACTGCTGTGAATATTAAGTAAACAATAAAGGCAAGTCAAATGGTAAGAACCTTCCTGATAGCAACAGTCTGAGTTCTAAACCCCCCCCCCCATCCCCGGAAGCCCCAGCTTATACCGGAATTAAAAGCAAGTACGGAAACATATTTGAATATAAATTATAAATTTTATTCATATAACTATTTTATTATATCTTAGTAATGTAATTAATAATTGACCAGAAATAATTTTAATCCAACCTCCAAATTTAGGAATCCGGGAAGAAAATAGAAGGGGGGGCACAAAATAAATTCAGACGGTTATGAGATTTTCACATGTTTAAGGAACAGCAGGTTAGCCAGCGAAGGTTTATATAGATAAATATACTGTACAGGTACACTTCCGGATATTAGTGATTATTTACAAACGGCAATGAGAAATCTTTCAGTGAATTTCAATATAAGTTAATAGTCCCTACAACGTAATATGGCTGGATTGTAAAAACAAAACAGTTAGCCAACCTTGTGGTGCTGTATCGATAGATAGACCGGAATAACAAACAATTAAAGAAATATATCTGAATATAAAATTATAATTTTATTGCAAAACTATGTATTATAGTTTAGCGAAGCTAATTCGATGAATCAAAAAAAAAAAAGAAAAAAAAAAAAAAAAAAAAAAAAAAAAAAAAAAACACCAAGTGTGTTATTTAATAACGTCCACTTTGTGCTATTACGGCAAATAGAGATAGAGAAATTGTCTGTAAGTCTGTTCATGAAATAAAATCCCTGTAACAATCTCGTCGATCTGTTAGGCCGAAACGATCAAAGTAAGAGTTTGTTGTTCCGAGTTCTGGAAATAACTGTGACAAGTAATAGTCTGTTGATGTTAATTTTTGTCCTAAATACTCTTTAATGTCTGGAATAAATAATTTCAGGTGTTGTCCTTTCGTAGTATAGTGTTTCTGGTGATATTTATTAATTATGTCTGTTAGTAATTGTGATTTTGTTGTAGCATTCTGGAATTGTAGTATCTTATGAATCTGATTTTACTGACCACTCAGCGGTTTATATACATTGACTTAGGAGAATAATTTTAAACTATGATTTGTGCTATAGTTTTCTTGGAAAATTATAAAATTCTCAAGTATATACTAATGGAAATTAATAATTAAAACTTCCGTGTATTTTGTAGCATTGCAAATGCCCAGGAGGGCGGAACTTTTTCTACGAAAACTATAAAGAATGTCGGTGAGACCTAAAGATCTTTTTTTTTAATAAATGCCTTAAAATAAAAATAGGACGCGGAGCTAGTGTATATTTGTCTGTCTGTATGCAGCGAGCGCATTTAATATTGATTGCACTAGGTTGGTGTAATCCTGCGACTCCCGAAGGAATACAGTTCTCCGCATTGTCGTTCCCTACGGGAATAGAGAAATAGCCCGGTAAAAAGAGATGAAATAAAAATGGTATTTCTTTTTTCGTGCAATTTTCGTTCCTCTATGCTACATCGTATTCTAGTAAGAATAGGGTGGACACCTCTGTATATTCGTTATTATGATTTGAATCGAAAACATTCGAATAAAACTTTATATAACCAATCTTATTGCATATTAAGTTGTGTATATCATATCAATATATATAGCTATTTTCTCTACAGTTGGTATTAACCGAGATATTTGGAATTATTATTTTTTATTACTCAGTAAACCCCCACTCAACAATAAGCCGTTATAACATGGATCTCTTTAAATCACTGAGCTTAAATACGGAATATTGTTATCATGAGACTTCTATTTTAGATACATGCCAATTCTTTGTGCAATGACTTCATCAAGTAAGATTTTACATTCTTGTTTGCAAAATGTTTATTTGAGCTATACCATACTCGATATTTAACCGATAAAGTCAACACTAAAGATAATATTTGTTATTGGCAGAATTCGGGCATAGAATATAGAGGGTAGTGAGGTGGGATTCGAAAATTCAAAATATATCCGTAACTATGAGTGGTATCGTAAAATGTCACGGAATCAATCTTTTTAAACTATTGATGATCTACAATTATTGTTCTATACATTTTTCAGTAACTCAATTATTATACGACTTAATCGTACTTTCTTTCAGCCTTCCGTTTACTTAGAAATTGATAAGGATATGTGGTGAGTTATGTGACAAGAATGCTTTACCAGCACGTGCGAAATCTGCTTAGTTTACGCAGCTCCTGCGTGACGGACTATTTCCTCTCTAAATGCGACGTAAAATTAAATAAAAAACAGGAAGTTTTTATCAAGGAGTGAGAAAATTTCCACTGTGATATATTTTTCCATAACTCCGTTAGTAGTAACCCCCCTCCCCCCTCACTTTGTACTCGGTAAATATTCAAACGGTCCTTTGTATTTCTCGCTTCCCTTTATTACATTTTTATTGCTCGCTACGTGGAAAAAAGATACATTTTAGAGCACAATATAGGCCTGACAACAATGTCTGAATCCGTGCACGGGCCAGATAATTTCTTTCGAGCTAACGAACGACTTGCATACTGCACACATAGAGAGCAATACGGATAATTGAATTAATGTTGTCAAATTTTATTTACCATTACTTTCTATCTGGAGAATTAAAGAGGAATACGAGAAATAAAATTGATTAATAAACTGAATTAAAATTAATTTGTCGTTCCAAAATCAAACTTTAATCAAAGGTCTGTAAACACATTATCAGACAATTAGAGACGTTAGAGTGCATTTGCTTGGATACTTAAAAGTATCCCAGAATTAAACGTTGAAAGGGAAATGGCCGAAGATAACAGATGAAAAATATGTTAATTATCTCCTCTGATTTATTTTCCTCTATGACGCCCCTTCAGAAGTAATACACTCATTATGAAAAGATTCAAGATGTTAAGTAAATATTTTTGGTATTCATTCAAGAATATTTGGTTTTAAATATTTTTTTTATTTTATTTTAGGAACCATTCCATTCCCAGTAGACTTGTTTTAAAGATAATTTTGTTGACTATAACTTTTATGTTGAATCATTTTTCAATAAAATATACCGTTTCTCAAATAAAGATATGTATATTTTACTGCTAAAGGATGCGTCATATCGAAAAATTCGTCATAAAAAAAAGTAATGTTCTATTTGAAATTCCAAAATTATGATCGTTGGAGAAGTATTGGAGAAGGTTACGACGTTGAACCTTGTATTAAATAATTAGAGATTTTAAGGAACTTGGGACACCCTGTATTTTATATATATAATATATTTTGGCAATTATTATTTTATCGTTACTAAACTCTATATTTAAAAGTTTTATGTAAAAATTAAGATCAAGTTCGTTATTGACTAAAATCCAACCATGGGGGCTAGTTAAGAGGGTGAAATTTCGAAAATTTGTAATATTTACGTTCAATCGAATTACGATTTACGAATTACGAATCGATATGCGTCAGTCCATTACGTCAAATCAAAAAATTGTATAGAACCAATCTTATTGCAAATTAAATTGTATATAAATATTGATATATACATTTATTCTCGATCTTGAATATGAACTGAGACATTTTTATTAAGTGTGTGTGGATAACGGACGAGCTGTGATCAGGTATTGTCGTAAGTTTCTTCGGACGTTTCCGTAACTGTTCGGCACTCGTGTAAGCTAACCGTTTTTTTCGTGTGAGCTTTTACTTTGTGAGATATGTGCAAATACGTTCTGTTCATCCATCCACACTCCTTCTTTAGTTCTTGCATTGCTAAAATTTGAGTTATTAAAATATAAATTATTCAGATTCACTATAAATTGTAGTACTAGAAATAGTAAAAAGTTTGTAATAAAGTTATTGTATAATATTCTAATATATAGCAGTGATTGTTTTTCTTTCCGGTGTAGAATATGCCTATCTATCTGTTCAGCTCTGAGTGGCTGGCAGGCCTATTTGTTTACAATTCTGAAGCAGTTTCCGTTGGGAGCTTATAAAAATTAACTGAGAGATTTCTTATTACCGTTTGTATTTTCGCACTGGTAAGCGTTAGCAGTATGCAGATTTCTCAATTGCAAAACTTCACATGGGAAATCTGCTTAGTTTACGCAGCCCCTGCGTGACGGGGTTCCAGGTTAATGTGATAGGTAATATTGAGCTTTAGAGTGCTGAGTGCATGCTACGTGATTGGCCTATAGGAGATGAGAGACTGCACAGAGGACAACACACAAAAGCCCATTCATAGACCCGGCGGTGACATCAAAGCTACAGGCTACTGCTATTGTTGCACGGATCTCTGGATACCTCGCTGGCTAATCAGCTGGCTCGCGGTGCAAGGAATATCGATTAGAGGCATTCGTTTCTGTGCTGCTTCTAGTCAAGGAAGGCTCAACATAATATGTGGTTCTAACTGTGATAAGATATCTGATCTGGTGATAAGATAGGCTGGGATGAGAAAGCAGGCCGAAATGAAAGATATTTTTGAAAGATTGTAGGAATGGTGACCACTAAAAGGGGAATGGGCGCATGACCCGCGAGGTTTGGTGACAGCAGGTGTCTAAACTAGTCACCAAATCATATGGGAGGAAGAGGAAGACAGAGGAAGAGGAAGACAGAGGAAGAGATGGACAGACAGCTTCAAGGAACTAGCTGGAAGAGGTACCGGGATCTCTGGAAGGAAATACGGGAAGCCAACAACTCCAATACTGAATAGGTTTGGTAGCAATGGAAATTTAGACCTTAATCTCATCAGGGAGGCGTTCACAGTACATATGAGAAACTGAGGAGCGTTTTTCGCATTCTTCTTTGCCCTCTTACAACCATCATAGTGATTATTTACTATACATATTTGCTGCACCTTTAAGTTACGATATTCACTGAGATGTGAATAAAATTGTTGATGGCAAATTTTCCTATGTAGTAAACGCTGAAAGTAATTCCTTGAATGAGTTTCCCTTATCCACCGAATGGTAGTATCTATGAAAATTCAAATGTTGCACTATTAGGCGCCCCGCATTAAGGAGACGAAATCGGCTCAGTGAACAAGAGAGAGGAAAACTTTTGCCATTTTCCAAAGCATAACAGTGTCAACTCCAGCGAGCGGCTTCTTCAAAAGGATCGTAAGTGGCCAGTATTTTCTCTTTTATCAATAACATGATAAGAGTAAGCTTGAACAAAGTTCGCCCCAAAGTCCCTTTTTATATACGCTATATCATCTATTTCCCTTATCTCTCTTGTATCTCTCTCTCTATCTCCCCCCTCTCTCTCACTCTCCTTTTATATATATAAAATATCTATATGACGAAAACAGACTGCTTCGATGTCTTCCAAAGTCCTTAAATAGCTCTTTGGCAGGAAAGTTAAAAGGCAAACCCTCCCCAATTTAGTTCTAAAGATCAAGGTTCTTCTGATATACTCTGCTTCAGCAGTATCATATTAACACAAACATAACAAGCAGAATATTAATACATTTATTTATTATGTAAATGTAAATCGGATAATTTAAAATAGGTTGCATTGCGAAACTGTCTCAGAAAAATATGTGCTCATTTTCTCTGTAATCCGAACTAATTGCTACTAGTAAATTATTAATTTAATAAAACGTGTAAAATATGTGTGTTCGAATAATATTTCATTTAAATAATTTATAAAAAAAGTATGTTTTATGCTAAATACAAATTCGATATTCTGAGTTGGTATTCTGGCTGGTGGAAGTGACTTCTAATGAAAGTAGGATGAAAAAATTGTTGGCTACGCTTCCACTATAATAGTTTATTGAAACGGAATCGAAATCGATCTGCCGTTTTAATAAATTATTATAATGGAAGCGTAGCCAACAAGTTTTTCATCCTACATACAAATGTCTGTATTCCATTACTCGATATCAGGAACTTAGCTCTGCGGGACATCACTTGCGTGAAATAAACACTATTGGTTATTGTTCCTAGCAAAAATGACCAAAATAGTATTATACCAGAAATGATTGAATTATAGGAAACCTGTAAACTAGGTGTTAATAAACAACTCTAAGGTACATGTTTACATAATGAAATCACTTTGATCACTGATAGGAAATCCGTTACGCGAGATCCGAGTCTGCGTAACTAAGCAGATTTCTCTCGTGATTTTTAATAACAGATAATTCTACATACTGGTAACATAACACCACCTTGAATATTAAGTGAATAAATACAAACGGTAATAAGAAATCTTTCCCCTCCTGGCGGGAAATCTGCTAAAAGTGACGGGGCTCTGGAGTTAAAGCGTTGCCTTTAATCTCATGGTAATTCTAGAATGGCGAGTTTGACTCCCGCCTGGACAATGGGAATTTATTTAGTGATGATCTCAATAAATGAAATACCTAGACAATCAATGGCTAAAGAATGGTGGTATCCTGTAGATAAGCCTTCCGAGTTAGCCATATAAGCAAAAAGTAGACATTAATAAGTAAAAATAAAAGGAAAAGTTTA